>CM062817.1:953519704-954043877 GCA_031772625.1 Pinus tabuliformis
CAAAAGTATGCATAATGGGTACTCATTGGATGTGGAATTTAATTCTAGATCCAACGAGTGTGTACACTTGAAATTTGGGTAAACCTATAAGGATATAAGCAAAAAAAAAAAAAAAAAAATCTTCTTCCCCCCTCCCCCCAAGATATTTACATGTACTTCTTTTTAATTTAATGAATTTTTATTGGTTACCATATTCTAACATGGAAATGATGTGAAAATTTCATGGGCACTTTTAGGTTGAAATTGAATCTAATGGGATTTTTGGAGTTTCTGTCTACTACCATGTCTCCAACTAATCAAGGAAGAAGCTTGAGCCGACATTAGACTTGGGGGTATTTGTGGGTTACACGGAAAATCTACACAACTATTGTGTGTACTTGCCATCCCTTAGAATGAAAATTGTGTGAAGGGATGTAAAGTTTGATGAGGATAAATCCATGCAATGCTCTCTTGAGAGGGAGCTTTAGATCCCACCAAAAGAGGAAATTTTGGCTCCAAAGGAGGATCCTCAGGAAGTTATGGAGTAGCCACAAATTGAGGAGCAGAGAGTGGAGATGACCACTCAAGCATAACCAACTAGAGAAGGTAGAAAAATAACCAGGGAAGTTGAGAGACTTGTGCAAGATGTGAGAGAGAATGGGTGCTCCTTCCAATTTGTGTAGGTAGAGAAGGTCACCTTAATGGTACACTAGCTACATGGCTCGAATTCCTGAGCTTGTAGAGACTTAGCCATCCTGCTTCAAGGAAGTAGTAGAGAAACATGTATGGGCTGATGAAATGGTGGAGGAATATGAATCCAATGTAAAAAATAGTGTTTCGGAAGTGTTCCCAAGACTAAAAGATAAATCAGTTGTGGGTTCGATATGGAAATTCAAGGTGAAGCAGGTAGCAGACAAAAGCGTAGAGACCTATAAGGCCATATTTTTGGCAAAGTGGTACTCTCAAGTTGAGGTAATCGAATAGAGGAGACCTTTTCTCTTGTACTCATCCATTAGATAAACTCTTAAATTGGTTGCACAGATGGGGTGGAAGATCCACCAGATGGATGTAAAAACAACATTTCTAAATGGATTTATTGAGGAGGATGATCAGGTGCTCAGAAATATGCTCAAAAATCAAAGTCATCAAAATGGTGTGGAACCTAAAGGACTGCGTATTGATCATCATATTGAATCCAGCACAACTCTTTTCGCACGAAACAAACATCGTATGCTCCCAGAAACGTGTTATCTTGGTTTTCTTAAATAGCCAAAAAATATTTGTAGAGTGCTAACTGTGCATCCGTATAGATGAATGTGAAAGTGACTAGGCTGAGTTGGAAAATTGATTGTACATCTCCAGAAAATTGGGTCATGTCAAGTGGCACCTTAGTACTAGTCAAAATTTCACGTTTATTGATTGGTTGGAATGATGCCCAACCATGGGCTGACACGTGGCCCAGCCAGAGGCCACCAAAATTGTTACTGTGGATCGCGTGGAGGCAGTGGGGGATGAAGCTACGACTTCCCAACACTTAATTCATTGACTTACCAACATACCATGTTCGATGGGTCTTAACATACAACAGACACGAATTGTATTCAATATGATGTCGTATTCAATTTGGGGGTGGGGGCTGGGGCTAGGTCCCAGCCCTTGGCCACCACCGGAGGCGGGGCCACAGGGTAGAGGCTAGCCCTGATCCCCCTCCCATATAAATATAACAACATAATGCCACAAACTGCCGCTTGTGAAAATGACTATAGGTATAGGTGCTAACGGTTCCAACAAGGGGCTGGGAGTTGGGGACCCAACCCCCGGTTCTACGATGCATATATGACCGCCCTTTTCTGAGATTTAAGGGCCTTAATGCCAAAATTAATTTCCCATCAAATCCTCCTAGATTTTGGTAGATTTGATGGCCCGTTAGCAGAAAATTGGGTGAAAATGAGGGTCGGTGCCAAATTTTGGGCAAAATGTAGGGCGGATAGCAAGAAAACTAGGAGAGGTCATAACTTCTCCATTTTTCGACCGAATTGGGTCCAAAAAGAGGCTAGGTATCCATTTTTGGACATTATGGACTCATTGGAGTAGGTTTTAGAATTATTTGAGAGGCCCAAGCCATTGGAAGATGGACCAAGGAGACGTAGCCCACAACAGGTGAACTCCTTCATCATGTTCCTATTGTGATGTGTTTTTGGTGATGTTATGTAAATTTATATGTTGTTGTTTAGTTTCTATTTTATGTTAAATTTTTTTTCATAAAATTAACATAAAAACTCATTTTTCAATTGCAAAACTCATGAATCCTTAAGCACATGAATAACATTTTGTTTCTAATCTGAGGAGGATCTTACTACAACAAACTAATATTCTTAATCAGATCATTTTGGTATTAGAGCAACAGGTTTGCTTTGTGCAAGAAGGATTTAATTGTTTGCAAGTTTATGTCATGCTTACAATGTTAAAACTAAAAAGAGGAGAAGGGAAGCTGGTTAGAAGCCCTAAAGTTGGGTTAGGGGGAAGGAGGGCAAGGTTGCCACAATTTCCAACACCAGTTCATCCTAAAGTTGCAGTTGAGACTCTAGTGAGCATGTATCATGAAGGAGAACCTACAAACATGACAAAATATGAGAAGGTCATCATGAAGGCTTTCTTTGATATGATAGAGATGGTGAAGGTCCTCTATGAAGAGAGGAATACTGGCTGCAGGGTGAAAGCTTCAAACCTCCAAAAGGAGAAGGTTCTTCAGGAGGAGGTAATGGAAATAGAGGTAATGTAAATGGAGGTAAGCCTCCACCCTCTCCACCATCTTCTTCATCTTCTTCTTCACAAGCATCTTCACCCTCTCCACCATATTCTTCATCTTCTTCTTTGCAGGCATCTTCAGCCTCTTCCACTAACACAAACCATACTCATACTCATCAACATACCTCAAAAGGAACTGGGAAATCATCCATACTTAAACTTGATGTTAAATTTGATCTACCCATGTATAATGGTGAAGTGAATGCAAAGAAGCTTGATAATTGGATTCATCATTTGGCAGTCTATTGTAGAATTCAAAACCTTCAAGAGGATGACATAAAGATTCAGTTAGATTCCTTGAGAATGGAGGGTGCAACACTAGTATGGTGGGAATCAAAGACACAATGGGAGATTAAAAAAAACATGGTAAGATCTTAATTTCTTGGTTTGATTTCATTTATCCAATTAAAAGACATTTCTACCCTCTAGCTTATATGAAAAAACCATCATGAATTGGTAGAACTTTATACAACTTAAACGTCAAAATGTGCAAGATTACACCCAAGGATTCAGAAAAGGGACTCTAATGTTAGGTGTATATTTGCAATCACAAGACACATTGTTGAAGTACATAGGGTGTTTACATATTTACCTTAGGAATACTATCTTAATGTTTAATCCGAATAATCTAGATGATGTTTGTGTGAAAGCCACTCATCTTGAGGCAAGAGGGAAAAACACTCCAAAAGAAGGTAGTAAAAATCCATTAAGTGTAAGGAAAAAGAAAAGGGTTTAAAAGGGAAGGGAAAGAAAAATGCATCTATCAAGAAGGAAGGATAGAAATTAACATGCAAACATTTTTCCAAAGAGGGTCACGATGAAGCCTATTGTTAGAAGCTTCATCCCGAAATGAAACCAAAAAAATTCAACAAGGGAAAACAAAATACAACTACAACCACTCAACAGGATTTGGGATCCGATTCGGGCAATGAAACTAAAATTACAGCCATGTGTATAAAAGGAAAAGAATCCATTGCTAGCACTAGTACTTCAAGTTCACATAATGAAACTTGAAATGAAAAGAAGAGGATAGAAATTTTTCACATAATGGTGATCTCAAAACATAGCAATATTGATACACTTTTTGACAGTGGCTCTCAAGTCAATCTTATCTTTGAAAACATTATCAAAAGTTTAAACTTGGAAACCATTCCACATCATAAACAATATCCACTTGGATGGATGTGTGACAATGCGCAATTGCAGGTTACTAGAAAGTGTAAACTGAAATTTGCCATTACTGCAAATTTCATAGATGAAGTGGAGCTTGATGTTTTTCCATTAGACATATGTGGCATAGTTTTGCGCAACCCATACCTCTATGACAGAAAATATGCCTTTCATAGACATGAAAAAAAATACCATTTGTTCAAATATGGAGTATAATATATTGTGAGAGCTCATAGAAAGAAACTAAATCTTTCACTTGTTAATGTAGGGAAGATGAAAAAACTAGTGAATTCAAGCAAGAATTTTGTGCTTCTAATCATCAAACCCAAGAATGATGTTGATAATGAAGCTTTTAAATGTTTTGATTCAAAATTTAAATCTGAATTGGTTGATGTAGTTAACCAATATGATGAGATATTTCAGGAACCAAAAGGATTACTTCCCAAGAGAGGAATCCAACATGAGATACAGTTGCAGCAAGATTGTCCTCTTCCTAACATTCGCATGTACAGGATGTCAATGATGGAAATTGCAGAAATTAAAAATCAAATTCAAGAGCCGTTGGATAAAGGGATCACTATGCTATCATCCTCGCCATGTGGTTCACCTATTGTCTTGGTGCCAAAGAAGGATGGAACATAGCACATGTGTGTGGACTTTTGTGCATTGAACAAAATTACGGTAAAGAATTGTTACCCATTGCCTAGAATAGATGATTTACTTGATCAATTGAAAGATGAAAAGTATTTTACTAAGTTGGAATTAAGGAGTGGCTACCATCAAATTCAAATAGCTAAAGGAGACATTTGGACGACACCATTCAAAACAAAATAAGGCTTGTTTGAATGGCTAGTTATGCCTTTTGGTTTATGTAACACTCCTACTACATTCACATGTGATGAATGATGTGTTGATGCCATTTCTTGATGAGTTTTTTATAGTCTACTTATATGACATCTTAATTTTCAGTAAATATCATGATGAACATGTCATGCATGTAAGAAAAGTACTTGATGTCTTGAAGGAAGAATAGTTGTATCTTAAGATGTCAAAGTGTGAGTTTGGAAAAACTTATTTAGTTTACTTGGGTCATATTATTGGAGGAGGTGAGTTGAAAATAGATCACTCCAAGCTTGATGTCATTTTGAATTAGCCAAGGCCCAAGACAGTTACTGAGGTAAGAAGTTTTTTGGGAGCATCCCAATATTGGAGGAAATTCATTGCTAACTTTTCTTCTATAGAAGCTACTTTTCACGCATTGACAAGTGTGAAAAAGGTTTTTTAGTGAGGAGGAAAAAAACAAAAGGCCTTTGATGCATTGAAGGAAAAGATCAGTTCATCTCTAGTACTTACACTTCCAGACTTGAGACAGTCATTTGAGATTCAAATTGATGCTAGTGACTATGCCATGGGTGCAGCCCTCATGCAACATGGCAAGCCTCTATGTTTTCATTCGAAAACTTTTAATGGTGCAATGATTAATTATCCTACATATGACAAGGAATTGTATGCATTGGTGCAAAGTGTGAAAAAGTGGAAACACTACTTGACGGGTAAGGAAACAATCATTCACACTGATCATCAACCATTGCAATACTTGCAATCTCAAACAAAGTTTTAGCAATCAAGGCACTTCTGAAGGATGGGTTTTCTTCAACAACTCCACTTGGTAATCAGTTATAAGAACAGTATTGACAATAAAGTTGTTGATATGATTTCTAGGCCTATTGTTAGTGTAGCTACTTTACTCAATCATAATTATGTTTTGCATGAAATTTATATTGAGCAATATGCATTAGATAATGACTTCCAAGATGTTTACGCAAGCTTGAGTCAAGGTAACCAACTAGAGAAATTGGATTGTCATTTGCATGATAACTTGTTGTACCATCTTGGTAAGCTTTGTATTCCACAGGGAAAAAGAGTCAACATCATAATATAGGCACATACTTCTCTTATTTCTGGTCATTTCGGTGTAAGTGAGACGGTAGCACATCTACAGAGGTATTGTTATTGGTTGTGTATGCTTGAAAGTGTGTCATGTTTTATTAGAGGATGTTCATTATGCGCAGTCAGCAAGCCTAACAATAGGAAGTTAGGATTGTACACACCACTTTCGGTTCCTTCACGACCATGGGAGAGTGTTTCTATGGATTTTGTAAGATGTCTTCCATTGTCAAAAAGAGATCATGATTATTTATATGTAGTTGTGGATAGGTTAAGAAAAATGTGTATTTCTATGCCATGTAAAAAGAAAGTTATAGCTAAACAAACTACTTAGGTATTCTTTCAGAATGTATAGGTGCATTTTGGATTACCCACATCCATTTTTAGTGATCAAGATTCTCGCTTTGTTGGGAATATTTGGTCAAGTTTGTGGGGATTCATGGACACCAAATTGATAAAGAATACAACTTTTCATTTGCAAACAGATGGTCAAATAGAGGTGGTGAACAGAACATTGATACATCTTCTTTGTGGGTATTGCAACAAGCATCTTAAGTTGTGGGATGAACATTTGCACTATATTCAACATGCTTATAGTCGGGTGAAGCACTCTTCAACCCAAACATCGCAATTTGAGGCATGTTTGGGATACTTGCATAAATCTCCTTTGGATTTAATTTTTGGAAAATATGTTGTTATTGATGGTCATAGTGACATAGACAAAGAAATAAGGTTCATTGAACAAATACAATTGGTACACCAAAGAGTTCAAGAATAGCATGAAAAGAGCCAAGGCAAGTACAAAGAAAGGCATGATAAGCATCGTGTAGATCACAAGTTCCAAGTCGGTGATGAATTTTGGCTTCATGTTAGCAAAGAGAGGCTCCAAGGAGAAGGTAAAATACTAAAACTGATTAGATATGGTCCATTCAGGATTTTGGAAAAGATTGGTAACAATTCCTTCAGGTTGGATTTACCTTCATATATGCAAATTTACGTTGTTGTTAATGTTGAGAACTTAATGTTGTATTAGCCTCCTTTGATTGAAGATCAAGGAGAGAATGTTCAAATTCCATCTATTGAATACTTTTCTCCAAAATTCCTTGATGAACTTCAGCAAGACACTATACTTGACAGAAGAACAAGGACATCGAAAAAAGGAAGTATCAACAATCTTCGAGTGGGGCTCTATTATGCTCTTGACCTACGAGAAATTCCAAAATGCCAAATATGTGAATAAATACAACCCAAAACACAGAATAAAATGAGAAAAACAACAAGTATTTTATTATTCAGAGATAAAAGCAATGTTCACTTGCCTCTTCGAGGGGGTAACCTCCAGGAGAGCAGAGCTTGATTATAAAATAAGACTCGATGATCTTTCCCTTCTAACTATGAATATTTATAGCTAAATGACCTTCCACAACTTAACGAATAGTGGTACCTTGCATAACATGGGTTAACCACTTTATTTATTAATTATGGCCTGTTTGAAACAAATTATGGTCCCTTTCATAAATGTGGGTCAACCACTTACAATAATTAATACGGGCTTTATTGACTCTTTAACTAAATATAACTATGACTCAACCCTATTGGGTTTATTACATAAATAAGGGGGTTAGGGTTGGACCCTAACATGCCCTCCACCATCAAAAGCAACCTTGTCCTCATGGTTGAAGCTGTGGAAACTATTGAAGAATAGTCATTGGTTCCCAGGTTGCATCTTCTGGAGAGGTGTCTTTCCACTTGATGAGGACTTCCTTGATTGTGCGGCCACGCAGATGTATTTCATGAGTATTGAGGACCTGTTCAGGTTGGAGCCAGAGTGAACCTTCCTCATCCAATTCAGGTAGACTTGTTTGAATTCTTCTATTGTTCCTCACCACTTTCTTGAGGCATGATACATGGAAGACTAGATGATTTTTTGAAGTTTTTGGTAAGGACAGCTTATAGGCTACTGATCCAATGTGCTAAAGTATTTGATAAGTTCTGTATAATTTTGGAGCTAATTTTTGGAAGCCCTTTTCTTTGAGCGATGTTTGCTTATATGGTTGCAGTTGCAAGAATACCTGATCCCCTTCTTGAAAGGTGCGCTCTGAATGATGTTGGTCTGCTTGTTGCTTCATTCAAGTCTGATGTTGATGGAGATCAACTTTGAGAGGAGCTATCATGGCGGCATGGTTCTGTAGGAGTTGATCAACTGCTTGCACCTTAGAGCATCTAGGGATATAATAAATAGGTGAAGATGGGAGTTGGCCATACACTGCTTCATATTGAGTCATCTTTGTGAATTCATGATAGTTATTATTATACCACCATTTAGCTAAAGGTAGCCATTGTACCCATTGATGTTTCTTTTCTGAAGTAAAGCATCGTAGGTATGTCTCCAAATATTTGTTGACTCCTTTAGTTTGACCATAAGTTTGGGGATGATAGGTAGTACATAGTTGGAGTTGGGTGCCTTGTAGCTGGAAAAGTTCTTTCCAAAATTTGCTGGTGAAATTCGGGTCATGATCAGACATAATGGACATGGGCATGCCATGTAGTTTGAAGATCTGGTCCATGAAAGCTTGAACCACCAAAGTGAGGGTAAATGGGTGGGGTAGAGCACAAAAATGAGCATATTTAGAAATTCTTCCCACAACCACCATGATAACTAATTTGTTGCCCAAATTTGGGAGACCAGTAATGAAATCCATAGAAACATTAGTCCATACTAAGACAGGGATTGGAAATGGTTGTAAGGTTCATGGTAACTTGATTGTTTCTCCCTTGTGGCGTTGACACACATCACATCCAACTACTAAAGTAAGAATGTCAGTTTTCATGCTTGTCCAAAAGAAAGAACGACAAGTGCGAGCATAAGTCTTCTGAAGCCTACATGCTCGGTAGTGGGAGATGAGTGCAACTTTGCCAAAATGTGAGTTTTGAGGGAGGATGTCGGTGATATAACTACTCGATCCTTGTACCGAAGAATCTCATCCTTCTAAGAGTAGCCAACTGTGGAATTAGGATCTCCTCTCAAGTTAGTAATGAGTTGGTTGAGAGAGGGGTGTGAAAACCATTCCTTGCAAGCTTCTTCAATCCGATCTGGTATGGGAAGAGAGATTGATAGCAAGGTGCTTTCATCCTCAAATTGGCGTGATAAAGCATCCGCTACTACATTGTCACGCCATTTCTTGTAAATGATCTCATAATCACATCCCAATATTTTGGCCAACCATTTATTTTGTTGTGGCCGGGATAGATGTTGCTCCAAAAAATATTTGAGGCTTTGATGGTCTGTGAAGATTTGGAAACGTCGCCCCAGTAAGTATGGTTGCCATGTATCTACTGCATGTAATATGACCATCATCTCCTTCTCATAGGTAGATTTTCCCAGATGTTTCCCACTCAGTTGTTAGCTGGTGAAAGCCAAGGATCAACCTTCCTACATTAATACAACACCAATACTCGTACCTAAAGCATCACATCCAATCACAAAAAGATTTGGTGAAGTTGGGTAGTGCCAATACTGGAGTGGAACACATGGCTTGTTTGAGAGCCACAAACGCCTGTTGTGTTGCATCAGTCTAGAGGAATGAATTTTTCTTGAGAAGGCTAGTGGGGGTCTAGCAATGTGACCATAATTGCGAACAAATTTGCGATAGTAACCTGTGAGACCCAAGAATCCCCTCAAACTCTTCAAGGTTTTTGGTTGGGGCCAATATTGAATTGCCTGAATCTTTTTGGGATCAACCTTGACACCTTCACGACCCACAATGTGTCCCAAATACTCGACCTCTTCCACACCAAAAGAGCACTTGGACAATTTGACAAATAATGTGTGATTTTGAAGCAATTGAAAGATCATGTCTACATGATGAAGATGTATTTCCTAGGTGAGGTTGTAGATTAGAATTTCATCAAAGAAAATGAGGACAAATTTTTGGAGATATGGTTTCAGCAAGTCATTAATGAGGCTTTGAAAATTAGATGGAGCATTATAAATACCATATGGCATGACCAAGAATTCATAATGGCCTTCATGAGTTTGGAAATCAGTCTTAGGAATGTCTACTTCTTTCATGCATATTTGGTGATAGCCACAGTGAACATCTAGCTTGGTAAAGAATTGATCCCCATGTAGTTCATCAAGAAGATCATCAACAACCGGAATAGGGAATTTGTCTTTGACAGTGAGCTTGTTGAGGGCCCGAAAGTTTAGACACATGCACCATTCCCCGTCTTTCTTTAGCACCATGACCACTGGTGATGAATAAGGACTGATGTTAGGACAAATAACACCTACTTCAAGGAGTTCCTTGATGATTGTTTCAATTTCATTATTTTGCGCGAAAGGATATCAATATGGGCACACATTCAGTGGTTGGGCCCCTGGGACCAAAGTGATGCTATGATCATGTTCCCCTCAAGAGGGTGGAAGCTCTTTAGGTTTGTCAAAGACCTGCTGGTGGCATTTTAAGACCTATTGCATCTTAGGATGAATATGAAGAGTAGTAGATTCTATGGCCTAGATGGGATTAAACTGGGTGATGACTCCATGATGGCCCTTTTTCAACAAATTTTCCATTGAATGCGAGCTGATGATAGAAGAAGCACCTGCCTTGAGTCCACAGAGAGCATGAATGTGGTCATTCTGCTTAAAGCTCATGTATAACTCCTAGAAATCCATTTTGATTGGACCGAGTGTGCAAAGCCATTGAGCACCCAAGACAATGTCACAACCACCCATGTTAATCACAAACATGTGGGTCTTTAGGTGGCAGTCTCCCATCTAAAGTCTAATATTTTCACAGCGGCCTTCACATTTCATTGTCCCCCCATCAGCAATAAGGACCTAGAAATTAGAGACTCCCCTTACAAAACAATGAATAGCTTCAGCGAATCACTTCAAGATAAAGTTATGAGTGCTTCCACTATCAATCAATACTACTACAGGGCGATGTTTAAGAAATCCTTTGATTTTGAGAGCTTGGGGTGCAAAAATGCTCGTCAAAGCATGTAGCGAGATAACTGGTTCTTTTGGCGTAGTTGTGAGATCATTGTCTTGTTGGGTTTCCTCAACTTCATCCTCTAGCCCCCCAAGGGGTGGGGCTTCCTTTTATGAGTTATGATCTATAACATCAATTTGAAAGAATTTTGGTTCCTTGCATTTATGCCATAGGGAGTATTTTTCATCACAGTAGTAGCACAATCCTTGTTTTCTTCTTTCAACCATTTCTGTTGGAGACACCTTCTGAACCTTAAGTGTTTGGGTAGGGCCCTACTCCTGGGTGGAATGCCCCTTGGCTATGAAATTTGGACAAATAGACTGGGCAGCTAAGGCAATTTCTACCTTGACAACCTTTTTGCAAGCATCTATCCATGTAGGTGGGTGGTGCATCCGGACATGTGCTTGGATGGCTTCTTTGAGACCATTGATGAAACACTCCAAGTAGAATTCATCTCTTAGACCTTCCGTTCTGAAGGTAAATGTCTCAAAGGTTGCAATGTAGTCTTTTACTGTGCCTGTCTATCAGAACTAGTGAGATGACCCAAAAAATTTGATTCTCGGTCAAAGCAGTCACAAAGGGATTTTGAGAACACCTTCCATGTTATGTTCCCAAGATAACATTTTGAATGCCACTACCACCATTTCCATATTTCTTGGTCCAAGTAAAGGTATCCCACACGTAGTTTAGTTTGATCATCGTGGATATCATTCAGGGTGAAATATTGGTCCATTTGTGCTACCCAGACTGTCGGATTAGAGCCATCAAATTTATACATGTCTAGCTTGGGTGGCTGAGGGTGAGAATGTTGGTGATTTACATGGAAGTGAATATGATGGCTAGATTATCCTTTGAGGTGTTCATCAATACTATGCACCTCCTAATGATACCCCATCGTGCTCTCCGTGACTATTTGAAGTGATTTTGAAATTTCTTTCAATTTTTCCTTGAACAAATCCAACCTTGATTCAAGGCACTTGATCTTCTCATTGGCCATGACTTGAGCTTTGGTTTCTACCATACACAGATCTCGGTCACTTGAAGTCACTCCAAAAAAAATTGGGACCGACCGAAAACTGAGGCTAACCAGTGACTAGTACCACTACGATAAGCTCATCATCCTGAATCTTATGGGCTAAGTCTCTTGTAAGCGTCCTGGGGAGGACTCAGACTATAGAAGCAACCTCAATTGAGTTGTAGAATGTGAGTTGTACTGTGGCAGAAGAACCTCAACTGGTGGATCTGATTGGTGCGGCGGCGACAAAACCCCAACTGCTCGATCTGAATTTTATTGTGGTGGTAAAACCCCAACTGTTGGATCTCATTGGTGCGGTGGCGACAGAACCCCAAATGCTAGATCTAGATTTTACTATGGCAGTAAAACCCCAACTACTTGATCTGATTTGGTAAATAAGGTAATGGGCGATCTTTAGAGAGTCGAGTGAACTATGGTCATAAAGGAGTGACAGATGCTACAGATCGCAATATACATAAGGGTCCAACAATAGTACTCGGCCCAATATTTTAGGGCACTATCTAAGGAGGATCAACCATACCCTTAGTTGTACTACCCGTGACCCTATCGTATGTAATAGTAATCTTCCCAAGTGTTGTTCTCAATGTATTGCAGCAACAAGATGGCCGAAGGCTTATCTAAGTCGAGGTTTCAGGTGAGCCTAGGTACATGGAAGTGCAGTCCATGCGTGGTTCTGTCTAATGCACTACTACTCAAATGGGTACCCACAGGGGTTACAAGGGAGTCCAACAAGCGCAACCACCTCTTGTATTTCCTACGTGCATGCCTCCCTAAATCTGCAGGTTTATGCGCTCAACGACAGATCCCATGGTTTAAAGATGCCAGAACACGTCTCTAGCCTAATTTTTTTTTTTTTTTTTTTGCAAAAATGGAGGTACCACAGCCTTGGAAAGTACTCTGATACCACTTGTTATGATCTTGACCTACGAGAAATTCCATAATACCAAATATGTGAAGAAATACAACCCAGAACACAAAATTAAATGAGAAAAATAGCAAGTATTTTATTATTCATAGATAAAATCAATTTTCACTTGCCTCTTCGAGGGGTCAACCTCTAGCAAAGCAGAGCTCAATTACAAAATAAGACTCGATGATATTTCCCTTCTAAATACGACTATTTATAGCTAAATGACCTTCAACAACCTAAAAACTAGTGGTCATTTGCATAACATGGGTTAACCACTTTATTTGTTAATTATGGCATGTTTTCAACTAACTATGGTCCCTTTCTTAAATGCGGGTCAACCACTTACAATTATTAATATAGGCTTTATTAACTCTTTAACTAACTATGGCTATGACTTGACCCTATTGGGTTTATTACATAAATAAAGGGGTTAGGGTTGGACACTAATAGGCTCAAGGGAAAAAATCCTTAAAAGTCCAAATGGATAGAGATTGGAAAGGTGAGGGAACTTTACCCTCACCTGCTAGACAACTAAAAGTGATATTTTGGGGTCCAAAAGGTTTCCAGTGGGGAGGAATGATCAGGTGCTCAAAAATATGCTCAAAAATCAAAGTCATCATAATGGTGTGGAACTTGAACGATCGTGTAGTTCTCTTCGTCTTGAATCTAGCACAACTTGTTTCACATGAAACAGACACCGTATGCTCCCAGAAACGTGTTCTACCCTTTTTCTCAAATAGGTAAAACAATTTTCAGAGTGTTGACTGGGCTACTAACTGTGCATCCGTACAACTGACTGTGAAGGTGACTTGGTTGAGTTGTCTAGCTGACTGTACATCTTTGGCGAATTAGGTCATGCCAAGTGGCACCTTGGTACTAGTCAAAATTTCATGTTTATTGATTGGTTGGAATGATGGCCAACCACGGGCTGACACGTGGCCCAGCCAAAGGCCACCACATGGTAGCTTGGGAGGCCACCAAAATTGTTGTTGTGGACCGAATAGAGGTAGCAGGGGTCAAACCTGTGACCTCCCAACACTTAAAAAAATAGATTACCAGCATACCATGTCTGATGGGTCTTAACATACAATGGGCATGAATTGTATTTAATGTGACATCGAATTCAAATTGGGGGTGGGGGTCGGGGCCTAGCCACAACCCATGGTCACCACCAGAGGTGGGACCATGAGATGGAGGCGGGACCACGATCCGGAGGCTATCCTCGAGCCTCCTCCCATATAATGATAACCACACAATGCCACAAACCGTCGCTTGTGACCACGACTGCGGGTATAGCTGCCAACGGTTCCGATAGGGGGGCTGGAGTTGGGGACCCATCCCCCTGTTCTACGATGCCTATATGATCGCCCTTTTTTGATATTTAAGGGCCTCGGCACAAAATTAACGGCCTGACAAATCCACCCAGATTCTAGTGGATTTGATGGCCCGTTAGTAGAAAATGGGGCAAAAATGAGGGTCGGTGTTGGATTTTGGGTAAAATGTAGAGCGAATAGTGGGAAAAGTAGGAGAGGTCATAACTTCTCCATTTTTTGACCAAATTAGGTGCGGAAAGAGGATTAGTAGCCATTTTTGGACATTATGGACTCATTGGAGCAAGTTTCATAAGCATTTGAGCACTGTAAACACATCCTTTTAGACATTTGAGCATAATAGAGAGGCCCAAGCCATTGGAAGATGGACCAAGGAGAAATAGTCTAGGAGGGGTGAACCCCTTCATCATGTTCCTATTGTGATTTTTTTTCAGTGATGTTTTGTACATTTATATTTTGTTTTTCAGTTTATATTTTATGTTAAAAAAATTCTCATAAAATTAACATAAAAAACTCATTTTTCAATTGCAAATCTCATGAATCCTTAAGCACATGAATAACATGTTGTTTCTAATCTGAGGGGGATCTTAGCACAACAAACTAATATTCTTAATCATATTAGAGGAGGTGTACACCAAGCAACCATAAGTTTTTGAGACATTTGATCGAGAGTCTCACGTGTGCATACTCAAGTGAGCATTATAAAATCTTAAACAAGCACCCCATGCTTGGTACACCAGGATCGATAACCATCTTACCAGTTTAGGCTTCATCAAAAGTGGAGTGGATGAAAACCTCTATCATATCTTGGTAGAAGGTAAATTTATTATTATTGTCTTATATGTTTATGATTTAATTTTAATTGGTGATGAGATGGTAATCAGATCTTGCAAGGAGCACCTTGCAAGGGAATTTGAAATGAAGGACATGGGTCTCATGCACTACTCCCTCGAGTTGGAAGTATGACCAGGCGATGGGGAACTATTTGTGTCTTAATGAAAGTATGCAAATGAGATACTAAAAAGATTAAGCATTGAGAGTTTTAAACCCGTGGAGACACCTCTAGAGACCAACTGGAGGAAGGAGGATGACACTTCAAGTGAAGAAGTGATGCTACCATTTATTGGAAGCTAATGGGTTCACTCATGTATATTGTGAAAAAATGACTAGATATGTGTTATGCAGTCAACGAGATAAGCTAAGGAATGGTTAGGCAAACCAAATTATCTTTGAAGGCACCTAAGCATGTTTTACATTACCTTAGAGGAAATTCCTAGTTTGGACTATGGTACAGATGGAAAAAGGGAGTGAAGCTATGTGGCTTCATAGATGAAGATTAGGCGTGGAGTTCTTCAGACCGAAAGAGTACATCAAGTGGAATTTAGTTTTGTGTCTGTAGTTATTTCCTAATACAGCAAGAAGCAATCTTCTATGGTGTTCAGCTTGACAGAAGCATCATACATGGTTGCAAGTCAAGCAACATGTGATGCGATCTGGATGAGAAAGATATTTGTTGGACTTGTTGGTGAGATGATGTATCCATCTGTGATCTACTGTGATAATCATAGTTGCATCAAGCTCTCTGAGAATCTTGTATTTCATGATTGATCTGAGCATATAAATATATGGTATCACCATTTACAGGATTGTGTGGAGAGGAAGATAAGTTGCTACACTACATTCTCACAGAGGAACAATATGCTAAAATTTTACAAAGGCCTTGTCTATAGGGAACTTCAAGTTCCACAAGTGCAGGATAGGGGTGGTTGATAATCCCTTTATTACAGACAGGGAGTGTTGAAAAATGCAACAAGAAATTCTCAATTCGATTTTGCCTTGATTAAGTTGAGAAAATTAAAATTTCCACATCAACAGAGAAATTTGATGCAATTAACTTGTGTGACATGGCTTGTGTCACCTAGTATACTTCGTAAATTCGAGTTGGAGGAGTTAGAGTTCAGTTAAGCATGTGTGATTTCTAATTTTTATCAATCAAAGTTAGTTATCTCAAGTTGTTTTTAGTTAAACTAGCTCCAATTGTTGGAGGAACTAGTGGAAGTTCAGTTGTGCAGTGGGACTTTAGTGAAACTCAGTGATCATCTAGTTAACTAATCAATCAACCCAAAATATCTAGCGTATGCAGAAATTTTGAGTTCCCTAGTTGTGGTGGAGATTCCAAGGACGTGTAAGATCAATTGTAGACTAGTCTTGATTGTACTAGTGTTGCATGCAGTCATATCATCAACTTTGGGAATTGTACAATCCATTTTGGAGAAATTCCTAAATAATAGGGGATTAATTTCTCAAGGATTGAAAAGGGAAATAAGCGCTCAAGTAGAGGAAAAATTTGACCAAGTCTCGATGAGAGATTCCTAGTGAGCAAAGAGATAGGTTATTCACTTGAAGGTTGTGTTCAGTTGAGAAAAGCAATTATAATACATATCTATTCATGAGATTAATGCAAGTAGACATTGGGGTTTTTAGCAAATTTATTTCCCCGTGAAAAATATTTTGTGCATGTGTGTTATTTCTCATTTCATGTTTTTTATTGATGTTCTAAATTGTGAATTGATTTTCGTAGAGTAGTAGAGTAGGTTTGTGTCTTGTGCTTTTGATTAAAAATTCATGAGCAGTTGCAAATATATACCATAACTTCGAAAAGATGCAAAAGGAAGGAATTCCTAAAGAAATAGATGACAATAAAATAATACCAACCCCTATAACTCCTCTATTTGAGAAACCCTCTATATCCTTACACAACCCTCCTTTTTGGAAGAGATTACAAATTGATAATGATGTAGAGAAGAAAATTATTTGACCATATTATAGTATATTAGATTAGTTGAATAATGTTTTCATTAAACCCCCTTTCCTTCAACAACAAAAAGGAAATGCCTATTTTTTCAAAAATGATAAAGGAGATGTGTATTACAAAAATGGGAAGAAAAAGAAAAGAAATACAAAAAGTTTAACTCATTGGGAAAATTGTAGAAATTATGATGGGAAAGTCTATAATTGAAAATACTTAGATCCAGGAAGTCCCATTGTAAATATCCACATAAATAATGTTGAAATCCAAAATGCACTGTTTGACATAGATGAAGCTACAAATGTCATGACAAAGAGTACTATGGATGAATTAAGATTAACTAATCTTCAATATACTCCTACTATATTACAATTAGCAAACATGTATGTTATCAAGCTAGAGGGTATATTAGAGGATGTATTAGTATCCCTAGATTCATGGAAGTATCTAGTTGATTTCATGATATTAACTCAAACAGACTAATCTAGTAGGTCATCCATTGATACTTGGTAGGCCATGGTTAACCACAACGAATGCATTTATTAATTGTAGGTCTAGTGACAAGTTTATTTTTTTTTATTATGGAAATTCAACCAAAAATTTTACATTATATCCACCAACAAGAGCAATAACTGAAATGGAGAATGAAGAATGGATTGAAGATGATGATGAAGATTATGAAAATATTCAACCAATTTTAATTATCTCACAAAATTATGTGGAAAATAAATAATGAATCTTATGAATAATCATGATTTTTCTCAATATTGTCAACAAAATTATTGTGTGCATATGTTAGATCAATGTTTTCAAGAAAATTGTAATATTAAAGAATTTTAATCTAGATAACCCAATTTAGCATTAAACTCAATGGAAAATTTTTACAATAATATTGTAGAGATTAACCCGGGAAAAAAATTAAATATCAATAATAAACTGGAGGAATTTAAAAAATAACAACAAATTAAGATGTTGCAAAAACATTCCTCTGCATTCACATGGGATTATATATATATGAAAGGAATCAATCCAAATACATGCAGCCATCTTATGTATATACAATAGAATTCCAAACCTATAAAACAACCCCAAAGAAGGATGCATCCTAATATGAGGGAGATGTTGAAATAAGAGTTATAGAAATTACTCAATGTGAAATTTATTTACCCAATTTCAGATAGCCAATAGGTTTCGCCCTTGGTTAGTATACCAAATAAAAATGGTAAGTGAAGAGTTTGCATAGATTATAGGGAATGGAATAAATCAACTCTAAAATATTATTTCCCATTACATTTCATTGATCAAGTATTAGAAACACTAGAAACAAAGAAATATTTCTATTTTCTTAATGGTTTCAATGAATACAATCAAATTCAAATTGCACCTGAAGATCAAGATAAGACAACTTTTACATGTCCATTGGGTACATATGCTTATAGGGTACTTCCCTTTGGATTTTGCAATGCACCTGCTACATTTCAAAGATAATTGTTAGGTATATTTTCTGACTTGATCCATGATTTTGAAGAAGTATATATGAATTATTTTATTTTTTATGTGAACACTTTTGAAGAAGCTTTGGAAAAACTGCGAAAAATACTTGCTAGATGTAAAGAAGCTAATATTTCATTAAGTAATGAAAAATGTTTTATGATGTTTAACGAAGGAATTGTTTTGAGTTAGCATATTTAAGGTTTTGTAATCAATGTGAATTCATCAAAGGTTGAAATCATCTCCAAAATTCCAGTTCCTAAATTCCAAAAGGATGTTTAAGTTTTATTGGATACACAGGTTACTATAAAAGGTTTATAGAAAGTTTCACAAAGCTTGCTTCAACACTTTTTAAGTTACTCACTAAATATTGTTAATTTCGTTGGGATATTGATTGTCAAAAATATTTTGAATTGTTGAAATAGAAAATTTCTGAGGCACCCATATTAAGAGGGCCAAATTGGTCCCTTTCATTCCATATTTCCATTGATTCCTCAAATAGAACTTTAGGGACGGTGTTAGAAAAAAAATACTTAAGTCCTTCTGTTATATATTATACAAGTAAAAATTCAACTCCCATAGAGTTGAATTATACAGTCGCAGAAAAGGATTTCTTAGCAGTGGTTCATGTTATCAAAATGTTTAGACACAACATCACTAGATATGAGAATTTTATTCACATTGATCATTCTGCCATTATATATATTATGAATAAACCAATAACTAATGGAAAGGTTACTCTATAGATTCTACTATCATAGGAACTCAATATTACCATTTTAGATAGGCCATGAAAAGAAAACGCAATCGTTGATTTCCTTTCCATGTTGCAAAATGATATTACAAACGTCCTTGTAATAGATAATTTTTCCTGGTGAACATCCTTTTGCAATATCCACTAAAAATCCTTGGTTTGTAGATATCACTAACTATTTTCCTACAAGAAAGTTTCCTCCTCATCTATCAGCAAAAGAAAGATGAAGATATATCAAACCCAGTGCACCTTATTCTTGGATAGATGAGGAATTATACCAATCAAGAGCTGATATGATCATTATAAGATGTGTTTGAGAAGATAAGGTAGCTAAGATAATTAAATCATTCCATGATGAATCTTTTGGAGGATATTTTGTCAACGGATGAACTGCATACAAAGTACTTCTTTTGGGATATTATTGGATTTCTCTTTTCAAAGATGGAGAAGAATATGTCAAAAGATGTGAAAATTATCAAAGGATGGGGAAGCCTATCCAATCCGATGAAATGCCTCTACAACCATAGGTACTGATAGCGCCTTTTGAGAAATGAGCTTTATATTTTGTTGGATGATCCAAAAATGGGAGAACAACACTCCACAATTTCACAACCTCTTCAATATGGTGAGTTAATTTTTCACATGAACTTAAATGAGGAAAAAAATCATATGCAACTCAAGATAATAAACATAAGGAGGAGAAACAAACATTTGATAACAGAGTTCGCCCCTTCTGGGCTACGTCTCTGAGCCCTACTCCAGTGACTAGGCCTACTATATTGATTTTAGTAGCAAATGAGTACATTGCAAATTATTAACACAAGAGTGGATTGTTTCTCCTACAAAGAAACATTCTCCTACAAAGAATTATCACTAAAAAATATGGCTCCCTACAACAAGTCATGAATGTCAACAAAAAAATGACTATCACACAATACGTCCTTGTACTCCACCTGAAAAACATACAACAACTCCTCAATTAAGTGTTAAAAATAGCTTCTCTCATGAGCACATTAAGAAAGGACTAAAATTTATTGCTCTACTAGGAAGTAACAACTACTACAGATGAAACTGGAAGGCTGGAAAACCTCGAACTAGGCTCTGTCCATACTCAAATATGCCTCCATACTGCTTCAAAATTGTCTCCACCTCTAACACTAAAAGACTTGATTCTACAAAAGTTCCATCATAAAGTTCTCAAATCAGAAATATGAGGCTTCCATTGAGTTTAGGACACTCAAAAACCCCTATATAGGTTTTTCTTGAGCTCAAAAAGGTTAAAAACTGAGAAAGACATGCTTCTCCAAGCCAAGTTATGCTATCTATCCTTCAAATTAGCAAAACCCTACTAATTGCACAATGATTTCACCATTTACGCAGTCCACCGAGCATTAATTTCACTCGGGACCATTGTGTTTCTTGCCAAAAAAGGTTCATTTTATTGCTTTATTAAATTATTCCATAACCCCTTAAATTCCAAATTAGGGTCATGTGGCACCCATGCATCTGAGGCCTTGTGCTAACTGCCAACCCCCACTGGCTAAGCCCTTTATTGCATCGAAATGGTCATATGCTAGCAATATGGTCAGGGGTCAGGGCCAACTACCCGCCCCCTCTAGTTTTAGCCTCTATTTCATCAGGATAAGTTCATATGGAAATTGATGTGGCTATGGGCTAGGGCTAACCACCCACCCCTAATGTTGGAGCCCCCTTTTGCGGTCATGTGGATAACGCATGAGACTAGGGCCTAGGGCTTAGTCCCTGCCCTATCCACCATAGCACTTTATTAGTGGTCCTGTGATGAACACTAAGACTAGGGGTTGGAGCCTCCCACTCTCCTCTTTCCCTTCCGCTTGTGAACGTATGGTTCTATTTTGACTAGGGGCCAAGGCTTATCGCCCGACCCCTCATCACAAACCATCGAACCATTGTAAATTAAATATAACTAGTGTCCTATACAGTTAAAAACCAATCGTATGGCGTTATGGTGGAGCACGAAGTTGTGTTGTGGCAAGTCTAGGGGTCGAACCTCGTCGATTCCCTTGGGCCCGTTATAAAAATTTTGACCAATCATAGAGGGTCATATGGCACTTTTGAGCCTCAAAACTACTCTTTCCCTAGCAACTCTTCTCATCCCTTTTCTTTGATTTTCCATGAAGAAAATGCATTCTTATCATCAATGTCCAGTATATATATTGCCTTAAGGAGGAAATTTAGTGATTTACATGCTATGCTTTTATTTTTTGTTGTTTGAATAAGTTTTTGCATATTAGCTACGGAATGTAGCCTATTCTGCAGCTAATCGGTTGTTTCGCAGCTATGTCCATGCTCTAACAGGTTCCAAGTGTCAGAAGGAGAAACTAACTACATGGGCAGCTTTGAAAACATCATGACATGGACCATGTCCTATTCACCTAGCTCAGGTCGATAAGGAAGATGGTACAAGACTACCGTCAATGGAGAAGTCAAACATAGAGACTGAAGGCAAGAGGACTTTGTTTCGTGGATAACCAACACTTTTCACAGTAATGGGAAGCGTTATCCGAAACAACTTCCTGAACCCATGGACTCCAACAGCTACCTGTGCAACCGAATCCAACAGCCATCATCTTGGATTTATGTCTCCAACATTCGAGGAAGAAAATCCCGTGTGCCTGTCTTCTACGTGTTTTTGGTTGTAGCTTATTTTTCTCCATAAACAGTTGCATAATTTTCTTATAAATACCTGTGTAAAGAACTCGGAAGGAGTTCGAATTTCCTCATGTATTAAGCTCAGACTTATTATTCTGTAATTTTGAAACTCATTTTCCTGTTTTTAATATGAAGACCGCATGTTTTATGGATATATGAAAGATTTTCTAGGAGATTGATTGAGCATGCATAACCTGATCAGTTGCAGAGGGCCCCTGCGCTAACTGAGGTTTTATTTTATTTTGTTTTGACTTTTCTAGTTAAACTGTAAATTCATCATTTCTTCCATAGTGTTCATAACCATTTTCATACTAACCTTGTTTATAATGCAATTTTTATCATTTCCTTACTAATGCAGAATAGCTTCTTTCAGTGCAAAATAGCTTCTTTTTGTTTAATTTCTTTCTACTAAGTTTTTATTAGTAGTTAGAAGTTAAAATTCAGTAGTGTAATGTAGTTTGTTTCATTTACTATTTCACTAGTATTTAAATTTTCAAATGGACTAATCATTGCCATTACTGTTCTTGCCATTTTATTACTAGTTTATTGACTCATGGTGTTAATGAATGTTTCTGAAGAGCCCTTCTAGTTGATAACTCATCTTAAACTAAGTGGTTGAATACTTCATTCATGCAATGAGTCTTTGCTGCATTCCTGCATTTATCTTCTCTTAGAATAATGAAGTACATAATTCCTCAAAATGTCATCAGAAGGAGATTTTTCTCCCAAAATTGAAAGGTAGAGTAACTAAGTATTTCATTTAGTTTTGTTTCTGTAATAGATTAGACATTAGTTGCAATTTCACTTTCAGTTTTAGCATTTCATTTATTTTTTTTTTCTGTAATAGATTAGACATGAGTTGCAATTTCACTTTCAATTTTAACATTTCATTTAAGTTTTGTTTTTGTAATCGATTAGATAGTAGTTGCAATTTCACTTTTTAGTTTTTAGTTCATGATTTGGAATTAATGATAAGAGCAGAAATAGAAACTCTGTTTTCATTTCTTGATTAAACTTTACTTCCAAATCTTACTTAAAGCACTTTTATTTCTCCTTTTTTAGATTCTTAACAGTCTTTATAGAAGTTAGATTTAGGATTTTGACAATTACATTGTAAATCATTAGGGACTAAAAGACCAAAAACCCCAAAACAACATAAAACATAAAAACAACGAAGTAAGAAGGGTTATCTAGCACATATAGTGCACTACACTTCATCAGTTTACAATACCCGGATTGATAATTTATGTAGAGAAATTTAGGACACTAAATTGACCAAACATTTTGGCGCCATTACCAAGGAAGTGTAACTAGGTAGCCTTATCTCTTACATTCCAAAAAAAAAAAAAAAAAACAATGACATGCATATAGAAAGAGACTCTAGGGGTAGATTTATATCTAGGGGTAGAAGTTCGATTCCTACAACACCATCCACTCCATCAAGAGCAAGAAAAGACACACCTCCATCCCAAACTCATACTCCCAATCATAGGACTCCTGAAATTCCAAGGGCAGAATTCCAATCAGAAGAATCTCCTACTTCATCTACCAAGACAGTGCTAGGAGAGAAAATTTTTGAATCTCCAATAGCAAGGATAGCCTTTTTCACCTCCACAGGAGAGCCCATTGTAGTTGAAGAAGTAGGAATACTTGGTGAGGAAGAAGAAGTAGAACCTCTCTCCCACAGTCCATTAATAGAAGAACCAGAGGAGGAGGGAATAATCTTGTAGGTTGAACCCTATACTAACTCTGAAGAAACTATAATGGCAAAGGAAGAACAAGATGGAGAATTCTCACCGTTTGGAGGAGGGGGTAGAGGAAGAGGTAGAGGAAATAATGGAGGAGGTAAAGGTAATAATGGAGGAGGCAGAGGAAATAGGGAAGTAGATAACTCTTTTGGATTCCCTATAGTGGATGAGGAAACACATAACACAATGAAAAATATCTCACCATCTATCCTCCCAAACTTCTATGGGTTGAGAAGTGAGGACCCTGAAACATTTTTGTTTGAGTTTGAAGTCTTGTGCAGAACTTATGACTATCTAGAAGACTCTCAAAAACTTAAATTGTTTCCTTCAACACTAAAACGAGCTGCTTTGAAATGGTTCATGGGGTTAGTCACTCAATCCATTAGAACATGGAATGACATGAAAAATGAATTTTTGGATAGGTACTTGGATTATTGCATGCCTACTAATCATAAAGATGAGGTGTTCAAAATGTTGCAAAGAGAGGATGAAAACTTAGAGGATTTGATTGAGAGATTCAATTATAATTTGAAAAGAGAAAAGATGAACAATTTATATGAAGAAACTTTGAAAGATCTTTTGTTAAAGGCCATTATATATGAGTGGATAGATATCCTTAACATGACGAGGAAGGGAGATATCTCTCAACTTCCATTGAGTGATATAGGAGAACTATGTGTTCATCTCTTGAGAGGGAAATCTAAAACATGGAAAGGCCCGAGAGATCCTTCTCTTGTTAGAGCAAAAAAATCTACAACTAGATCTGTAAGCAGGGCAGAAATTGGCAATATGCTTGATGAGTTTAAAACTGACATTCTAGGGAGCCTTAGTGAGCAGCTAAATACCCTTAAAATTCAAAACAAGCAGAAAACAGAGGTTGATGCTCTAGCCATTTTTTTTCCAAAATGCAGAAAGAAAAATGCTTTAAGGGAATTCCCTTTAGATGAAAAAATTGTAGAAACTTGTATGATCTGTTTGGAAAGCCATGAAGCCAACGGTTTTCCTTCAATCCCAGGTCTTAAGGCTGTCTTTCAAGATGAAAAAGTCCCAAATTCTGTAGAATCTCTTTGTTTTGTTACAAGAAGACCTTGGTTGGGACCACAAAATTAGGTATTTAACAATCAAATGTACCTTCAACCCCCACCATACTGGAATTCTTGGCAGCAACCTTGGCCTCAACCTCAACCTCAATCACAACAATGGGCACAAGGAGTACAAAATCCTTATGGGAGATCTTCTCAGTATTATCAATATCCTCCATCCTATCATAATTATCCTCCCCTACATAACCAGCAACAAAATTAGCAGCCACAACTTCAAAATCAGAATCCTCAACTTTCATTGTCATTTCCACAACAACCTCCACAACAAAAGTCCAAATACTCAACTCTTACTGCCATTTCAGCAGAAATCAAATCAGCTACCTACTCAACCATTACCAAACCCCAACAATAAAAACCCTCAGAATTCTTAAATGGTAGAAGGACACCAATTTCCAACTTACATGATTACTCCTCTAGATCTTAATGATGTTCAACTAAGATCTGGTAGGATATTAGAAAAGGAAATACCTTCTGTAGTCATTCAGGAACAAGACAGTTCTGAGGAAGATTCTCTAAATGTCAATAAAAGTTTTGAGGAAACATCTCTCCAAAACCAAAACATCGAAAAAGAAAAACAAAAAGAACCAGTGAACACAACTCCTATCATTGAGCAACCAGTCACTTCTACACCTTCTTTTCCTGAGAGATTACAAATTGATAGACGGGTAGAAAAAAAATCTTATTGCCCAACTATGATTTTCTAGATGAATTGAAGAATGTCTGTATCAAAATTTCTTTGATACAAGACATTAGAGAAATTCCAATTCTAGCCAAAACAATAAAGGAGTTGATCATCGAAAGACCAGGAAGAAAATCAAAAGAAACAAAAGGAATTCACCTGGTAAGAAAAATAGCAGACATAATGATGGGAAAAATTGTCATACAGAAATATGTGGATCTGGGGAGTCCAATTGTCAAAACACATATAAATGGAATTTAAATTGCAAATACATTGATTGACTTAGGGGCAGCAATAAACATCATAAGTAGACAAACTATGGAGCAGCTTAAACTTCTCAATCTTCTTTACACACCTACCTTTCTGCAACTTATAGATGGATCAGTAATCAAACCAGATGGTGTGCTAGAAGATATATCAATATCCTTAGTTTCTTGGGAATATCCTATTGATTTCATGATTTTAACTTCCAAGAATAATCTAGGAGGACACCCACTCATATTAGGAAGACCTTGGCTGGCCACAGCTGATGCTTTTATTAGTTGTAGATCTGGTGACATGTACATTTCTGATGGTAATTCAACAAATAAATTTACTCTGTATCCTCCAGAAAAAAACAATCACAGAAATAGATACAAGGAATGGATTGATGATGAAGATGATATTCAACCTCTCTTTATTATGTCAGAAATTAGTGAAGATAGTCAAATTTTGAATACATTGGAAAATTTTGAAACATCTTCAAAGTATGATCATGCACAATTTCGAGAAAAATCTAATGTTGAATACTTGTCATCTAGGCATATGTCTCTCTATTCTATGGAAGAGTTTGGTAGCTCTACAATCAAAATTTTTCCAGGTAGGACATTGAACATAAACAAAAACTTGGAGAAACTACAACAAGAAGAGCTAACCAAAACATTACAAAAACATTCTACTGCATTTGCATGGGAATACACCGACATGAAAGGCATTGATCCTCAGACTTGTATCCATCATATTTATATTGAGGAGAACAGTAGACCGATCAGACAACCTCAAAGAAGGATGAATCCAAATCTTAGGGAGATTGTAAAAGAAGAGCTCCAAAAATTGTTGAATGTAAACTTCATTTACCCAATTTCAAATAGCCAATGGGTTTCTCGTTTGGTAATTGTGCCTAAAAATAATGGTAAATGGAGGGTGTGCATTGATTACCAAGAATTGAATAAAGCAACCCTTAAAGATCATTTTCCTTTGCCCTTTATAGATCAAGTGTTAGATACATTAGCAGGTAAGAAGTATTTCTCATTCTTGGATGGTTTTAGTGGTTATAATAAAATTCAAGTAGCACCTAAGGATCAGGATAAAACCACATTTACTTGTCCATGGGGAACTTTTTCCTACCAAGTACTTCCTTTTGGGTTGTGTAATGCACCTACAACATTCCAAAGAGCAGTACTAGGAATTTTTTCTGATCTAATACATGATTGTGTAGAGGTATATATGGATGATTTTACAATCTATGGAAACACATTTGAAGAAGCTTTGGAAAATTTGGAAAAAGTTCTTAAAAGATGTAAAGAAACAAACCTTTCACTAAGCCATGAAAAATGTTTTATGATGTTTACAGAAGGTATTGTTTTAGGACATCACATTTCGGGAGATGGGATTAAAGTTGACAAATCTAAAGTTGAAGTCATCTCTAAGTTATTAATTCCAAATTTCCAAAAGGATGTTAGAAGTTTTCTAGGATTTACAGGATACTATCGAAGGTTTATAGAAAAATTCACTAAAATAACATCTCCACTCTTCAAATTTCTTACAAAATATTGTGAATTCAGTTGGAATATTGATTGCCAACTAGCATTTGAAACCTTGAAAGGAAAAATTTCTGAAGCACCTATTTTAAGAGGTCCAAATTGGAACCTTCTTTTCCATATTTCCGCAGATGCTTCAGATACAGCTCTGGGAGCTGTATTGGGACAAAAAGATTTGATTCCTTATGCCATTTACTATACAAGTAAGAATTTGACTCCCACTGAGTTGAATTGTACTGTGACTGAAAAGGAATTTTTAGTTGTTGTTCATGCAATTAATAAGTTCAGACACTATATAAGAGGCTATGAAACCTTTATTCATACAGATCACTCTGTAAATAGATATTTGACGAATAAACCTATTACTAATGGCAGAGTTACAAGATGGCTTTTAATTTTTCAAGAATTCAACATTACTGTGCTAGATAGACTTGGAAAAAAAAACACAGTTGTTGATTTCTTGTCCAGGATTCAGAATATAAAAGAAGACTCTCCGGTTCAAGATAAGTTTCCTGATGAATATCTTTTTGCAGTAACTACTCGAACTCCTTAGTTTGTAGATGTTGCTAATTACTTGGTTACAGGGAAGTTACCTTCACATTTGTTTCCTAGAGAGAAAAGAAAAATTATTCAAGAAAGTGCAAGATATTCATGGATCACTAACGAATTGTATAAAATAGGGCTAGATCTTATGATCAGAAGTTGTGTCAGGGAAGATGAAATGCTTAAGATTCTCAAAGCATGTCATGATGAGTCGTGTGGTGGACACTTTGCTGACAAGAGGACAACCTATAAAATCCTTTCTTTAGGATATTATTGACCATCCATCTTCAAAGATGCTAAAGAATATGTCAGGAGTTGTGACAGCTGTCAAAGAGTAGGGAAACCTACTCCCTCAAATGAAATGCCATTAAAAACTCAGGTACTTATTGAACCCTTTGAAAAATGGGATTTAGACTTTATTGGACCAATTAATCCTCCATCTAAGAAGAAAAAGTATATATTGGTATGCACTGATTATGTCACCAAATGGGTAGAAACCAGAGTATTACCTTTTTCTAATGAAAAATCTATAGTTAATTTTCTTTTTGAGGATATCTTCACTCGTTTTGGTGTCCCAAGAGAAATTATGAAAGATCAGGGATCTCAATTCACATCCAATATGGTGGAAAGGCTTGTGGAGGAATACAAGATCAAGCATAGGAAATCTACTCCCTATCATCCACAAGAAAATGGTCAAGTGGAGTCTACAAATAAAGTGATTGAAGGAATCCTCACCAAGATTGTGCATCTACATAGAAGATATTGGCCAGAAAGGTTTCCTGAAGCCTTATGGGTCTATAGAACTACATGGAAGAACATTATGGGACATACACCCTATGAACTTGTGTATGGGAAACAAGTCTTGTTCTCTATAGAGTTGCAAATCAGAACTTTCAAGATAGCAGTCCAATTGGGTTTGGATTTATCAGAGGCTCAAAAGCATAGACTAGAGCAATTAAATGAACTTGATGAAATCAAGCAAGAGGCAGTTCAAAGGACTAGAATAATCCAACAACAGAGGGCTAAATGGCATGATAAATACATCAAGGACAAGAGGTTTCAAGAGGGAGATTGGGCACTATTATTTTATTCAAAGTTTAAATATTTTCAAGGGAAGTTTCAAACTCATTGGCTTGGGCCATATGAGATTGAAAAAGTCTTTAGTAATGGAGCAGTGAGGATCAGAACAATAGATGAAATTCAAACTCCTCTTCTTGTGAATGGTCATAGATTAAAAATATATCAAAAACCAATTTCAAAGGAGGAGTTCATCAAGATCTTCCAAAACAATTCTGAAATGAAGTTAGTGAAGAATAATCCTTCTTCTCCACCAACTTAGTCTTTATTTTTCCTATCTAATATATATATATATATATATATATATATATATATATATATATAATAAATTGTATAAGGTTGAAAACCAATCATTGATTGGCATGTTTATACAGAAAATATAGGGTGAAAATCAGAAGTTTCTGACACCCTATATTTTCCATCTCCTTTCTGTAATAAGTGGTGACAAAAAGCCACAGTCACTCTGCATTCTGCAAAATTCATTATCTCATCTCACTTCACTTTGTTTTACTTTTACAGTTTCACTTCATTCCATTGCCATATTTCACCAATAAATTTTTCCTTTTCCAGTATTTCTTTCATCTCCATTTTCATTTATCATCTTGTCTTATTTTCACTTACACATCCATTTCCATTTCATTCATTCATAAGCCATATTTTACTCTCTGTTTCACATTCTGTAACTGATTCTATTCTGCAGCTGATTCTGTTCTGCAGCTAATCTGATTCTGCAGCAACAATTTGTTTATCAATCCAAGCACAAGTGTCCAGTTCATAATAAAATCATGTATGTAGGGATTTGAAGAAAAATCAACTTTGAAGACCAATCATTCCTAAAGTACCTGAGGATCAAACATCAAAATATTAGCAAGTGGAAGGTAAAGATTCCAAAGGTAAATGCAAAAATCTATTTGAAAACGCAATCTTGTATAATATGTATGATCACATGTCTCCTTAATTAACCATCATGTGATTTGACCGCCACGATGTCTCCGCCATATCTTCCGCCTTCAATGACAAACAGTCCAATGATTCCTTCATAACTGATCTCCGCTTCAAACTCCATAACTTGTACTTAAACGGTCCTCCACAGCTACACCTGTTAATGGTTAGGTTAATGACATGACCTACCTATCTACGACTCTCTAAACCTTGACTGTTTATTTATTACATGCCAACTCTTAAGTTTTTCTCTCATATTCACGCAACCATTTCATATATACAATCATTCTGTTTCCATATCCACATTCGTTTGTTTCCATATACCTAGTTACTCGATTTCCATATACGCAGTCATTTCATTTCTTAGATAGTGAGAGTAGTTTTGAAGGGTAACTCAGAACAGAGGATATGGGGCTTATTGTCAAAACTAAGCCCGTAGTGGTAAAATATATGGATGGATATCCGCAGTTTAAGGGGATGTTATAGAAGGCCGGATGGTTATGTTTTATTGAAAATTTTGACGGCTACCACAAGGAAATTACTAAATCTTTTGCAAGATCATTTGATGGCATAGAAGTGGAGATAAGGGATATCAAATTTGCAGTTACGGAATCCTTCATAGCAGAAGCTACAAAACTCCCGAGACTAGGAGAAAGATGGTTTAAAAATAAGGAATTTCATTATGAATCTTGGAAGGTGATCCTTAAAAACCCAGGTATGGATGTTACATTATTTAGAAAGGGGATTCCAATTTCAGTACTCAAGAACAAATGGAATAACATGTTGTTAATATTGCAAAAATTCATTACATGTGAAGGAAGGTTTGGGTCTATGTATGTTTATCACATACGCTTGTTAATGAATTTTCTAGAGAATGGAACCATCAATCTTCCATTTTTCCTTCTAAATAGTCAGAGAAGAATGGAAACAAATGTCCAAAGAAAGTTGAATCAATAGAAACAACTCTATATCATCATGGATTAGTGGAGATTCTAGTTGAATTCCATTTGAGAAGTATAGGGGATACGTGGGAAGACTTCTTGGTAAGGAATTTCTTCCATGATGCTCCAGATTTATCTGAGGGAAGTCATGTCAAAAGAAACAGAAGGAGAAATATTAGCATTAAAAACTCCTCACAAAAAGATGATGCAGAGATAGCTCTTAAACCAGAGGTTAGGAAGCAGATTAAACAAAAGAGAAAAATTAAAGAAATCAATAAGAACATTCTTGAACCTTCATCACGATAAGAAGATGAACAGTTGCTCTTTGAAAGACTAACCAAGATCAAGAAGCAAATCAAGAAAGATAAGGAGAAAGGAAAGAAGAAAAAGGACACAAAAGAAGAAACCGTAAGCTTCCAAAACTTGAGGAGGAGCTCTAGACTCTGAGGTAAGGTGAAGAGGGTAAAATAAAAATAGGCCCAATTAATAAACTTAGAAGAAGAAACCATAGTTCAGTCTCCTAATAGTATTCCATCTGAACGCAGTCCACAAGACTCCCCTCAACAGAATTTTGAAGGCAGCCCAAGTAGAGCTTCTCCTAGCATAGATCCAATACAACAGCAAATCTATGACTACATAGAGTCATTAGAGAAAAAGAATACCTCAATAGATCTAGGAACTTCGGTTAATCCAGAGCATCCTGTCACCCCACAAGAAACTCTAACCAGCTCTCTCAAACAGGAAATCTTTGAGCTAGAAATTCTAAGCAAGCACATCCAAAAAGAAAATGAAACCTTGAGGGAACAGAAACAGCTGGATAGAGATATTCATGACAACACAATTCTACACTTGGGATTATGGTACAAGAAAAACAGGAAGCTAAAAAGGAAAAATAAAGAAGCTAAGCAGAACACTTATTAACCTCAAATACAGACTTCTTATGAGGAAGCCAAGGATGGCAGTCAGTGCAAAGAAAAGTAGATGTGTTGGCAGAAGTGTAAGAACAAATGCAATAGGAGGAAGAAGTTCACAATTTTGATTACATGGGGACATGCAATGGTTTTGCAATGGGGGTATTTTGAGCCTGAAAACTACTCTTTCCCTAGCAAATCTTCTCATCCCTTTTCTTTATTTTTCCATGAAGAAAATGCATTCTTATCATCAATGACCAATATATATTGCCTTAAGGAGGACTTTTAGTGATTTACATGCTATGCTTTTATGTTTTTCTGTTTGGATAAGTTTTTTCATATTAGCTACGAAACGCAGCCTATTCTGCAGCTAATCAACTGTTCTACAGCTACCTCCATGCTCTAACATGTTCCAGGTGTTAGAAGGAGGTAGCTTGGAAATCATCATGACATGGACCGTGTCCTATTCACCTAGCTCAGGTCGACAAGAAATATGGTACAAGACTACGATCAATGGAGAAGTCAAACGTAGAGATCGAAGGCAACAGGACTTTGTTTCATGGATAACCAACACATTTCACAATAATGGGAAGCATTATCCGAAACAACTTACTGAACCCACGGACTCCAATAGCCATCTGTGCAACCGAATCCAATAGCCACCATCTTGGATTTATGTCTCCAGTAGTCGAGGAAGAAAATCCCATGTGCCTATCTTCTACATGTTTTTGGCTGTAGCTTATTTTTCTCCACACACAGTTTCCTAATTTTCTTATAAATACCTATGTAAAGAACTCGGAAGGAGTTCGAATTGTTGGAAATAATACTGAGAGGGGGGGGGGGGGGGGGGGGTGAATCAGTATTATCAAATCAATTATTTTTCATTTCACAACCAGATTTGTATTCGCTACTTCAGCTATGGGAAACTGCATATATACGCTACTGTGACTAAAGAAACAAGCGTATATCTGATTCATTAATTGTTGATCTTTAATCAGTGCATGAGGACTTCATTAATCATAAGAACGGTAAATAGCAGCAGAATAATAGAACAGATCATCACACACATGGACACAAAGATATAAGGTGGAAACCCAATGTGGTTAAAATGCCAACAATCTCCCCCTTTGGACTTGATGGCAACCCCAAGTCACTCAAAGTCATTCTCCCCCTTTGACATCAAGGGCAAAGGGTTATGCTCCCCTTGAGTTCATGCTGAAATCTCTGCTTTGTTGTGCTGTCCATGCTCCCCCTAACTATAGGCAAGGTCTACAAGAAGATGTTCTACAAGAAGATACATAACTTTGCACATCATAAATGAACTTCCTACCACGAAAGACTCATACATACATCCATCTTCCAACCAAGTGGGGATTGACTCATCCACCCAACCAAGTGGGGATGCATTAGAAGTTTACACAAGATAAAACAAGAACATTACATTATCCATCCCAGGCATAGTGGGGAAATCAAAAGTAGGCCATTACATGACCTTGATAAGAAAAGAAATACATGATATAGAGACGAAATATCTACAACCAGACTATGATAGTGGTTGAAGGGAAAGTACCCCTAGGGTCCTTTGGGCTAAGACTCTACCAGACTGAAAATTGCTTATACAAAGAAACACACACACACAGCCATCTTTTTTACTTTTAAGCAAATTCTAATGTTTAGGGTACATACCTAAGGTCCTACGTCCGAGAAGACCGTTAGGGTGCAAACCCTTCTTGGAGTTCCCTTCTTCTTTCTCTGACCTGCAAGACAAACAAATCAAAGAACACAACAGTACATGTATAGAAGTTTATGTATAAATCATCTTTATGCTATAAAGTTAGTTATAAAAAATCTTTAAGTAACTACTTTCATAAGAATTCAACACAAGAATCTCATAAGCATAAAGAAAGATTATTCGGGAACAAAGACGTGTTTCTTTATATATAAAGGCAAATAAAGTACATATATCGGAAAGATATCACCTGAACACCTTCAGCAGGCTCCAAGCAAGCTTCCTCCCGGATTCGTTCCAGCCTCCAGCCTCCAGCAAGAGCTCCTTCCAAGTCTTACTCAATGATGATGTCAAGGATGAATGATCACCAATACACATGGAAACAAGGGTTTCCTATGCAAAATGGGGGAAGTGCAGGATGCACCAAGGACTTCAGACCTGGTCTAAGGGAAAAATCTTAGCATAATAATCTTGCTCTCCTTTCTCTCTCCCCTTGGCCTTCCCTTTGATGTCTTTTTATACCCTCTCCAAAGTAGTTTTTTAGTTAGGAGTTGGTTGGGAACAGTTGGGTCACGGGCACTAACAGGTGATCCAGCAGGTAAACCCGCGATCACCGCCCGAAAAAGAGGAAATTATATTTTTTTAAGTGTTTTAATAGATACACGCGGGTTGGGTATGACAGACCCGCGTGTACACGCGTTTAACACAGGGCAAAGTCGCGTACAGGGAATAAAACACTGTTTTTTAAATTTTTGGACCAGGTCTGGAAGGAGGGGTTGCCCTAGGCCATAAGTGCAGCATCACAAACCATAAGAGTGAGATTTGGAGCTATAACAGATAGTGATCAACAACTATCATCAGTAGCATATATCAATTAGACCAGCAACCATGTTCTCCTTCTACACCTGTTCCACCTGAAACTAAAACATTGTGAACTTGAACCAAGATCTTCTAGGATAATGCCAACAATGCATTACTAGAAGAATATGCATGCTCCCCCTGAACCTGTGCCAGCTGGTCTCTGTCAAACCCATATCAGACTCCTTTCATCCTGAGCCTGGCCCACTATTTGTCTTCAAACCAACATATACGCGACTGTATCTACATAAACTGGCGTATGTACGCGGATTCTCCTCATTAAACTCGTGTACAACCACTTTTCTTTGAAACATACAAGTTTCAATAGCAAGATGATGCATCAACTACTCCCAGCTTCTGTCTAAGGTATTCAAATGTTTCCCTAGGCAGTGGTTTGGTGAGTATATCAGCAACCTGTTCCTTGGAGGGAACATACTCCAATTTGACCTTTCGTTCAAGCACTTGTTCTCAGAGAAAATGATATTTGATAGGTATGTGCTTGGTTTTTGAATGCATGACTGGATTTTTTGAAATACTGATTGCACTTGTATTATCACATAAAATGGACATAGGTGGAGTACAAGTGATTTGAAAATCTTGCAAAATTTGCATCATCCAAAGGAGTTGTGTGTACCACGATGCAGCAGCCACATATTCCACTTCAGTTGTAGATAAAGCAATTGAACTTTGTTTCTTGCTGAACCAAGATACTAATTTGGAACCCATAAAGAATGCACCACCACTAGTGCTTTTTCTGTCATCCACGCTTCCTGCCCAATCTGCATCTGTATATGCATGAAGTGTAAGATCTATATCTCTAGGATACCATAGTCCATAGTTTTGTGTCCCTTGAAGATATTTGAAAATTCTTTTAACCGCCTGAAGGTGTGATTCTTTTGGATTTTCCTAGAATCTTCCAACTATTCCCACTACATGCATGATGTCTGGTCGGGTACCAGTCAGGTAGAGCAGACTACCAATCATGGATCTATAGGTTGGTTGATGAACTACTGCTAAATCATAATTTGCGCTGAGGCTGCATCCTGTTACCATAGGGGTACATACTGGTTTTGAATCTTCCATGCCATATTTCTTCAAGATATCCTTGAGGTACTTGGTTTGTGATAAAAAGATACCGTCTTTATTTTGCTGGACTTGTAAACCAAGAAAATATGTCAGCTCACCAAGCAAGGACATTTCAAATTCTTTCTGCATCACCAAAGCAAAGTTTTGACTCATGGCTTCTTCATTGCTACCAAAGTTTATATCATCAACATACACAACAAGTATTAGCAATTTATCATTATCAATTTTTACATATAGATTATTATCTGCTGATCCTTTTGAAAAATGTTGTTGATGGAGGTATTTGTCCAGACAATAATACCAAGCCCTTGGAGCTTGTTTAAGACCATAGAGTGCCTTCTTAAGTCTGCATACAAGTTTTGGATAATTTCCAAGGATGAATCCATCTGGTTGCTCAATATACACTTCTTCTTCCAAGTCTCCATTTAAAAAGGTAGATTTCACATCCATTTGAAAATCTTTGAACTTCTGAAATCTAGAAAGAGCAAGGAACGTTCTTATGGCTTCAAGTCTAGCAACCGGTGCAAAATTTTCTTCAAAGTCTATACCTTCTTGTTGAGCGTACCCTTTACAAACAAGTTTGGCCTTGTTCCTAATAACATATCAATTTTCATTCAACTTGTTTTTGAATATCCATTTTGTCCCTATGACATTCTTATCGTTTGGTCTAGGAACCAACTCCCAAGTGTTATTCTTTTCAATCTGCTCATGTTCTTCATTCATGGCCTTGACCCAGCATTCATATTTGCATGCTTCTCTTACATTTTTTGGTTCAGTGGAGGAGAGCAATGCTAGATAGCTTAAGGCTTCTGAAATAGTTCTTCTTGTTTGTACACCCGCCTCTTTCTGCCCCAAAATTTGATTTTCTGGATGATTCTTCTGAACGTACCTGGATGGAGTCTTTTCTTCTATCCTTATATGTTCTTCTAGTGCCTCATGGGTTTCTTCTTCATCATAATTCTGATTGATGTTGAAGGATAGTCCTCATCATCTTCGAAATCTTCGGATTTTACCTGCCTAGGAATGTTTCCTTCTTCATCAATCACTACATCAATACTTTCAACAATTTTTCCAAGTCTTTTATTGTAACACTTATATCCTTTGCTGTGGGGATAATAACCAAGGAGAATGCCTTCACCTACTCTAGGTTCAAACTTGCCAAGGTTTTCATTAATCCTTTTGATGTAACATTTGCTTCCAAAAATTTTGAAGTATTTAACCATGGGATTCTTACCATACCAAAGTTCATGAGGAGTTTGAGTGCTATTCGCCCAGACGTTTGTCTTGTTGAGAATAGTAACTGCAACAAATGCAACTTCACCCCAAAAGGTTGCGGGAGTTCTAGACTCATCAAGCATAGCACGAGCCATTTTTGAACCGTTCTATTCATCCTTTCCACTACTCCATTTTGTTGAGGAGTCCTCATAGTAGAGAATTCCCTTATTATTCCATGTTCTTCATAAAAATCAAAAAATTCATCCGAGCTAAATTCCCCTCCTCAATCAGACTTGAGGCATTTGATTCTGCGATCTAATTCGTTTTCAACTAAGGCTTTCAATGCTTTGAACTTTTCGAAAGCTTTGTCTTTATGCTTCAGAAGTCCTATCCAACACATCCTAGAAAAGTCGTCAATGAATAACATGAAGTATTCTTCTCCTCGAGGTGAATTCTTCCTAGTTGGACCACCTACATTAGTGTGGAAGTTCAAGTGGACTAATAGCTGATCCTTTCTTCTTAGGGAAATTAGTTCTGGTTTGCTTACCAAACTAACATGATTTTCATATTGTATTGTCTGGAATTCTGATGTTAGGGAGATCACGAACCACTTGATATTTGCATGCTTTCCTTATCTGAGAGAAGCTTAGATGCCCAAATCTTTTGTGCCATAGCCAGTGTTCATCATTCTTGCTTATATAGCATTGTCGTTGTCCTCCCTTGAGTATGTATAAATTATTTGGAGTTCTTATGCCTTTGATCATTGTTTCTCCTGTATCAAGCTCACGAACAATACATCCATTTGATCGAAATATTACCTCATTTCCTTGAACACACATTTGACTGACACTCAATAGATTATGCTTTAAGCCATCAACATACATAGCATTTCCAGCTTTGACCTTTTCTTTCAAAAGAACAGAACCTTTACCTTTTATGAATGCAGGGGTGTCATTTCCAAATGATACCTTCTTTTCCTTTTCTAAGGCACTATATGACTGAATTTTTTCTTTATCACCTGTCATATGTTTCGAGCATCCACTGCTGATGTACCACTGATTTTCTTGTCCTTCCGCATATAAGGCTATACCACATATTTCTGGTTGCAGTTATTTTTTTCTCCATATTTTGGGACTCAATGAAGCTTTCTCCTTCTGAGTTGTTTGTCGAAACCTACTCCTACATTCAGAATATTCATGACCAAAGTTGTTACAAATAGAGAATTTTATTTCATTTTCAAGAGCAGAAAAGTTATTGTAGGTCATTTTCATGATACCAGTCACACTCCCTTGATTTCGAGCTTCTCTAGTCATGATGTCTTGTAGGCAACACATTGAGCTGCTTTGTGTCCAAAGTTATGACAAGAGAAACATTGGCCATTGAAGAAATTCCTGTGATTATCAAACCTTCTATCCAGGTGATTGTAATTTCCATAGCCATTCATTCTTAAGGAAAATTGAGAACGATTTACCTATGGTTGGTTGTAGCTTCTGTTCATCCTTGAAGTAGATTGCCCTCGATTTACTTGGTGATCTCTGTTCATCTTTGAAGTAAATTGTCCCTGATTTGCCTGGCGATCTGCATTGTGCCTTTGCTATCGATTGTCAACCTGTTCACTTCTCCTTGCTACTTCAAGATAACTTTTGGAGGTAGATGGCTTATGTGCTTGAGATGCTTCTTCAATATAACTAAGACCTGTCTTGATTAGAGGAGAAAGTTGCACTTTGATAATCTCATCTAAAGTTTTAGATCCTTTATCAAATCTAAGATTAAGAGCTTTTGTTTTCTCAATATCTTTTCTAAGTCCCACAATTTCACATTCTAACTTTTCATTGTGTTTTTCCCTTTCAGTAAGTTGGAATGTCAGAGTATCTATAATCATATTCTTTTCTTCTAAACAAATTTTAAGTTTAGAAATTTCTTCATAAAGACCTTCTTCATCTATAGCATCCAAGAAATCATCATCTTCAAAAGCCATCAAAAGTCTATAATCATTACCTTATTCATCTTCATCACTATTTAAAAATCCATCATTGTCTTCATGTGTATAATAGCTCTTCTTACTTACATTCTATTTTCTATTCCATCTAACTGGTCCATTACCTTTGTCAAGCTTATCTATATGAGGACATTTGGTTGCATAGTGACCGACTCTTCCACAGGCAAAGCATTTGAAAGGTAGCTTACCTCTGAATCTTCCAGGACCCCTTTGAAGGTTCTTGACAAAGTTTGATTCTTCCTCTCCTTCTGACATATGTCCTCACTCATTGTATTCTCCTTCTCCTGAGGCTTTGAATTCAGATTATCTCATGTCTGATGGTCCCCCTTTTCTCATTTCGAAAGCAGTTAGGATTTCCTGCAGCTGTGACATGGTAATGCTTTGAATATTTTGCTTTTCTTCTATGGCTAAAATTTTTGATTCAAACTTAGAAGATAAAGATCTTAGAACCTTTTCAACCAAAGTAGCTTCTTTTATCTCTTCACCCAAGTTTTTCATACAATTAACAATCTCATCTATACATAAGAAATAATTAGACACACTTTCATCATTGTGCATTATGAGATTTTCATATTGGATTCTGAGAGTTTGTAGTTTTGCACATTTTACCTGATCATCTCCCTCATAGCTTAGAATGATCTTGTCCCATATTTCTTTTGTGGTTTTGAGTTGCATAACCTTGACGAATTCTGATTGAGATAAACTCCCTAATAGAGTATTGATAGCCTTTGCATTTGTTTCATACTGCTTCTTACCAGCCGTATCTATAGGAGTTGCTGATGGAAATGTGTATCCTGTTTCCACGATATTCCGAGATTCTGTACCAAGAGATTGAAGATAGGTTGTGATTCTTACCTTCCAATAGACGAAGTTGCTTCCATCAAAGATTGGTGGCCTGATAGATGCCTCCTTTTCGTAGTTGCTCATGATGATAGATCTTCCTTCAAGCGATCAAGCTTCTTCTGAAGGACCAGCTCTGATACCAATTGTTGGAAATAATACTGAGAGGGCGGGGTGAATCAATATTATCAAATCAATTACTTTTCATTTCACAATCAGATTTGTATACGCTACTTCAGTTATGGGAAACTGCGTATATACACTATTGTGACTAAAGAAACAAGCGTATATCTGATTCATTAATTATTGATCTTTATTTAGTGCATCAGGACTTCATTAATCATAAGAACAGTAAATAGGAGAAGAAAAATAGAACAGATCATCACACACATGGACACAAAGATATAAGGTGGAAACCCAATGTGGTTAAAAACCACCTGCTGCAATTTGTCTCTATCTTATTTTAATTAGAAACTTCTTTTTACAATGATTATGTACTGGTGGAGTCTTATACCAATACACAGGCTGCTACCTGCATAAGGCTATGACCTTCTCTCATTCTCCAGCTTCTCCTGGAAGGGAGCTGCAACCCCCTTAGCTCTTATACTAGCTAAGGTACTAGTACGTAGGTGCTGACCTATAGAAGGTGACAACCTTCTCTATTCTTTCAGGGACCACGTTTCATAAATTTTCAGACTGGATCCAGCAATCAAACATCAAGTATATTTGCATCAACCAATCTCCTTTGCACCAACCAAAACTGAAGCAAATAGTCACCTTTCTAAATGTTGTACCCAGAAAATAGTAACAGTAACTAGACACCAATTCTGAACCTAGAACACTGCAGCAATAAACAGAATTAGCTAAAACATATTTCAAGAGACGTATGCTACTTCAATGTGTACAACCAGCATATACGTTATTCTGCATTACAGAACCAGTGTGTATACACGCCTTTTCTTCGCTGAACTTGTGTACAGATATATAAAAGGTAATTTATCCTTTTCACTTAGTCAGACATCAGTTATACCCAGATTATCATATTTATAGATCAATTCATGTGCCAAAATAACAAATCAAAATCACACAAAGATACTACTATTCAAGCCTTAAGATCTTGATCCATCAATAGTACTTATCCTTCTTCTTGCGCTCAGGTTCCTCCTTCATTCAGATCTAGCTGTGCACCATAACCCAATGACCAGTATTCCAGATCTAGTTCTTCATGAGATATTCAATGCTTGAGTCAATGCCTTTGTCTAATGATCTCCTTCCCCTTTTATAGTCTTAGGCCTTACACAATACCATGGTCCAAAACCCTAAAGAATCAATACCTTGGATCAAATACCTGGGTTCAACACTTCAGACGAGATACCATGGTCCAAAACCATAGGTCCAAATACCAAGGACTAAATACCATGGACCAAAAATAAGTTTTCCCACACATATGCGCTTTTTCGTCCATGAAAGTGTGTGCATACGCATATTTCACTTTTCGTCAACAATCCCGTGTGTATACGTGGCTTCGTCAAAGGGAACCTGCGTATACCTCTTTTTCTTTCATTCTGAGAGCCTGAATAGTGATCTGCCATCTGAGTGAGTTTCCATCAAGGACAACACCTATGTCATAGTGCCAAACCTTTGTCATAATGCCAACACAAATTCCTCATGTATTAAGCTTAGACTTATTATTCTGTAATTTTGAAACTCATTTTCCTGTTTTTAATATGAAGACCGCATGTTTTATGGATATATGAAAGAGTTTCTTGGAGATTGATTGAGCATGCATAACCTTATTAGTTGCAGAGAGCCCCTACACTGACTGAGGTTTTATTTTATTTTGTTTTGACTTTTCTAGTTAAACTGTAAATTCATCATTTCTTCCATAGTGTTCATAACCATTTTCATACTAACCTTGTTTATAATGAAATCTTTATCATTTCCTTACTAATGCAGAATAGCTTCTTTCAGTGCAAAATAGCTTCTTTTTGTTTAATTTCTTTCTAGTTTTTATTAGTAGTTAGAAGTTGAAATTCAGTAGTGTAATGTAGTTTGTTTCATTTACTGTTTCAATAGTCTTTAAATTTTCAGATAGACTAATCAGTGCCATTAATGTTCTTTCCATTTTATTACTATTTTATTGACTCATGGTGTTAATGAATGCTTCTGAAGAGCCCTTCTAGTTGATAACTCATCTTAAACTAAGTGTTTGAATACTTCATTCATGCAATGAGTCTTTGTTGCATTCTTGCACTTATCTTCTCTTAGAACAATGAAGTACATAATTCCTCAAAATGTCATCACAAGGAGATTTTTCTCCCAAAATTGAGAGGCAAAGTAATTAAGTATTTCATTTAGTTTTGTTTCTGTAATAGATTATACATTAGTTGCAATTTCACTTTCAGTTTTAGTATTTCATTTAGTTTTGTTTCTGTAACAGATTAGACATTAGTTGCAATTTCACTTTTAGTTTTAATATTTCATTCAAGTTTTGTTTCTTTAATCGATTAGACAGTAGTTGCAACTTCACTTTTTAGTTTTTAGTTCGTGATTTGGAATTAATGATAAGAGAAGAAATAGAAACTTTGTTTTCATTTCTTGATTAAACTTTACTTCCAAATCTTACTTAAAGCACTTTTATTTCTCCTTTTTTAAATTCTTAACAGTATTTACAGAAGTTAGATTTAGGATTTTGACAATTAAATTGTAAATCGTTAGGGACTAAGAGACCAAAAACCCCCCAAAAAACATAAAACATAAAAACAACGAAGTAAGAAGTGTTATCTAGCACATACAGTGCACTACACTTCATCAGTTTACGATACCTGGATTGATAATTTATGTAGAGCAATTTAGGACACTAAATTGACCAAACACTTTGGTGTTGTTGCCCGGGAAATGTAACTAGGTAGCCTTATCTCTTACATTAAAAAACAAAACAAAAAAAAAAAACAAAACAATGACATGCATAGAGAAGGAGACTCTAGGGGTAGACTTATAGCTAGGGGCAGAAGTTCGATTCCTACAACACCATCCACTCCATCGAGAGCAAGAAAAGGCACACCTCCATCCCAAACTCATACTCCCAGCCATAGCACTCCTGAAATTCCAAGGGCAAAAATCCAATCAAAATAATCTCCTACTTCATCTACCAAGACAGTCCTAGGAGAGAAAAATTATGAATCTCCAACAACAGGGATAGCATTTTTCACCTCCACAGGAGAGCCCATTATAGTTGAAGAAGTAGGAATACCTGGTGAAGAATAAGAAGTAGAACCTCTCTCCCATAGTCCATTAATAGAAGAACCAGAGGAGGGAATAACCTTGCAGGTTGAACCCTATACTGACTCTGAAGAAACTATAATGGCAGAAGAAGAACAACATGGAGAATTCTCATCATTTGGAGGAGGGGGTAGAGGAAGAGGAAGAGGAAATAATGGAGGAGGTAGAGGTAATAATGGAGGAGGCAGAGGAAATAGGGAAGTAGATAACTCTTTTGGATTCCCTATAGTGGATGAGGAAATACATACCACAATGAAAAATATCTCACCATCTATCCTCCCAAACTTCTATGGGTTGAGAAGTGAGGACCCTGAAACATTTTTGTTTGAGTTTGAAGTCTTGTGTGGAACTTATGACTATCTAGAAGACTCTCAAAAACTTAAATTGTTTCCTTCAACACTAAAAGGAGCTGCTTTGAAATGGTTCATGGGATTAGTCACTCAATCCATTAGAACATGGAATGACATGAAAAATGCATTTTTGGATAGGTACTTGGATTATTGCATGCCTACCAATCATAAATATGAGGTGTTCAAAATGATGCAAAGAGAGGATGAAAACTTAGAAGATTTGATTGAGAGATTCAATTATAATTTGAAAAGAGCAAAGATGAACAATTTAGATGAAGAAACTTTGAAAGCTCTTTTGTTAAAGGCCATTATAGATGAGTGGATAGATGTCCTTAACATAATGGGGAAGGGAGATATCTCCCAACTTCCATTGAGTGATATAGGAGAATTGTGTGTTCATCTCTCAAGAGGGAAATTTAAAATAGGGAAAGGCCTGAGATACCCTTCTCTTGTTAGAGAAAACAAATCTGCAACTAGATCTATTACCAGGGCAGAAATTGGCAATATTCTTGATGAGTTTAAAACTGACATTCTAGGGAGCCTTAGTGAGCAACTAGACACCCTTAAAATTCAAAACAAGTAGAAAATAGAGGCTAATGCTCTAGCCATTTTTTGTCCAAAATGCAGAAAGAAACATGCTCTAAGGGAATTCCCTTTAGATGCAAAAATTGTAGAAACTTGTATGATATGTTCGGAAAGCCATGAAACCAATGATTTTCCTTCAATCCCAGGTGTTAAGGTTGTCTTTCAAGAGGAAACAGTCCCAAATTCTTCAGAATCTCTTTGTTTTGTTACAAGAAAACCTTGGTTGGGACCACAAAATCAGCTATTTAACAATCAAATGTATCTTCAACCCCCACCAAACTGGAATTCTTGGCAACAACCTTGGCCTCAACCTCAACCTCAACCTCAATCACAACAATGGGCACAAGGGGTACAAAATACTTATGGGATATTTTCTCAGTACTATCAATATCCTCCATCCTATCAGAATTATCCTCCCCTACATAATCAGCAACAAAATTAGCAGCCACAACTTCAAAATCAGATTCCTCAACTTTCATTGTCATTTCCACAATAACCCCCACAACAAAGTCAAAATCTTCAACTCTTGCTGCCATTTCAGTAGAAATCAAATCAGCTACCTGCCCAACCATTACCAAACCCCAACAATAAAAACCCTCAGAATTCTTACATGGTAGAAGGACAACAATTTCCAACTTACATGATTATCCTCTAGACCTTAACAATGTTCAACTCTGACAAGAGGAAAACCTATAAAATCCTTTCTTTAGGATATTGTTGGCCATCCATCTTCAAAGATGCTAAAGAATATGTCAGGAGATGTGACGGCTGCCAAAGAGTAGGGAAACCTGCTCACTCAAATGAAATGCCATTACAAACTCAGGTACTTATTGAACCCTTTGAAAAATGGGCTTTAGACTTTATTGGACCAATTAATCCTCCATCTAAGCAGAAAAAGTATATATTGGTATGCACTGATTATGTCACCAAATGGGTAGAAGCCAGAGTATTACCTTTCACTAATGAAAAATCTATAGTTAATTTACTTTTTAAGGATATGTTCACTCGTTTTGGCGTCCCAAGAGAAATTGTGACAGATCAAGGATTTCAATTATGTTGGCATTATGACACAGGTTGGCGCTATGGCACTGGTATGGCACAAGTGTTGTCCTTGATGGCAACTCACTCTGGTGATAGATCTCAGTTCAGGCTCTCAAAATGAAAGAAAAATATATATACGCAGGTTCACCATGACGAAGACGCGTATACACGCGGGTTAGTCGTTCAAAAGTCACGTATACGTATACATGCACTTTCATGCAAGGAAAAGCGCGTACATGTGGGAGAACTTATTTTTGGTCCATGGTATTTCGTCCTTGGTATTTGAACCTACGGTTTTGGGCCATGGTATCTCGTCAGAAGTGTTGATCCCAAGTATTGGGTCCATGGTATTGATTTTTTATGGTTTTGGACAATGGTATTGTGAAAGGCCTAAGACTATAAAAGAGGAAGGAGATCATTTGGCAAGGGATCATCTGAATTATTGAATATCTGATAAAAGTGCTAGATCTAGAATAATTGTGACTGGGTTATGGTGCAGATCTGGATCTAAATGAAGGAAGAACCTGAGCACAAGGAGAAAGATAAGTTCTATTGATGGGTCAAAATCTTAAGGCTTGAATAATAGCATATTTATATGATTTTAATCTGCTATATGTGGCGCATGCTTGATCTATAAATCTAGTAATCTGGGTTAACTAATGTCTGAATGTTTGAAAGAGTGAACTATCCTTTATAGATCTATACACAGGTTCAGTGAAGTGAAGGTGCGTATACATGCTGGTTCTGTGAGTAAAAACAACGTATACGCAAGTTGATCTAAACACAGAAGCGTATGCACACAGGTTTCTGGTTATTGAAGTAGCGTACGTCTTTTGAATTGTGTTCTAGCTACTTCTGTTTATTGCTGCAGTGTTCTGGGTTCAGAATTGGTGTGTGGTTACTGTTACTGTGTTCTGGGTACAGCTGTCAGAGAAGTGTCTATTTGATTCAGTGTTAATTTGTGGAAAGGAGATTGTTTGATGCAGAAATTCTTGATGATTGATTGATGTTCATGGATCCAGTCTGAAAATTTATGAAACGTGGTCCCTGGAAGCAAAGAGAAGGTTGTAGCCTTCTGCAGGTAGTAGCCTGCATACTAGTATCCTAGCTAGTACAAGAGCTAAGGGGGTTGTAGCTCCCTTCCAGGAAAAGCTGGAGAACGAGAGAGGGTTGTAGCTCTCTGCAGGTAGCAGCCTGCGTACTGGTAAAGGACTGCACCAGTACAGAAACATTGTAAAAAGAAGTTTCTAATTAAAAGAAGATAGAGATGAATTGCAGCAGGTGGTTTTCACCCACATTGGGTTTCCACCTTATATCTTGTGTTCTTGTGTGTGATTGTCTTCTACTCTATTTCACTGTTTCTGGTTACTGTTCTGATACACAGATTAATGATCAACATCTGTAAGATAAATTAAATTATAAGTCTACATGGTATATGCGGGTTTCCTTATCTGTAGTTGCGTATATACACGGTTTTAACAAACTAAAGTGGTGGGCCCCAGTATTGTAGCAATAATGCTACAACTCCTGGAACTCCCTTCTTTAATTTTATCAACCCGGTAGTTCGTACAAACTTGGAAGTGACGGTGCTGTATGCACAAGTACTAGCTCTTGTCGCAACTGTCACTTGGTCAGCTGGCACAAGTCCGCTAGGGCTCAAGCCAACTTCTATATGCTCTCAGAAGAAGCTTACTAAATGATGGACGAAGGCTATCTTAAAGGAAATTAATCTACTTTGCAAAAATGAACTGAAAGCCAACCAAAACATGGAAACCCTAGTAAACCCTAATCTGACTAGCTTAACCTCTAGGATGCAATGGGTGGAGTGCAAGCGTCTGGAAATGATGCCATTACTTCTAATGATGTAAAATGCATGAACTTAAACTACTTTTATTGAAAAGAACATGTTTTTGTATTTTTGCTTAAGTGGATGGAGTGATTATGAATTTGTTTCTTATTAGGGTTTGGCTGTGCAGAGGTGGTGTGAAGGGAGAGAAATCTTGGGAAAGGTCAGGAGGGCTAGGAGAGGTCCCAGAGGATCCCTAGCATCAGTCCATAGAAGTCCACAACGTTCAGGTGCTCGGCAACCGAGTTTGCAGGCTTCTACAGGATGTCTGCAGGGGATTCTACAGGAAACTCAGGGATTTCTACAGGAAGTTCTGGAATTCTTCTACAGGATGTTTCGAATTGGGATGTTCGAGGATGGATGGTTGATGGAAGATGCATGGATGGTTATGGAGGTAGGATGGGGGTATGAAGTGACCCAGGAACTGATGGATGGAGTGGTGAGATGATGTGGAAGGCTGACTTGCATCAACGAAGGTTTAGGCAATGGAAAAGCAAGAAGGTAGGATTACGTGGCAAAAGAGCAGATGGGAGATGAGGAAACAAACTTGGTGATGGAGGAGCTAATCTGGACGAGGCTCAGATGAAAGAGGAAGTGATTTAGGTGATAGAGATGCCCTGCACAATGCTCATTCAAACGAATCAATGAATCCTTGCAAACAAACCAAGTCCTGGCTAACTTAATCCAATTGTCAATGAAATGAATAAACAGCAGCTTTGTTTGGAAAGAGAACCACGTACATCATGTGAGTAAGAACATTAAAAAAGATCTAAATGCATGACAAACTCCTATCAATCGATTCTAACCATAAAAAGCTACTTTAACCATCAAAAACAACCAAAATAACAAAGCAAGATTTAAAGAGCAGATTTCAATTGAAGAACGCAGCAAACACATATAAAGATAAACAAGGGAGGTACTGGGCACTTGAGATGGGCCCAAACCCAAGAGCTACAGCCTCCCAAGAGATATTTAGAGCTGGTGTAAAGCTGGATTCATCTTTATTAAACAAGAATGAAGAGTTACATCAAAATTGTCCACAAGAAGGACTTGAACATGAGCTGAAAGCAAAGCTAGTCTATTGCATAAAAATCGAACTACAAACTAGCTAACTAATGGCTAAAACAAAATGACTAACTGGCTACAAAATGACTAACCACTAGCTAACCCAAATGAGGCCCTAGGCCTTCTTATTTATACAATTTGAGGACCCAACAGTCCTCCTAAAATTTAGGGACTTGGCTGCCCAAGACTTGTAGTTAACAGCAGTCCTACTTGACTTTCTTGGCTGCCCTTGTGCTCATTGATTTGGTGGCCTTTGAACTTCGAGCTGATGGTGGAGAATTCGAGGTAAGGGCCCATAAATGAGGGGGACACCTTCCTACAAATCCTCTAGCTTGTTCTCCCACGAATTTGGCTGCCAAGTGCTCATTAAGACCTTCAATTTTGTCTCCAAGTTGACCAAAAAGGCTACACAAAGCACCCATTAGACTTGTTGGCATAATGACTAACAAAATTCACTCTATTAACATAAAAATAATCAAAAACATGCAATAAACAAATGAGAATGGTGGACTAAGCCAAATTAGGAGGTTGAATGAGCCCAAATAATTGTACATTTTTGGGGCTCATCATCACCCCCTACTGAAAGTGTTGCTCATCCTCTGAGCAACCAATCTCTCTCCTCATCTTTGATGGCCCTGGTGGCCTCCTTGTCATGCCAAGCTTCTGAAGTGATGTCCTCTTTTCTGTCATGAAACCATGCTTCTTTGCTTCTTCCCACTGCCTGTTCCTTTTCCTAGTGAATTCTCAGCCTTGGTATGAGTGTGCAAGAATATTCAATCTGATGGCAGCAATGGTGGCAAAAGGAGATGAAACCAGTGGAGGATGGAAGAAAAGAGTGGTTGCATGTCTCCTCAACAGTCTTCAAGCTTCAAATCCCTCTCCATAATGGATTCTAGCCTACCCAAAGGCTTCTACAGGATGTTTCTGGTAAAAATACAGAACTTCCTGTAGAAAGTTGAACCATGACTAAATTGTGTCTGAACCCTGAAAAGAATGAGTGTTCATAGAGGGGATGGATGTGCTTAGGGTGGCCAACACAGGTGCTACCTCCTTAGCTAAAATCTCGGCCGATTTCTCCTTTTGCTGCCCTTTTTTCAAACTTCCTGTAGAAACAGTCCTCTGTCTTCCTGTAGAAACAGTCTGATAACTTTTCTCTGTCTTCCTGTAGAAACAGACAGCACCATTGTATCCTTCTTGGCTGTGGGCAATTCTCCTTTCAGCTTGGTTGTGGCAGCCTTCATATTCTCCCCCTTTCTGCTCTTCTTCCTCACTGTTAGAAGGACTGATATCTTTGGCCAAAATTCTTCATTCATTTTTGTGGCACATTCACTTAATGACTGTAGAAGAAAATAGGAAATGCTTAACTTCTTTTATGGAGGTGAATCAATTCCATGTCTAAGTGCACACAGCAACCTAAAATGATAACCATGGATAATGATGAATTATGAATTCCCTTGGCATGGTGAGAGTGCTTCCTTTCCTTATGCTTTGGTTAGAAAAGGAAATGTTGTTGATGGTTTCCCCTTGGACTCAAGGAAGAATTCCTGGGCTGTGTGATATTAATGAACAACAATTCCTTGGCTTCAAGACTTTTGCTGCCCAAATACTCGGCTGTCCGTGTATAAAAGGAAGACTTAGGTTTCCATAGACAAGGTACAGAGCTCAATTCTCATCCCCAGTGATCATACAGTCAGCTCGGAAAACCAAATCTGCCTTAATTCCAGGAAAATTCCTTTTTCTGGGGTCAGCAGTTCCTTCAGAATTGTCAGTTTCTTCATTACCAGCACAGTTGCTTCCCCGCAATGCTATAGAGCTCTGTCTAACCAACGCCAGGAGACCTTTCAAACAAGTCAAAGCCACAGATGGAAGTCTTTTAGCACATCGTCCAATTGCAGAGACTGCATCTGCGGCAAACTTTCTATCTGGATCCCTAATATAGTCCTGAAACTCTAGCAATATTGTATGAATAGATGATTCTGTTGCAATGAGAGACAAGATCTCCAGCTTGATTGCTTGCATATGGCATGTATCAAAAGATTGCACGAAGAAATCTTCAAAGAATGGCTCGAATAAGGAGGGCATTGCTGCAACAAATGCCAGATTTGATAGTACCACATACTGTGAGTCGTAAGAGGACCTGAGAAGGAACAAAAGCAGCTTCACAATTCTTCTCACATCCTTAACTGGAGCCATAAGCCAATGGACTCCAGCAGCAGCAACAACGACCCCACTGTTTTGACTCCATAACAAAGGCAATGTGCATTGCAATAGAAGTTTCAAATCACTATGTAGCTCAATAGTAGGAATAGCATCATCTGACTCCGATGAATCACTGCTCAAGGAAGTCGTCCTTGATAACTTACGTTGATCATTTCTCAAGCAGCTTGAAACCAGGCCCTTTCCTTCCATTTTTTTTTTTGACCTTCCTCTACGTTAGAGGCACTGCTTCTGCCATATCCGTGGTTCATAAAACCCTCTGATGAACTATCAGAATTTTCTGTTTCAATGTTTAGTCTCTTTGAATAACCTGAATTGAATGCGGCAGACATTTTTGAAATTCCATGCGCTCATTAATTTCTGCGTGATTGTTGGTGGAGTGAGGTGGCAAAGACGTGTGCTGGCCCATATGAACTGCTTTGTTATCATGAACTGCTGTTGTTAACTATTTGTTCTCTGCTTCTATTCAATTCCATTAGTTGCACTAGAGTTTAGAATATCCCCAACTGTCTGTGTTTTGTTTTTGAACTTCACGTGAATGGCTGATCCATGCATGCGTGATTTTTGCCTTGCTGAGTGCAATTGAACGTGGCTCTCTTCTTGGCTGAATCCACTCATCTCATTCATTCATGCATTGCTTTAGATTAGATCTATGCAAACAGATGAACAAGGTTTAGTCACGTACCTGAAATCAAACGGCTGCTTGTGAAGCTTCTTGCTGCTGCATGCTTTGATTCTGCTGCTGCATGCTTGGATCCTTTGATTGCATGAGGCTTGGCTAATGATGTTTGATTGCTTTTCCTTGTGCAGGTGTCCTCTGGCCGGATCTGAGCTGCATGCAATCGTTTCCACGTTCAACTCTGCCCGTTCAAGCTGCTGCTGCTGCATGGTCACAAAACCAGAACTTCTTTTTGCCATTTCTCCCAAACGGTAGATCGGATTGATCTGAAACTCGGTGAGCATGTTCCTACCATCATTATGCATCTCCCATAGCAAATTCGTGATCAATGGATGCACGGATTTTGAGAAAAATGGAAAATGGCTGAAGATTTCAGAGGTCGATTTCTCGGAAACCGTGCATCGGAATCGGCTGAAACTGCTTGGGTAGGTTACTATCACCCATGTGCATCTCCCCATGAAACAAGTTTTGAAACAGATGCACGGTTATGGAGAAAATGCAAAAATGGCTGATGGTGATGGAGGCTGATTTCTTGGAAACCGTGCACCGGAATTGCATGAAACTTCTCAGGCATGTTGTCATCAACCTTGTACAATTCCCCACAAAACGGTTTGTCAAATGGATGCATGGTTTTCAAGTTATGGCAAAAACAAATTTCGTTCTATGGATTTTTGCTTCAAGGCACTTTGCATGTGTTTGCATGGTATGACAAAATGAATTTTGGCTGTGATGCAGGTATGGAGATGATGGAGGAGGAGTTGGAAGATTGCATGAGGACTTCTGAACCCTTGAGGAAGCTACCATGTTCGCCAAACCACTTTTTGAAATGCATGCCTAGTTTCTCACAATTTCTACAGGAAGTTCCTGTAGAAGCACAATGAGGAGCACAAGGAGGTGGAAAAAATGATGGATGAAGGCAAGGGATGGACACACAAGTGCTTGTAGGCCTAATCAATAGATTCCCACCATTAGATTCACTTTTGAAATTGGATTTGGCTCGTCCAAAGGTTCTACAGGATGTTTCCTGTAGAAATACAGAGCTTCCTATAGAAGGCAAGAAAATTCCTTTGACCTTGATTTGAGTGCTCCTCCTGTGATGAAACGTCCTTCTTTAACCTGCAATGTCATTGCTGCAACATGAAATTATTCAATGGAGATTAGCTTTATTTTTCTTTTTCTTTTTTCTCTTTTTTTTTTTGAAAAACAACTAGGGCGCCTCATGGAGGTTTTCACCCTAATTGCTTGCCCTGGGCGCCTCCAAGGGAGGTTTTCACCCAGAGATCTTATTCTCTTTTCTCTTTTTTTTTTTTCAACCCATTGACCGCCTCATGGAGGTTTTCAATCAATGAGCCAATCTAAGGCGCCTTCGAGGAGGTTTTCACCTTAGATTTCTATTTTCCTCTTTTTTCATTTTTTTCTTTTTCTTTTTCTCTCTTTTTTTTTTTTTTTTTTCTACCCTACCCTACTTGAAAAACAAAATCATTTTCAAGTATAAGAATACTTCCAATGGAGCCATGTGCACATCGAGATTAGAGAAAAAATGATGTGAAGGCTCGGAATGCATGCTTGGACAAGTATCCAGATCTCAGAGACCAAATGATCTGATCTTGAAGGGGTCAAACATCGCTGAGGAAGAGAGTACTGCTGCAACTTAGTGACCTTCTGAAACCATATCTCAATATAGCTTTGATATCCTTGGTCATCTTGCTGATTTGGATCATTCTTCATGTCACCTTCTATCATGACCTTCTGATCTTCCTCTTTTTGTTGATCTTTCTCTTGAGTACATGGAGGATTTGATGATAACCATGAGGGAACTCTCTCGATCTCTGATTTAGATCTCTTCTCTTCATCAAGTGCAGCCCATGGTTCTTTGATCTCCTCTTTGGAATCTTCTTTTGCTTTTGGTCCTTCAATGTTGTCAATAGATTCTTTCTTTTGCAACACTCTTCTTGAGCTTTGGTGAACATCATTAGGCTCAAGAGGAGTTGTTTGGATATGTTGTGCCTCAGATTTGCAATGGGGTTGAGCTGCTCCATTGTGTGGCTTTGGAAATGGTACGGGTAGTTGAGTGGAGGTGTGAAATTGAGATGGAGATGGATGGCATTGTGGTTGGGTAGGCATTTGGGGTTGCCTTGGTGGAGGAGGAGGCGATGGTTGTGGATGAGCAGGTGGTGGAGGAAAATGAGCGGGATGAGAGTTGTACTGGGGCCTCCACCCTTGATAAGGTGCATTCCACTGAGGCTGTGGCTGAGCATAAGAGTGAAACGAATGAGCAGTTGGTTGGGCATAATATGGATCTGTGAAGGAATAAGGAGGAGGTGTGAACCAGGAAGGATGAGCAGGGGGACCCCAAGAAGGCATGAAGGTGGCTTGATAAGGGTCATAATAGGTCTCGGGTGTACCTTGCAGTTCCTGCTGGTAGGGTATGGGTCCATGTGGCCTCCTTTGGTTCATATAACAGAGTGATTCAGTGGCTCCCTTGGCTCTTTGATATGTAGCTTTGATTCTGGGCAAGGAAGGGCACTGATCTGGAGGATGGTATTCTTCACAGATGAAACACACTTCTAGGGAGTGCATTGGACATTCGTTCCTAGGATGCTTTCTAGTGCACCTAGGACAAAAGATGACCAAAGCCCTCTTGGATTCCTCTTGCTTCTTTTGGATCCGCAAGGTATCCAGTTGCATGGCAAGAAACTGCCTCATATCACTCTTGAAATCTTTGATCTGGTTTTCAAATTCATCTTTGGACAAGATGTTGCCCCCAACATCTCTACTTGTAGCCATTTGCTCCAGAGGAATGTTTTCTTCTTCTTCTCCCCTAGAGGTTCTTTAAATATGCCTTGATGTCCACCCAGGGGTTCTTTAATCACAGCCATCGAAGAAGAGATAACGTTGGCTGTGTGAAGCAGTGGGGGGTTGTGCAATCATTTTTCTAACTTATCTCTACTCCTACAAGGCATGAAATGAAATCTTTTTGGTTGATTTTTGCTTTTTCCTACTTCTACTTGCAAAACTAAAATAGATTGAACTGCAACTAACTATCTTGCGAAAATGAAAATGCGGAATTGAAATGAAAGCAGGAAAGGACTAATCTATTTTGCTCAAATCAAATTGCAAGAATGGAAATTCTAGTCTACGCTTGCAGAAAGGAAATGCTAATCTATGAAAGCAGGAAATGCTAATCTACTTTTGCATAAATGAAATTGCATAATGGAAATGAAATAAACTACTTAGCAGAAGGTTGTAGTAGAAAATAGAAGAATAGCAACAATCACCAATACTCTGCCGCTTCCCCGGCAACGGTGCCAAAAAGATGGTGGGCCCCAGTATTGTAGCAATAATGCTACAACTCCTGGAACTCCCTTCTTTAATTTTATCAACCCGGTAGTTCGTACAAACTTGGAAGCGACGGTGCTGTATGCACAAGTACTAGCTCTTGTCGCAGCTGTCACTTGGTCAGCTGGCACAAGTCCGCTAGGGCTCAAGCCAACTTCTATATGCTCTCAGAAGAAGCTTGCTAAATGATGGACGAAGGCTATCTTAAAGGAAATTAATCTACTTTGCAAAAATGAACTGAAAGCCAACCAAAACATGGAAACCCTAGTAAACCCTAATCTGACTAGCTTAACCTCTAGGATGCAATGGGTGGAGTGCAAGCGTCTGGAAATGATGCCATTACTTCTAATGATGTAAAATGCATGAAATTAAACTACTTTTATTGAAAAGAACATGTTTTTGTATTTTTGCTTAAGTGGATGGAGTGATTATGAATTTGTTTCTTGTTAGGGTTTGGTTGTGCAGAGGTGGTGCGAAGGGAGAGAAAGCTTGGGAAAGGTCAGGAGGGCTAGGAGAGGTCCCAGAGGATCCCTAGCATCAGTCCATAGAAGTCCACAACGTTCAGGTGCTCGGCAACCAAGTTTGCAGGCTTCTACAGGATGTCTGCAGGGGATTCTACAGGAAACTCAGGGATTTCTACAGGAAGTTCTGCAATTCTTCTACAGGATGTTTCGAATTGGGATGTTCGAGGATGGATGGTTGATGGAAGATGCATGGATGGTTATGGAGGTAGGATGGGGGTATGAAGTGACCCAGGAACTGATGGATGGAGTGGTGAGATGATGTGGAAGGCTGACTTGCATCAACGAAGGTTTAGGCAATGGAAAAGCAAGAAGGTAGGATTACGTGGAAAAAGAGTAGATGGGAGATGAGGAAACAAACTTGGTGATGGAGGAGCTGATCTGGATGAGGCTCAGATGAAAGAGGAAGTGATGAAGGTGATAGAGATGCCCTGCACAACGCTCATTCAAACGAATCAATGAATCCTTGCAAACAAACCAAGTCCTGGCTAACTTAATCCAACTGTCAATGAAATGAATAAACAGCAGCTTTGTTTGGAAAGAGAACCACGTACATCACGTGAGTAAGAACATTAAAAAAGATCTAAATGCATGACAAACTCCTATCAATCGATTCTAACCATAAAAAGCTACTTTAACCATCAAAAACAACCAAAATAACAAAGCAAGATCTAAAGAGCAGATTTCAATTGAAGAACGCAGCAAACACATATAAAGATAAACAAGGGAGGTACTGGGCACTTGAGATGGGCCCAAACCCAAGAGCTACAGCCTCCCAAGAGAGATTTAGAGCTGGTGTAAAGCTGGATTCATCTTTATTAAACAAGAATGAAGAGTTACATCAAAACTGTCCACAAGAAGGACTTGAACATGAGCTGAAAGCAAAGCTAGTCTATTGCATAAAAATCGAACTACAAACTAGCTAACTAATGGCTAAAACAAAATGACTAAATGGCTACAAAATGACTAACCACTAGCTAACCCAAATGAGGCCCTAGGCCTTCTTATTTATACAATTTGAGGACCCAACAGTCCTCCTAAAATTTAGGGACTTGGCTGCCCAAGACTTGTAGTTAACAGCAGTCCTACTTGACTTTCTTGGCTGCCCTTGTGCTCATTGATTTGGTGGCCTTTGAACTCCGAGCTGATGGTGGAGAATTCGAGGTAAGGGCCCATAAATGAGGGGGACACCTTCCTACAAATCCTCTAGCTTGTTCTCCCACGAATTTGGCTGCCAAGTGCTCATTAAGACCTTCAATTGTGTCTCCAAGTTGACCAAAAAGGCTACACAAAGCACCCATTAGACTTGTTGGCATAATGACTAACCAAATTCACTCTATTAACATAAAAATAATCAAAAACATGCAATAAACAAATGAGAATGGTGGACTAAGCCAAATTAGGAGGTTGAATGAGCCCAAATAATTGTACATTTTTGGGGCTCATCATAAAGTAGCGTATATGATCTGGGTTTGAAAAAGAAAAAAATTGACTTGATAATATTGATTCACCCCCCTCTCAGTATTATTTCCAACAATTCGTATCAGAGCAGGTCCTTCAGAAGAAGCTTGATCGCTTGAAGGAAGATCTATCATCATGAGCAACTATGAGAGAGAAGCATCAATCAGGCCACCAATTTTCGATGGGACCAACTTCGTCTATTGGAAGGTAAGAGTCACAACCTATCTTCAATCTCTTGGTACAGAAGTCTGGGATATCATAGATACAGGGTACACTTTTCCTTCAGCAACTCCTACAAATCCGACTGGTAAGAAGCATTTGTTCCACCTGAAATCAACAACAAGATGATGCATCAACTACTCCCAACTTTTGTCTGAGGTATTCAAAATTTTCCCTGGGCATTGGTTTTGTGAGAATATCAGCAATTTGTTCCTTAGAGGGAACATACTCCAATTTGACCTTTTGTTCCAATACTTGTTCCCGGAGAAAATGATACTTGATATGGGGCTTATTGTCAGAACGGATCCCGTAGTGGTAAAATATATGGATGGATATCCGCAACTTAAGGGGATGTTACAAAAGGCTGGATGATTATGTTTTATTGAAAAATTTGATGGCTACCACAAGGAAATTACTAAATCTTTTGCAAGATCATTTGATGGCAAGGAAGTGGAGATAGGGGATATCAAATTTGCAGTTATGGAATCCTTCATAGTAGAAGCAACAAAACTCTTGAGACTAGGAGAAATATGGTTTAAAAACAAGGAATTTCATGACGAATCTTGGAAGGTCATCCTTAAAAACCCAGGTATGGATCTTACAGTATTTACAAATGGGATTCCAATTTCAGCACTCAAGAACAAATGGAGTAACATGTTGTTAATATTGCAAAAATTCATTACATGTGAAGGAAGGTTTGGGTCTATGTATGTTTATCATATACGCTTGTTAATGAATTTTCTAGAGAATGGAACCATCAATCTTCCCTTTTTCCTTCTGAATAGTCTGAAAAGAATTTCCAAAAGAAATTTGAATCAATAGAAACAACTCTATAACATCATGGATTAGTGAAGATTCTAGTTGAATTCCATTTGAGAAGTATAGAGGATATGTGGGAAGAATTCTTGGTAAGGAATTTCTTCCAGGATGCTCCAGATTTATTTGAGGGAAGTCATGTCAAAAGAAATAGGAGAAATATCAGCATTAAAAACTCCTCACAAAAAGATGATGCAGAGATAGCTCTTAAACCAGAGGTTAGGAAGAAGACTAAACAAAAGAGAAAAATGAAAGAAAGGATTGACGAAATCAATAAGGACATTCCTGAACCTTCATCACCACAAGAATATGAACAGTTTCTCTCTAAAATACTAACCAAGATCAAGGAGCAAATCAAGAAAGATAAGGAGAAAAGAAAGAAGAAAAACGAGACAAAAGAAGAAACCATAAGCTTCCAAAATGTGAGGAGGAGCTCTAGACTTCGAGGTAAGGTGAGGAGGAAAAATCAAATGTGGCCCGGTTTATAAACTTAGAAGAAGAAACCCCAGTTCAGTCTCCTGACAATATTCCATCTGAACACAGTCCACATGACTCCCCTCAACAGAATTTTGAAGGCAGCCCAAGTAGAGCTTCTCCTGGTTTAGATCCAATACAATAGCAAATCTATGACTACATAGAGTCATTAGAGAAAAATAATACCTCGATAGATCCAGGAACTTCAACTAATCCAGAGCAGCCTGTCACCCCACAAGAAACTCTAACTAGCTCTCTCAAACAAGAAATCTTTGAGCTAGAAATTCTAAACAGGCACATCCAAAAATAAAATGAAACCTTGAGGGAACAAAACAAGTTGGATAGAGATATTCATGACAACACAATGCTACACTTGGGATTATGGTATAAGAAAAATAGGAATCTAAAAAGGAAAAATAAGAAGCTGAGCAGAACACTTATTAACCTCAAATACAGACTTCTTATGAGGAAGCCAAGGATGGCAGCCAGTGCAAAGAAAAGCATATGTGTTGGCAGAAGTGTCAGAACAAATGCAATAGGAGGAAGAAGTTCACAATTTTGATTTCATGGGGACATGCAATGGTTTTGCAGTGGGGGTATGTTGAGCCTCAAAACTACTCTTTCCCTAGCAACTCTTCTCATCCCTTTTCTTTGTTTTTCCATGAAGAAAATGCATTCTTATCATCAATGACCAGTATATATTGCCTTAAGGAGGACATTTAGTGATTTACATGTTATGCTTTTATGTTTTGCTGTTTGAATAAGTTTTTGCATATTAGCTACTGAACGCAGCCTATTCTGCAGCTTATCAACTGTTCCATAACTACCTTCGTGCTTTAACAGGTTCCAGGTGTCAGAAGGAGAAGTTAACCACATGGGCAGCTTGGAAATCATCATGACATGGATCGTGTCCTATTCACCTAGCCCAGGTCGAAAAGAAAGATGGTACAAGACTACGATCAATGGAGAAGTCAAAAATAGAGACTGAAGGCGACAGGACTTTGTTTCATGGATAACCAACACATTTCACAGTAATGGGAAGCGTTATCTGAAACAACTTCCTGAACCCACAGATTCCAATAGCAATTTGTGCAACTGAATCCAACAGCCACCATCTTGGATTTATGTCTCCAGCAGCCGAGGAATAAAATCCCATGTGCCTGTCTTCTACGTGTTTTTAGTTGTAGCTTATTTTTCTCCACAAACAGTTGCATAATTTTCTTATAAATACCTGTGTAAAGAACTTAGAAGGAGTTTGAATTTCCTCATGTATTAAGCTCAGACTTATTATTCTGTAATTTTGAAACTCATTTTCCTGTTTTTAGTATGAAGACTGCATGTTTTATGGATATATGAAAGAGTTTCTTGGAGATTGATTGAGCACACATATCCTGATGAGTTGCAGAGGGCCCCTGCGCTCACTAAGGTTTTATTTTATTTTGTTTTTACTTTTCTAGTTAAACTGTAAATTCATCATTTCTTCCATAGTGTTCATAACCATTTTCATACTAACCTTGTTTATAATGCAATATTTATCATTTCCTTACTGATGCAGAATATCTTCTTTCAGTGCAAAATAGCTTCTTTTTGTTTAATTTCTTTCTAGTTTTTATTAGTAGTTAGAAGTTGAAATTCAGTAGTGTAATGTATTTTGTTTCATTTAATGTTTCACTAGTCTTTAAATTTTCAAATAGACTGATCAATGCCATTATTGTTCTTTCCATTTTATTACTAGTTTATTGACTCATGGTGTTAATGAATGTTTCTGAAGAGCCCTTCTAGTTGATAACTCACCTTAAACTAAGTGGTTGAATACTTAATTCATACAATGAGCCTTTACTGCATTCCTGCTTTTATCTTCTCTTAGAATAATGAAGTACAGAATTCCTCAAAATGTCATCATAAGGAGATTTTTCTCCCAAAATTGAGAGGCATAGTAACTAAGTATTTCATTTAGTTTTGTTTCTGTAATAGATTAGACATTAGTTGCAATTTCACTTTCAGTTTTAGCATTTCATTTAGTTTTGTTTCTGTAATAGATTAGACATTAGTTGCAATTTCACTTTCAGTTTTAGTATTTCATTTAGTTTTGTTTCTGTAATCGATTAGACAGTAGTTGTAATTTCACTTTTTAGTTTTTAGTTCATGATTTGGAATCAATGATAAGCGCAGAAATAGAAACTTTGTTTTCATTTCTTGATTAAACTTTACTTCCAAATATTACTTAAAGCACTTTTATTTCTCCTTTTTTAGATTCTAAACAGTCTTTATAGAAGTTAGATTTAGGATTTTGACAGTTACATTGTAAATCATTAGGTACTAAAAGACCAAAAACCCCAAAACAACATAAAACATAAAAGCAACGAAGTAAGGAGGGTTATCTAGCACATACAGTGCACTACACTTCATCAGTGTACGATACCCGGATTGATCATTTATGTAGATCAATTTATGACACTAAATTGACCAAATAGGCACCCTCCGATTGGGGCACATGGCAGCCTCTTATTGGGCCACCTCAAATCATACCGCCAATTAAAACGAGCCACCTCCACATGTATAATGATGCCACATGTAAAAACCTGATTGGTCCATCACCAAATGTATCCTACACAGTCAACTAATGGAGTCAGTTGTACGAAATCCCCAGTCAACAGCCTAGTCAACCCTATTGTTGACTTTTTAGCCATTGGTCAAAAACTTAAAAACACCATAACTTTCACATATGAAATTGGATTGAGGTGATTCAAGCATCATTGAAATCAATATGGAGAAAACTACAACTTAACGTTGTTTTCGAGATATTCCGAGCACTTTCATTTTTGAGCCCATTTTTTTATCTCCGGATCATACCTCCCCACTAGGAACTTTTGGACCTCCAAAAGTCTATCTTCACTCCGCAAATAAGTGTGGAAAAAGATCATTTACTTTCCCAATCTCAATCATTCTTGTTCTGTTTGAAATGGAACCTTTAACCCCTAGTCAAGGTACTCCACCTTGCCTCTTGAAGTCCTTATCTTCTTGTCAAGAATTATGGCTTACTACAATTCCTCTAAACATTCATTAACAAAAACTTTGATGGATGGAATTTCAACATTCTCTCCAAAACCATATTTCTTTGCCTCAAACAAACTTCACCTTTAAGTCTCTCTTTATTGAAACCAAACTTGATTTTCCACTTGGAAATCATAAGCAACTTTGCTCACCATGCATTGCTTTACACTTTTCTTTATTGTCCTCAAGCTGCACTTGTACTCTTAGATGCACTGGCTTCACTTGTACTCTTAAATGTGCATTGGCTGCATTTGTTCAATGAAATTCTTAACTTTTTCCACATTATTATGGTATTCCTCTGCACAATCTTTACCAAAGATCAAATTCACAAGCAAGCTTCATATTGAAATACTTGTATGAGTGCTTGAAACAATTGTAGACATGTTGGATGAAATAAAAATGGTCATCCCAAAATCCCAAACAAATGGACTCATCATCAAGCCAAAATAGCATAACATGCCAAAGAAAGCACACTTGTTTCAGATAATTGATTGTACATGAACTAGTTTACAAAGTACTCAAACGAGAATATACAAGAAGTAATTACAATTTTACAAAGCAAGAAAATTGTACAAAACATTCTACCCATTATTTGCCTAACCAGACTTATGGGTTCTCTTTCTGCACCATCTTCGCTTCAAAGGATGCTTCAGGAGTTGCATCAACTTCCAATTTTCCACCTATTTCTTTTTTTGTAAGGGAAAGCATTACCTCTTTTTCCTTTTCGGGACGAAGATCCAGATGGATTTTCCAACACTTTTCATTCTGGTGCACATTCATGCTACAATGGGTATAAAAATTCTTATGCTTGCCCATCAACAAGGAATTCTTCATATCTGGGAGAGATTCCTCATATCTTGTCCCAAGGATTTGTTCCATTCTTTTGACCATCGTCTTATGTTTCTCACAATCAGCCACACAATGGTCAACTGCATCACAAAATGTGCAAGGAAATATTTCCCATAAATTATCAAAATCACCAACATTTATAGAATTCCCATGACATTTATACTTGTCCTTTGAGCTGTGACTTTGATGAGAAGAACTGGACTTGGCATGTCCCTTGGAACATTCATGCCTCTATCACTACAATCATGGTGTGACATATCATCACTTGATGATTTCTTTACCTCAACAATTTTGGAGCACCCTCCTATTTCTTCATGGTCATAACCAATCCTTCATACCGTGGTCGTTCCTTCACCTTGATAGGATTAGTGATGCCTTGGATATTGATTCTGAGGCCTCTCCCACCATAACTCATCTGAGTTAAAAGCTTCATACCAATACCTTTAGTATGCTTCTCAAAAGTTGCAAAAAGATGTGTTATCAACATTAGTTGAAGGACTAGAACAAGAAACACTAATTACCTCCGTTGGCCTATCACCTATATTTTTTGTCTTAGATGTTGATGACAAAGTGGATGATGAATCTAGCCAATCACTTTTACCAATTGGAACATAGGGAGAATCTTTCAGATGCTGACAAAAATTGCAAGCATCATTCTCAACATAGGGTCCATATCCTATATATGAACCATGCCCACAAACTGGCTTCATCTTGGATGGATTCTTAGTTTCTTCGAGGATGGAACACTCACTAGTTTGTTCCTCCACTACATGCTACAATTGTAGATGCATTTTCCTTTTCTCCTCCTCTACAACTTCAAGAAATCTCCTTAGCTCGACATTCGCCATTCAAACATATAGATTAATCTCCTCCAACTCTTGGAGTCTTTCATGCGTCAATTTCTTTCCCATACTTTCAACTTGGTAAAAACCTAGTCTGATACCACCTAATCCAAAAATGGGAGAAAAACACTCCTCGATAAAAACCGATCGTCCACTAACACTTTGAAAGCTAAAAAAATGGGTCTTAAAGGTAAAATAAGTTTCACAACCTCTTCAGAATGGTGAGTTAAGTTTTCACATGAACTTAAAAGAGAAACAAATTCACATGCAACTCAAGATGATAAAAATGAAGAGAAGAAATAAACATTTGATAACAAATTTCACCCCTTTCGGGCTACGCCTCCTGTCCCTGCTCCAATGGCTAGGATTTCCATCTTGATTTCAACATAAAATGAGTACATCACAAATTGATGACACAAGAGTGGCTTGTTTCTCATACAAATAAACATTCTCCTACAAAGGATTCTCACTCAGAAATATGACTTCCTACAGCAAGTCATGACTGTCAACAAAAAAAGGAATCTAACACAATAGGTCCTTGTACTCCACCTAAAATCCAAGCACAAAAATATACAATAACTCCACAATGAAGTGTTGAAGAGAGCTTCTCTCTTGAGCACATCGATAAAAGACTGTCAATAGTTTCTCTATTGAAGTAACAATTGTTGCAGATGAAACTAGAAGGCTGGAAAACCTCTGACTAGGCTCTCTCCATGCTCAAATATGCCTCCATACTGCCTCAAAATTTTCTCTGCCTCTAGTACTAAAAGTCTTGATTCTGCAAAAAATCCACGATAAAGTTCTCAAGTTAGAAATTTTAAGTTGCCATTAAGTTCAGGACACTGAAAATCCCATATCTATGCTCTTCTTGAGCTCAGAAAAATTAAAACCTGAGCAAGATATGCTTCTCCAAGTCAAGCTTTCCTATATGTCATGTGAATTGGCAAAAAGATGCTAACTGTGAGATGATTTCGCCCTTTATACAGTCCTTCGGGCGATAATTCCGCTCGGGACCGACGCGATTCTTACTGAAAAAGGTGCATTTTTTCACTTCATTAATGATCTGATTTAGAATATTAGATTGTTGTGCGAATATCCTCCTCAGATTAGAAACAAAATGCTTTCATTGTGCTTAAGGATTCATGAATTTTTGCAAGTGAAATGATGATTTTTTATGTTAATTTTATGAAAAATTTAACATAAATAAGAGACTGAACAACAGCATAAACATGTACAAAACATCATCAAAAACACATTACAACAGGAACATCATAAAGGAGTTCACCCCTCCTGGGCTACGTCCCCTTGGTCCAGCTTCCAATGGCTTGGGTCTATCTATTATGCTCAAAAGTGTAAAACAGTGTGTTTACAATGCTTAAATGCTTCTGAAACCTACTCCAATGAGTCCAGAATACTCAAAAAATGGTCCCCTAGCCTCTTTTTTCTCCTCATTTGGTCGAAAACTACCTTAATTATGACTTCTACTAGCCTTTCCACAATTTCCTCCTCCAAATCTGGCTAACTACAGTTAAAACATTATTCGGAGTTAATTCTGGTAGTTTCGTCGAAATTGGTGGTCTCGCCAACTTCCTCGCAAATGAACCCATCTATCTCACAGTTAAGGTTGAATGGCCATATGCAAGGTGGTTAGGTCTGGCGATTAAGGTGATAGTTCCAGTCATAAACTATCAGCACCAACAGCCCCATCGCAAATCGCAATCGGTGGGAACCGGCGGGTCTTACGGTTTGTGAACGCAGTGTGGGTGATGTGGGATTGCGATAATCGGCAGACCTGACAGACTATTAACAACAATATCACTTGTATGGCATCTGTAATATATCGCAATCGGTGGAGCCAAGGTAATACATGTAATGGGGCTTTACTCTATGTGATATATGATTGCAAAATCACAATTGCAACGTGATCCTGTCAAGGCCGATTTCGTAACACCTCCCTTCTGCTATGTGCGATTGTGATCGTCGCATCACAACCCTAACTTGATCTAGGGCCAATTCTTTAACACCAACCCACCTGCGATATGTTAGTTAAGAACCAACCTGTGGGTGTGGCAATAAAGATTGGTGTTGTTTTGGGTGAGGTCGTCGGTTCGACCTCGACCTCCCCACATAAAATTTTATTCGACTTTTGAGAGGGCACGTGGTGAGCTCCTAGTTTTCCATGTGTCACCCTCTCATTGGTCCACCTGTATAGAGTTCAACCAATAACATCCTTCCAACTAATGGTTGTACGAAGGTGTGACATGGAACTCAACCATTCATTGATGAGATTACGATGCCACCTTAACTGCACAGTCAGTGCCAACTGGGTAGCCTAGTCAGCAGTATAGACTATTGACTGGGTTGTCCCTTTTTGTTTTCCAAAAATTTACCTGTTTTCCAAATTGAACAAAACTCATTTCTAAAGCCATACGGTGTCCTTTCGCACAAAACGAGTTGCTCCAGATTCATCATGAATAGCACTATGTGGTCATTCTTGTTCCACACCATTTTGACAACTTTTATTTTTTAGCATAATTTTGAGCACCTGATCACTCCTCCCCACTGGAAGCCTTTTGGACCCCAAAATATCCCTTTCATTTGTCCAGCAGGTGAGGGTGTACTTCCCTCACCTTTCCAATCTCGATCCATTTATCACTAACTTAGAACTTGTGATCTACACGATGCTTGTTGTGCCTTGCTTTGTACTTGCCTTTGCCCTTTTCAAGTTGGTCTTTCACTATTTGATGCACCATCTGGATTCGTTCAATGAACTCTTTGGCTTTGTCCATGTTACTATCAGTAGCAACATCCTTCTTACCAAGATGATACAACACATTATGATGCAAATGGTAAAAAATTACTCTACTTGATTCCTTTGACTCAAGCTTGAATATATGTCTTGAAAGTATGTATTTTTCTTAACTTAACTTTCATGTAAAACAACATGATGCTTGAGGAAAGTAGTTATACAAACTATAGGCCTAGAAAATACGTCAACAAAATTGCCACTTATACCTTTCTTATACCTTTTGACTGAGTGGAATAGTAGAAGAAAACCCATCCAATGGAAGTGCCTTTGTCGCTGCAACTTAAACATTGTACCAATGAAAATTTCTAAATGAAATGATATGGGCTTACCATATTGCATAAAGACTGCGCCCATGGCATAGTCACATACATCAACCTGAAACTCAAATTACTTTTTCAAGTTTAGAAGAACAAGTATAAAGGCTGAACTGATCTTTTGTCTTAAATCATAAAATGCCTCTTGTTGTTTTCTTCCCCACTAGAAGACCTTTTTCACAACTGTCAAAGAATGAAAATGAGCTACAATAGAAGAAAATTTAACAAAATATTTCCTCCAACATTGGGCTGCTCCCAAAAAACCTCTTATCAAAATGACTATCTTGAGCATTGACCAACCTGTAATGGCATCAATCTTGGAAAATTCTAAATTCAGCTCATCTTATCCAATATCATGGCCCAAGTACATCAAAGAAGTTTTATCCAACATATACTTTGACATATTCAATAGCAAATATTCTTGACATAAGACATCAAGTATTTCTTTCTCATACTTGACATGTTCATAATGAAATTTTTCTGAAAATGAAAATGTCATCCAAGTAGACTATCATCTCTAGAGATGGTTGCAATACATCTTGCTTCATATCCATGAAATTAGTAGGACCATGGAAAATACCAAAATGCATAACAAGCCATTTAAACAAACCTTGCTTGGTTTTGAATGTCGTCTTCCATATGTCTCCTTTAACAACTCTACTTTGATTAAAACCACTTCTTGAATCCCATTCAATGAAATGCTTACCGTTATTCTTGGGCACCAAAACAAGAGGTGAACCACATGGTAAAGGAGAAGGTCGAATGATCATTTGTTCAACAATCCTTGGCTTTTCTTTGTTATTTCTACACTTTCCCTTCTTGACATCCGATGCATGTCAATGTTTGAAAGAAGACACTTTTGCTTCAATGGTATTTCATGTTGGATTCCCCTCTTGGAAGTAAATCCTTTTACTTTCTGAAACACCTCATCATCATGGTTAGCAACATCAACCAAATCAGTTTTCGAATTTGAATTACAACCATCAAATGCTTCATAATCAATATCAACATTGGGTTTTGTCATAATAAGCACTAAATTCTTGCTTGAATTCACTAGTCTTTTCATTTTCCCTGCATTAACTAATGAAAGATTTAGTTTATTGTGATGAGCTTGCAAAATATACTCCACACCATCCTTGAACAATTGGTACTTGTTTTCATGATGATAGAAGATTGATTTTCTATCATAGAAGTAAGGACTACCCAAAACAGTTTTTGATATATCAAGCGGTACAACAGCTAATTCAACTTCGTCAATGAAGTTTGTTGTGATTGAAAACCGAAGAATACATTTTCTTATAACTTGTAAGTTTGTGTCCTTGCATATCCAACCCAATGGATATGCATTGGGATGTAAAATGATTTCAAGATAAAGTTGTTTATTTAAGTTATTAGATATCAAGTTTGCTTGAGACCCACCATCAAAAAGTGTGTCAATTTTTGTATGTTTTGAGAGTACTCTCACATGAAATAATTCAATCCTTGTTTCTTCATTTGGAATACTAGTGTGACAATTTGGTATACTAGTGTTAGCAATGGATTATTTTCCTTATATACGCATGGTTGTAATTTTAGTTTCATCACCCGAATCGGATCCCAAATCCTCTTGAATGACGATAGTTGTCTTTTCTTTTCCTTTGTTGTTGATTTTTTTTGGTTTCATTTCAGGATAAAGATTCCAAAAATGAGGTTCATCGTGACCCTCTCTCGAACAATGTTTACATATTGTTTTATCTCCTTCCTTTTTAATGGATGCATTTTTGTTTCCCTTGAAACCCTTTTCTTTGTCTTTACCCTTAAATGGATTTTTACTACCTTCTTCTAGAGTGTATTTCCCTCTTGCCTCAAGATGAGTGGCTTGCACACACACATCATCTAGATTATTGGGATTAAACATTAAGATAGTATGCCTAAGGTAACTGTGTAAACCCCCTATGTACTTCAGCAACGTGTCCTGTGATTAAAAATATACTCCTAACATCAAAGACCCTTTTCTAAATTCTTGGATGTAATCTTGCACATTTTGACCTTTAAGCTGTCTAAAGTTTTGCCAATTCATGATGACTTTCTACATATAAGCTAGAGGGTATAATTGTCTTTTGATTGCAGCAATGAAATCATTCCAAGAAATTGACGGTCCCAAAATTGGTGGTCCTGCTAACTTCCCCACCAACAAACCTGTCTATCTTGCAGTTAAGGTCGAGTGGTCATATGCAAGGTGGTTAGGTCCGGTGGTTAAGGCGATGGTTCCGGTCATAAACTATCGGCACTGACAGCCCCATCACAAATTGCAATTGGTAGGTCTTATGGTTTTTGAAAGCAACATGGGCGATGTGCGATTGTAATAAGCAGTGGACCCGATGGACTATCAACAACAGTATAACTTGTATCACATCCGGAATATATCGCAATCGCCAAAGCCAGGGTAATACATGTAACAGGGCTTTACTCTGTGCGTTATGTGATTGTGAAATCACAATCCCAACTTGATCCTGTCGAGGTTGATTTCGTAACACCTCCCTTCTGCAATGTGCAATTGTGACGATCGCATTTGCAACCCTGACTTATTCTGGGGCCAATTCTTTAACACTGACCTGCCCACGATATGTTAGTTAAGAACCAACCTGCGGGCATGATGGAAAACCTTGGAGTTTTTGTGGGTGAGGTTTTTGATTCGACCCCAACCTCCCCACATAAAATTGTATTTGATCTTTGAGAGGGCATGTGGCGGGCTCCGGGTTTTCCACGTGTCACCCTCTCATTGGTCAACCTGTATAGCCTACAACCAATAGAATCATGCCAACTCATGCATGTACAAACGTGCCACATGACACTCAAGCATTCCCTAATGAGATTATGGTGCCACCTTAGTTGCATCTTCAGCACCAACTGGGCAGCCTAGTTAGCAGTACTGACTGCTGACTGGGTTGTCCCCTTTTTTTCCAAAAATTTACCTATTTTCCAAAGTGAACAAAACACGTTTCTGAATCCATATGGTGTGTTTCGTGCGAAACGAGTTGCGTTGGATTCATCACAATGAGCACTAGACGATCATTCAAGTTCCACACCATTATGACACCTTTTATTTTTTAGCATAATTTTGAGCACCTCATCAATTAAATTATGTTATAAACCATTAAGTGCTAAATTAGTTCTACGTGACACCCATGTGGACAAGGGATGGCGTTAATGGCCTACCCCGCTAGCTAAGCCCTTTGTTCTATCAGCATGGTCATATGATAGAAAAAAGGCCAGGGGTCTAGGCAAACTGCCTGCCCCCAATGACTTTTCCCTCTATTCCATCAAGATAAGGTGACATGGAAATTGATGTGGCTGGGGCTGGACTAGTCACTCACCCCCACCAACAGAGCCCTAATTTGTGGTCATGTGGATAAGGCATGACACTAGTGCCTAGGGCTTAGTCCCTGCCATCTTCATCATAACACTCTATCGGTGGTCCTGTGATGAACATCAAGACCAAGGGTTGTAGCCTCTTGCTCTCCCCTTTCCCTTCCGCCTGTGGACACGTGGTTCCCTCATGACCAGGGGCTAGTGCTCACCACCCGGCCCCTCCACCCAAATCGTCGAACCATTGTAACTTAAATATAACTAGTGGCCTATACGGTTAAGAACCAATCGTATGGCGTGATTATGGAACGTTAAGTGTGGTAGGTCTAGGGGTTGAACCCCATCGAGGCCCTTAAGCCTGTTATGAATTTTTTGACTGATCATAGAGGGCCACATGGCGCTCTCTAATTATGCCACATGACAGCCTGTTATTGGGCCATCTCAAATCCAAACATCAATAAAAATGAGCCACTCGCACCTATATGATGATGCCACATCTTAAAAACTAATTGGTCCACTTCCAATCGCTCCTTGCATGGTCAGTTGATCACATATGTTGTATGGACTCCCCAATCAGCAGCCAAGTCAACCCTGTTGTTGACTTTTTATTTGTTGGTCAAAAACTTCATAATTCCATAACTTCCTCATATTACATTGGATATAGGTGATTCAAGCATCGTTCGAATAAGGAAGACGAACACTACAACTTGACACTAGTTTTGGGAGATTCTAAGCACTTTCCTTTTTGAGGCATTTTTTTATCTCTGGATCATTGGACCCATTAATCCTCCAAGAAAAAGATTGATTATGTTGCTTAATGGGTAGAGGCTAAGCCACTAAAAAATTTTGTTGATACAGTTGTTGTTACAATTCCTTTTAAGGATATTTTTCACTCACTTTGGTGAAACAAGAGAAATTGTGACAAATTAGGGTGCACATTTGTAACAACCCCAGGTTAAAAGTTCATGTAATAAAGTTAATAAAGGAAATATAAGACCAAAATCATGGGACATGTATTCCAAGCTTAATGTTGTTCAGATCATCCTAGTGGGCATCACTTATTGTTTATTATGGCTAAGGGGAAATTGGCAAAGGCTTTGAAAAGGAAAAAATACATTATTGCCATTTTATTTATGAAAATAAAGGAAATAAGGAGAAAATGAAGGTGAAATCTCACACGTTTCATGTGAGGATGAAATTGAAGGAAAATACAATAAAAATGAAGAAATTAGAGGAATCAATAATAAAAAGGATTCAGAGAATTAGTTTGTATCCTTTTTCTAGTTTAGTTTTGGAATTTGGTTTCAGAGAGGAGAAGAGAACCAAGAGGAGAAATCAAGCAAGAAAAGGAAGGACAAGGAAAGAAAAAGAAGGTCAAGGAAAGAAAAAGAAAGAAAAGGAAATCAAATGAAAGCAAGGATGAAGCAAGGAAAAGTTGGATTAAGCAACTTCAAAGGGAAAATTTGTAGGTAACAGGTTGCATGTATGTTTTCCTAGATAGATTTGGCATGAATGGCATATACATGGGTGTATTTGGTTCATCTTTTGTCATTGTCATGGGTTTTTCCTAGTTTGATAGTGGTTTCATCCTTGCCTTGCAATTTCCAGATAGTCATGGTGTGACGAGATTCATTCTTGGTTGAGCTTTGTACTAGCAGAAGGTTTTGGATCCAAGTGAGGTGGCCTAAAGAAAATTCCAAGGGTTGGGGGTGGATATCATTTTCTCTAGGAATCCCTCAATAGTTGTGTGGATATAGGAAAATTCCTCAAGGGATGGTGAAGGAATTCTAAGGCATTCAAGCTTGGTTTGGTTTTATGATCTCGGGACTGGTTTAGGTGGTATCACAATATTGTGAGGGTGGAGGTGGTTTAAAATTAGGATTCCCTTGGTTGTTTATGGATTGGTTTATCACATGAGATCCGACATTCATGCTTGTAATATGGCATGAGGTTGATTGGCAAAAAGAAATATTTTTTCTAGCTCAATCTATGGTGAGGTGGTACGTGGATGTCCCTGGCTTTGTTGGCTTTTGCATATGAATGATAAGAGCTATTTCCACTTGTAGTTCATGAGCAATTATACTTGTTGATATGTGGATTTAATGGATATTCTATTAATGTTATTTATCTGGTTATATGTTGGTTATAAGCATGGTTTTATGAGATATACAAGTTATGGATCTTATCATGTTCGATTGATAAATGAATGGTGAATGAATGCATGACCTAATAGATGTTATTGTAGCTATTGTGAGATGGAATTAGTCCTTCTTGGTAAACCTCAGATAATTGTTAGGTCCCTATGTTTAGATGTGCATTCATGACCTGTAGATCTCATGTTCTCAATGTCTTTGACAGAATCAATTTCATCGTTAGACCGGGCTAGTCAAGTCCTTGATTAAGTTTGTCTTAGAGGATTTGTCTCTATATTATTTATCATATATGTGAGTTTAAGTTCTGGGCAGAGGTATGGATCCTATCCCTGAAAAAGTAACTTAGATATCACGGTCTCTAGCATAAAATTGCCTGAAAGAGGTTGCAATAGCTAGGAAGTAGGATTGTGAGAGTGACTGGAGGGTTCCAGTCACATGGAGGCCTTGTAATGGTAGCGACTGGGGGTCTAGTTCACTGAAAAAGAAATTTAACTCAAGGGTTGGGCACCTGGAGTGGTTGGCTAGCTCTTGGGGGTCCTGTAGCACCAGAGGGAAGTCAGTGAGGTCTTGTTTTTTCAACTCCATTTCTTTAAGGTTATCTAGGAGGTTGGTTCATTTCATAGTATCCCTTGGCTTATGTTTGCCCCGGGAAAGCCGATTAAAGTGGGTAGATATGGGAGGAGGTGTTACAAAGTGGTGTAAGAGCAGTTTATGTTCTCTTTGGGTTATATATGATACCAAATAGTGGTATTAGAGCATGGTTCAAATACTTAGACTGGATTGGATCGATGCATGTGGTTATGCATGCATTGTCATGGTTATGGTTTCCATGCATGAGATCATGGTATGCAGTTTGTATTATCGTGCATGAAGTTGATATAATGATATGATTATTATTATATATGTATCGTGCTAATGTGGACTCATTTTTTAGATGAGATAAACCTCCGATGAACATCATTGAGGTATGATTTTAGTTATGGTATATATTTGGTTTATCTGACATGGCATACTTACAGGAAGAAGATAATCAAATATGGCAAGAACAATGGTGGAATACAGTGCATGTAACTCTCCTTATAGATAAATTGGGTAGCATGGATATGGGTATTATTCTAATATAGAAGTCACACAGAGGAGTTTGAGGGCAGAGATCAAAACTTACAACGTAAACAATGACAGGTTGAGGCTTAGGAAGATTTGCAAGGGCTCATGAAAATCAAGAAGAGGTCAATGCAGTGATTCTTCAGAGTTTTTCAGACTTGTAGAGACAAGGACAGTTGAGGATTAGTCAAGAGCAAGAAGAGAAGAATCATGGAGCTTATGCGAGCAGGTCTTGGTCAGAATATATGATGTATAGAGTGGACACAGTCATAGGTGGCATATCATTGGATACACCTGACAGGAGGACTAGTATGTATGGGTATCACTCTATGTTGGGATGGGGTCCATGGGATCAATTTTGTTGAGTTTTGAGTCATTTTTGGAATATATTTTTGTAACGAAGGTAAAGTCTCTACGAAATGTGCAAAGTGGAGCGCAAAGCTAAGTAGAGTCAAAGGGGCTTTAGTCCCTTAGGTGGGGTGGGTAGGTAATAGAGCTTTTTGAGACCCACCCATGGTCTGCGGACAATGGTATTGTAAAGCAAAGGCTATATAAAGTTGAGTCATAGTGAGTCTTAGAAGATATCTTATTAAGAAGAATCATTGTAAGGGCAAGATGCTAAGGCAACTATTAGGTTCCTATAATAATAGGGATCATAATTTCGAATTGGCTATGTTAAGTCTTGTAATATTGTACATACTTTTTCTTTTTGCAAATGTTTTCCATATTAAAAAATGAAAAGAGGGTATGTCCTAAAAGAATAATCAAAGGACCAAAAGAAATAAAAATAAAAGAAGATATAAAATATGAACCCCACAAAAAGAAAAAAAAAATACATTTCGAAAGTGTTGCACATTCAAATGCCACTACTCTCAGTTTACTTTTCTTTTGCAAATAAAATTGTGTGCAGCTTGTCCAAAAATGCTACAATTCATGATGATCACACAGTTTAATCTTGATTATTCATGTTTTAAATTTCATGTTATGATAGTTAGTGAATAAATATCTAAAAAAACCATTTAATCTTGGCAAATCATTAGTTAGGTAGAGAATAAAAATGAGCTCATAAGTTTAATCTGAACCATTGGAAGATATAAGGTTAGAAATGAGTTAGTTTTCTTATCAAAGGAAAATAAGAGGGTCAGCAAGCTCAAATGCACCCAATAAAGGAGATAAAAAATGCTAGGGTAAATAAAGGGTAGGTAAAATAGGTTTTGGAATGCATAAGGTTGCTAGCTCAAATGCACCTTCATCATGCTTAGTCCTATGATTCAAGTGCGGGAGGAATTATCAAAGAAGGAGGACATTCACAAAAGTTATATATTACTTTGGGTATTTACCCTAAAGTTTTATGTAATCTTAGTCCTAAATATTAAAGTTCATTCACTAATTTCCCCTCATTTACTACACCCCTTACATGTCTATTTATTAATTTCCCTCCATTCATTTTTCCCCTCCACACCCATTCCCTAAGTTATTTGTTCCGTAACTTACCCATTATTTACATATTCCCTTCATTACCCCTTAATTTTTTTTCATTCCCTAATATTTTTCCCATCCTAAAAACCCTTGTTCCTTTGAAACATCCCCTTCTCCTTTACTAACTCTGCTTGATAAAGTTTAATTAAAAACTTATTTTAATTAAACTTAACCCCCGCTTACATATTTCCCCAACATTTATCATTTGATTTAATTAAAACTTAGTTTTAATTAAAATAGTATTAACCCCCCATTGTATTAATACTTGACCCCACTTCACACCCTTCCACATACATAATACCAATCCCGGCCCTACATCTTTGTAAACTGCCCGTCAACCTTCCAATCATCTTTTATTGGATCCAATGTCCCAAAATCCTTTTCACACCCCCCAATGTCTGACCTTTAAAATCAAGGAAGGGTTGAAAAATGTGTGGTTTCACCCATCCCCTCCCCTACCACGTGGCGCCACCACATTGTATTGCATACCCTAGCCCCAAACCACCATACCATCTTTTGGCGATGCGATAAACCACCAAACTGCCTCCAAAACACTATGCGATAAACCTTCAAACTGCCTCCAAAGCACTGTGCGATAAACCGTTGCACTATGTAAAAACCCGCCAATTCCCAAAGAAGGTGAAATAACAAAAACCCCAAAAATTGGTTATTTCACCATGAACTTGCGAGAAAATACCTAAAGCTATCACCAACCTAAAACAGAGCCCCTGCTACGGCCTAGACCCTTCTGCAACCGAAATTCACTGTTTTCCAAGTAACTCTAGTACTCTTCTCCATCAATTGAACACAGAAATTGATAAATTGAACCAAATTAATGGCTTCCCATAGCATTCAAACTGTAAACGCTCTTCAGCCTCCTATTTCAGATGTCGAACACATGCCCTTAGCCGATAAAGACTTTAAAATTATTGATCCAATGGCAGATTCCAACCATTTGGAGCTCAACTGCTGGAACCATGACAAATACATTGACAAGGCTGATGACATCCATATGTGAGAGTCAAACTTTCCTAAATACATATTCCCACAGACCTACCAATTCCCTAAAATCATCAGACTATGTCAAAACAACTATTTACTAGATGAAAGAGCCATAGTCACCCCCGCCCAAGAAATCCTATTTAGTATCACTGCTCAATCTATCAACCAATTGCTACAGATTCAACCACAACCAGAGGGAGTGCCTTTCTCCATTGAAACCCTTACTGAGATTTACCTAAAGCTAGTATTTCCTAAGAGGTCTCAAATCTTCCAAACCTTCCTCCCTGAAATAGCTCAAAATCCTAATAAGAACCCACCATACTCTGCTGACATGTTCCTAGAACAAACAAGGCAAATTGTAACCATGTTATCTTGTATATTAGGATACTTTACTAGTGAGCATGTAGATGAATCGATCCTGGGTTTCCTCTCTATCTTTAGCCTAGGCCAACCTCCAGCTATAACCTTCAACTTTGCCCAATTCCTAGCAGACACAATGCATGATCAACTAGTCAAGCTGCCAAAAGAAGGAGCTTTCAAATACTCCTCAATTTTGTTCCACATGTTTTTATATTTTCAATTAGAAAGGTTTGCAGTCAGCCTCCAAAAACTGGACACAGAGGGTAATCCCCAATTTGTTGTCTTTTGGACATCCTTGTTCAGAAAGGATTCCACAAAATTTAGCTACAAAGACTTCATTGATTTATTTATTTATCTAGTGGTTAATATGCTAAGAAGTAGCATTCAGCCTAGAATCAATGAAGAGATAAATAAGGTGTTAGAATTGTCAGAACAAAGTAAAACAAGAGACTGGTATTTATACCAAAATCATACAGAGATCAGAGTGCATGTGTTATGAAACTAGCTCACAAAAAGATAGAAAAGATAGATCAACGCCTTAGAAATAAGCCTCTTCGAGGGGGAACCTCCTTTACATTACACAAATGAACAATTCTTAGATGATACAAATGATAGACCTCCTTTCTATATATAGGAGTCTAAGGGGTCATAATATAATCAGAGCCGACATAACAATAATAATGTAAGGGCACAATAATAACAATAGTGGGCTTCTATGGGGAACAATAGTAACAATATGGGGACTACATTGGTACAACAATATAATAAGGGGGTTGTACTAATAACAATAAGGGGTTACACTAGTAGTATAGGGGCCTAACATGCCCCTCTCCTTCAAAAAGTGTTGTCCTCAAGGCTTGAGTAGTTCTTGATGCTTTTGTAAAAAATTCTTGTCCTCCCATGTGGAATCTTTAGCGAGTAAGTTCTTCCACTTGATAAGATACTCTGAAATTGATCAATTTCGTAGCTTTCGGCTTCTTATTTCTATGACTGCTCCAGGTTCCAATATGATTTTTCCTTCCTCTTCAAATTCTCACAATATTGTTTGAATTGGGATCTTCTACAACTTTTGAATGAGTGGCATCACTTATTCATCCTTCTTCCATTCATCCCTTGCTTCGTTTATCCAATCCGGTTGGATAATAGAAATAGCACAAAACAATGATTCCACATCCTCATTCTTTCTTGAGAGTGCATCTGCAAAATTTTTTTGCTTCCCTTTTCTATAGATGATGTCAAAGTCATAACCCAACATATTTGTGACCCATTTTTCTGTTCTTCTAAAGATAATATTTGTTCTAAAAAGTATTTAAGACTATAATGATCCATTTTTACCTTGAAGTGTCTTCCCATTGGGTAAGGTTTCCATTTCTTAAGTGCATGTAGTATTGCCAACATTTCCTTCTCATAAATAGCTTGCTTGAGATGTAGCCGTAAAAATACCAAATCTCCTACATCAAAACATTTTTCATTGCGATGTTGATCTACTTATTGTTTCATTCAATTCTGCACCAAAGTGGCGTTATCCTTTAAAAGTTGGAGAACTTGTTGTTGATGCTCGATGTGATCTTTCACTGCTTGAACCTTTTTCTTACTGATATGTCCTTATATCTTTAGAATTTGAGGAGTGGTAATTTCTTCCAATGCTTTACAAGATATGTTTGGATTCATTTCTTGATGCTCGATGTGATCTTTCACTTCTTGAATATTTTTCTTCTTGATATGTCCTTATATCTTGATAGTTTGATGAGTGGTACTTCCGGCTAATGCATTACAAGATATGGTTGGATTGATTTCTTATTTCTCGATGTGATCTTTCATTTCTTGAACCTTTTTCTTCTTGATATGTCCTTCTATCTTGAGAGTTTGAGGAATGGTAATTCTTGCCAATTCTTTACAAGATATGGTCTGATTCATTTCTTCTTTCTCTGGGGTTGGTTCCTGGTGTATATCCTTTTATTTTGATGTTTCTTAATCCTTTTCCTCCTCCTCTTGATAATCTATGTAAAATAATTTCTTCTCAGCACACTTATGACCTTTATTGCATTTTCTATCACAATTGTAACAAAGCCCTCCCTTTTTTCTTCCAATTCTTGTGGTGTCACCCTTGTAGGTTGTGGAAGGCTAGGAGAAACAACACTTCCATGTTTATAGTTGTGAGGGCTAGAATTCCTTGTTTCCATAATTTTTCTTTCCACTTTTCTTGCCAACCTGAATGCCTTCTCCAATGAATCAAGTTCCCCAAAGATGAGCCTCATGTTGAATGTTATCCTTTAAAGTCCTTATGGAGACATCAATCCTCTGCTTCTCTAGAATATCATTTTCCCTTATATTCAATTTTTGAAAGTCCTCAATGTGCTCTGCCATTGAACACTCTTTTTTGAGATTTATCAATCAGCTAAAGAAGGTGTTTCTCTTTGTATCCTCATAATGTGTTATCATTTCCTCCAAAATTGACCACGTGACAAGTGGTTTATGAGAACAAAGCCCTTTATACCATAAAAATTGATTCAGTTCTAAATAATTAGATGCAATACATACCTTTTGTAGTAGTGGTACACCATGTAGATCAAAATATTTCTCCATCTGTAGTATCCAATTTATCAGATCCTTGTCATCAAACTTCATCATCTCGCTTTTTCTTGATTTTAGGAGCTCAATCTTGAAACAACTGTAACTCTGTAATTTCAGATCTCCCAATTCTGAAATCACGACCTATAATAGTCCTCTGCGTCCTCTTTCCAATTCCACCAGTATAATCAAAATTGGATTCTCCAAGAAAGAGTTATGCATAATCTCCTAAGATGACCTGATTATACACCTTTTCAGAATAGTGAACTTGTATGATGTGCCACGTGTCACTATTTTGACCTTCGGATCTGAAACATATACACAAAAGGCTAAAGTCCGTCATCCTTCTGTAACTTCTTAAGAAATTTCAATCTGATGCTCAGAGAGAAAGTTATGATGATTTTTCCAAGGTCACCTGTTTAAGATGTAATTTGGGAGTCTGCAAAAACCCTAACTTCCTCAGATCATATATCTGAACATATAGTGAGACAAGATCTAAAATTAGGAACCAAGGTTTAGACCAATTTCTTGTCAAATGGTTTTTTATTTTGTCTTCTAAAAATTTTTAGCAAAAACGTTATAGTGAAAATTCCACGATGACCTGTTTTAAATGAAATTCTAGAGCTTGCAAAAATTATAACTTCCTCAGATCATATTTCCAAAAATATAGCAAAACAAGCTCTACAATTCATATCCGAGGTTTAGTGATAATTCATCTCAAATGGGTTTTATTTTTAGCTTCTGAAATGTCACAAAAATAAAGTTATAGCGAAAATTCCATGATGACCTGTTTGGAGCAGCGAAAACCCTAGAATCCAAAGCTCTGATACCAAATGTTATGAAACCAACTCACAAAAAGATAGAAAAGATAGATCAACGCCTTAGAAATAAGCCTCTTCGAGGGGGAAACCTCCTTTACATTACACAAATGAACAATTCTTAGATGATATAAATGAAGGCCTCCTTTCTATATATAGGAGTCTGAGGGGTCATAATATAATCAGAGCCGACATAACAATAATAATGTAAGGGCACAATAATAACAATAGTGGGCTTCTATGGGGCACAATAGTAATAATATGGGGACTACATTGGTACAAAAATATAATAGGGGGTTGTACTAATAATAATAAGGGGTTACACTAGTAGTATAGGGGCCTAATAGTATGGAAGCCAGCTAGTTCCATACAGGCTTCCCAAATACCTCCCAATGAGAATATTTTCTTTGGAATACATCAGACAAATCTTGAATTTTAATGAGATCCATTTCCTTTCAGCCAAAAACAAGACCTAGTTCAAGATTAAAAACCAAATAGGTCCTTTTATATTCAACAATAGAAATGCTAGAAGGGAAGCAGACAAATGTTTCCAAGGTTTCAAGTTTAACAGCAATTTCAAATGGCATTATGACCCTTTGGGTGTCATAATTAAGTTAAGAGTCAAATTCAAATTGACCCATTTCATTCATGAGTCAAAACCTGAAATTGAAAAGTATTCCATCTAGTCAAAGTGGTTGGAAAACACTCTATAGGAGGTGGATAAGCAGATTGATACTAGTTCCATCCTGCATACTCCAGACCCAAAATATAGAAATTCAAAAAGGGCTAGAGAAGAAGGCTCTTACTCAACAGAAACTACTTTGGATACTAAATTCAATCTTGCGAGTAGAAAAAAAACCAAGCTAAATATAGTAATAGAGCAGGAAAAGGGAACTGAAATAGAAGAAGAGATCATTATCGAGGATGAGGCACTCACAACATATACATAAGAAGCACCTTTGCCATCATATTCCAGTATATAGATCATTCAAAACTAGAATAGTGCAGAGGTTTCATCATCTAGCAAACCAATTGAGAAAGAGAAAGATATCATGGAAAAGTACAAAGAGATTAAAATCAGAAATGAAGCATTAAAGGCTACAATATGTACACAATACTGGAAACAAACTCCCCATGATCAAAGTAGGTTTCTTTTAGATTTTGACCTAAAAACAAGGAAGATGCAGATGACCTTCTTACAGCCAGAGGTAAAGGCCCCAAGAACTTCAAAAGATTATAAGAAAACAACATTTGAAATTCAGGCCCAGGATGTGCATCCAATCGACCAAATTGAATTTCAAAAACAGGCTGGTGAAATGTTATATTCAACCATGACACATAAAGATCCGAGTGTCCAGAAATTGAAGAATTCTCTGGAAAATATACAGTCGCAGTTAGAGCTAGAAAGGGCCTCTTCACACACAAACGACAACAGGATTAAATCATTGGAAGATTTTGTAATTGAAATTGGATATAATCCAAATGAAATCAAGGCAGTGGAAAAAATCATAAAAAAGAAGAATGAAGACATATCTGCATTGAAGAAATAGTTAAAGCTACCAACCACTGAGCATCCACAAACCAAGGAGGTTTTAAAAGCAGTCAATCAAAAGGATGAGATGATGAATTTAATCCTATAGTTGACAACTCAACTAAAGGAAATGGAGACAGAAATGGATAAGCTTGTACAGGAAAAACAAGCTAGTATGGAAGAAATTCCCATTACTGCTATTCCCATAGTTTCTAAAAAAACAACTACATCTATAGCAGCACCTGCATCTACATCAACACCTGCATCAACATTATTTCCAGTAGCTACAACAACAATAGTATCAACAATACCAACAACCCCTCCCACTGATGAGGCCAGCCAATTGATTAAATCAATGGAAGACATGTCTAGTCAAACAACACAAGTTAATAAGCTCAAGGAATAGGTAAAGAGCTTAGAAGAGGAGAAGAAATTAGCAGAAGTCATGCATCAAGCTGAAAAAAAAAAGGCCAATAGACTGAGTGACAGAATCCACAAGCTAGAAAAGGAGTTGTCACCAAAAAAGCCTTTAGCCCAAGCAAAGCAACATTTTTGGGCCAATATCATTAACTCGGTTAATGGTATTTGGCCTTCTATATAGGTAATATTTGAGCAGAATGATTTGGTGAAGGAAGATGGTGAGGCAATTCAAAGGGTAAGAGAAGAACCTAGAAAGAAACCAGAGGAAACCTCTAGAATAATCTAGTTCCTAAATTCAAAAAACAAGTATGAATTGCAGGATCTTGGAATAACTGACAGAACAAAAACTATACTAGAAGTGAAGAAAGTAATCACCAAAAGAAATCTGATGATACAGCTTGAGGAGAAATGTCAAAACATGCAGCTTGCAATAAATAGGTTTTTTGGCAAGTTTGATGTATTGAGACAGAAGGGTTTTCCTAATCCTTTAGTAATCAATGATAAAATAATGAGACATGAAGACTATGATAAGAAGATAAAGGAAGTAGCCAAAGAGAATTCCAATAGTTCATCCATGAAAGGTGTACCCATAGGCAAAGTGCTCCTCTAGACTTTAGAAAACTTCTTTTACCTCCAACATGAGGCAAATCACCTTTTTGTGAATAAGCCTACATTTGCCAAATATATAGAGGCTGATGAGATTTACTAGAGGATGATGAAAATCAAACTTCCAGATGAAGAAACATGGGGAAAATGGTGTGATTTACTATGAAGGGTGAAAGGAGAAAACAGGTGAAAGGAGCAAGTAGGTGAAAGGAGAAAGCAGGTGAAATGAGCAAGCAGCGTGAAATACAGGCAGATAAAAGCAGGAAGGTCAAAGAAAAGCATATGAAAGAAGTAGGCAAGTAATAGCAAGAAAATAAAAAGGGACAGATCTCAGTCAGTTAACAGGTGTCACTATCTTTTTGCATAAAGATATTTATTTTCCTTGAATAAATCCTAGTCAGTTGACAAGATATTTTTGTAAAAGTTTTGTATAAATACTTCATCATTTGAAGTATCAAGGGTGGATTTCTGAATACTTATATAGCTGACTGATCTATTACTTGAGGGTGATTGTACCAACTTCCAATTGACAGATAGAACAAGTTATAAAGAGACTTTCTTTACAGGATTCATGTGTTGAGCTATCTCAGTGAAGTACAAATTTCATTTGTTCATGTTCTTTTCTAAGTATTCCATAAATTCATATGTGTTCTAAATTTAAATGTTATAACAGGAATTTTACTGCAGAATTTGCTTAAATATTACACTCTGCTTTTACTGTTATACATTTCTATGTTTTCTTCTGATATCTGGTTTAGAGAACTCTTAATTTCCCTTTGATCCTGATTGATTCTCTTCATCCTTCTTCATTGTCTGGTTTAAGGAATTCTTAATTTCTCCTTGATCCCGATTGAAAAATCATTTCACCATACAACGTTTGATATTTCTCACCTATCTTGCCCTGTAAAACTTTCTTTGTAGTTTGTTTTTGTTCTATTTTTTCAAAATCATATTGACTCCATAGCCCAATGGAAAATGGAAAAACACTTATTCCTATAAGTCACTAATTCCACCAACACAATCAAAATCAACCCAATTAAGCATACATAACTAGCCTAAAATCCATTAAAATAAACAAAGTTAAATCATATAGAGAGAGCCCTCTTTGAGTTTAGGAAGGCTAGATCCTAAGCTCCAAAGTAGGTTTGTAGTTACCTCTGATATTTCCTTTTAATGCATTAGACAACCCTTGGAAATTTTGGAGTGCTAATAGAAACAAAGGTCTGTTTCTTGTACTTAGGCAAAAGGGGAAGGCTCCTACAGCTGAGTGCGCAAAGACCTAAGTAAGTCCACAAGATGAGTGCGCGGGCCCCTGCAGTTGAGTGCGCAAGGATAAAGAGTTTTTATATGAATGTTTACATCTAATAAAGATTGTTTTCGGCCAAAATTGATGCATCTGTGTTCATTTATTTACTTCTGCAAAGTATATGTATCTTCGCTCTGTAATCTGTTTTATATGAATGAATTCTTATTTACTGTGCGAACCTGGTAGATCTATAATCTTTATGCATAATAAGTACAATTAAGTACCTTCGCGAAGATCTGAAGGTCATTTAGATAAAGTTGCAGTAGTTGTCTATCAAAAGGATTAGATTTGCGCAAAGGCAGATCTAAGCCGTAAGAAATTTAGGAAAACATCACCTAGGCCTCTCGATGCATAAGTCTGGTTCTAGCATCCCCCAATACTACTTCAAGTGAGACTGCAGCCCACACTATGCAGGTTGTTTCTGAAAGGGCCAACAGTTAGGATTTTGTTGGTTGGTGTAGTTAAAGATGAACCTGGGTCAGGCCCCATCAAGCCAACAAATGGTTCTGTTTCCGGGACTGGGATCTATTTTAGGAATGTGTGATGTCAAATAAGTGTTTCCCTACTAAGAAAGAAATTGATAAGTTGATTGATAGGAAGGAAAACGTATTCGCAACTCAAGAGAACAGAAACTCGCAGTTATCCAAGGATTAGTGGTTGAATAGATACCTATAATTAGACGAAACCGAAGCCTTTTTATGTTTCTTCCCCTGTAAACTGCACAAGTGGCTGTCTAGATTGGCGGACAGCCAGGGTACGTGGAGGCTTGATGATCCTATTGTGTGGACACCAGAGCTGGTGAGGCAACTAGAAGCTTTAGAAAATAACATCACGCAAGTTGTTGATCACTAGATTGATCATATCATAGGTGGACTTTTCACTGAGCTTGTGATTGATACGTCCATCAGTTATAGCAAAGCAGAGCACAAGCTCTTCAAAGGATCGCAAAGTAAGTATTAAAATTGCTGAAAACTTGGATTATGTTGTTGTGTGAAAAATAGATTATGCCATTACCTTGATGTTCAGGACTATGTGAAGCAGAAAACCATTCAGAAGGAATGGAGAATTGGGCCCTGAATATAGTCCGTTATTGGTATCCTCTTCAAGCAACAACGAAGGAACTATCCTGAATACACCATGAAGTGCATTGCAATTGGTAAGTCAGGGTATCCCAAGAATACCTCATCCATCCACTCCACCTCCACCTTCGTCGCATACACCTACACCTTCACCTCCACCTCCATCATTTAACATGGAAAACAAAATCAATGGGTCGATCTTTATAGGGGTAGGGAGTGAATACCCCGAGCAATTCTATTTTTTTTAAATTGTTGTGTGGACAACATAGTTGATCATTGATGATAATATAAAGAAAGCATAGATAGTTACAACACTGCAGGATAGGGAGTTGACTTGGCATATAAAGTTCTGTCAATAAAAACCTGGCACGTCATTGGTAGAGACTCAGCAAGCATTGAACAGTGAGTTTAAGAAGCCTAAGTCTTAGGCACAGTTTGTCACAGATTTTAAGGAGATACAACAAAGGGTAAATGAATCCTCATGGGATTTCAATCAGAGGCTTAAATGCCTGATCTGGTAGGCTAATATGAACATCACAGATGAACAACACAAATATTGGTACATTGCTTCATTGTTGCCTCACCTAAGATTACCATTATCACAACAGAAGATAGCAACGCAAGAAAAAGTTGTGGAGATCGTGATGAGGTTGGAAGCCTCGCCAGTACAAGATATGAACATTAGAGTACAACAGATTCACTCACAGCTGGAAAGTCTGCACCCAGAGTTGCAGAGCCTGAAAAAGGGAAAGGAAGCCCAGCCTGAAGTTTGCACAAAAGTTTTGTGCTTGAAATGCAAGGGCCACAATCATGATAAGGATCATTATTCGGTTTATCAGAATTATCTTCTTGGGGACGGCTTGTACCCCTGAAGCCAAAAAATACCGTTGGGCCGAGCACAAGAGTAGCGTCGTGGTGCACTATTTGTCAAGTTATAGGACAACATGCGACAGACAATTTTCATCTACTACAGAAGTTTGTACAAACCCCCCAACAATTTTTTTTCAATTTCTGCAAATTTGTAGGTGACGATGAATTCCATTGTCGAAGTTATGAATTAATGTTGGATAGAACCCATACCTATCGAATGCAGGTGGAAAATCAGCCTCAAGATCATAGCGTGGGTGCAGCGCACAAAGGTTTTCAAGGTCATGGAAGAGGAAGAGGAGGAGGGGCTAGCAGAGGTCGTGGACAAGTTATTTGTTATAACTGTGGCAAAGCTGGACATTTTGTGTGTGACTGTCAAAACCCAACATATCCATCTTGTCAATATTGTAGACAGTTCGATCATGTGATAGAATATTGCCCGATACTTATAGCAAAGATGCAAGAAAATAAGGCGCTGACCCTGAAGTCTATGCAGAATATGCATATGATGAGGGCGGAGCCTCGCGAAGAAGACCATAGTATTAATATCGTAACATGCAATGGTATGGTCACAGGATAATATAAGGGAAAGAAACCAGAAACCGAAGGATGGGTGTGCAATGTTGCTGAAAATGAATTCGGGTTTAACCTCAACCGAGCTAAAGAAAATTTTATGGAGGCCAAGAAGAATTTTGCTGAAGCTTCTATGTCTAGGAGTCAAGAGAAATCAGCTGGAAATGGCGAAGCACAAGATGTGGATCCTTCGTTGCTAGCCACTTTTCTTAAAACTTGTATGAAGCTATTGAGGGATCAGAAGGCAGTAGAAGAGATTTAGGACCTAAATGACAATTTCATGGGAAAAATTAAGATTCCTACAAAAAATTACATTCTAAGGAAACTAGGTAAACACAAGAAGCGGATTGGGCATGAAATGAGGCTGACCATGCAAATCGAAGAGTATGAGATGGACCAAGTCATCCTAGATTTGGGTTCTGATGTGAATGTACTGCCTAAGCATACATGGAAAATGATGGGGAGACCTGCACTGCAATTGTCTCATATACAACTACACATGGCCAATCAATAGAAGATCATTTCTATGGGGAGCCTGTATGGGGTAATAGTGGACATCGAAGGAGCAATAACATTGGTTGACTTTGAGGTAATTGAAATAGTGGATGTCAACAATCCTTACCCTGCGCTACTCGGAATTGATTAGGCCTTCAACATGGATGCGGTGATTAATTTGAAGAAGTTAAATATGAAATTTTAGAAGAAGGCGCTCAAGGTTATTGTGTCACTAGACCCTCTGAAAGGAGCATGGTACACTGAACCGATCCGCGACTATGAGAAGGACAATGATTTGGATCAAATCTACAAGATCAAAGCATGCGATGAAGATTGGATCAATCCCACTACAGATGGGTGGATCGCGTGGGATAGAGACAACTCTTGTACCTCATACTTAGATGAAGAGCTCGAACACTAGCATAATAGGTTACATGAGGTTTCAACGCTACGTTACAATATGATGACAAAATCATTGTAGTGCGTATCTATAGAGGCAAGGAAACTTCCTCATTATGATGGCTTAAATGATGTTAATATTTTTTTGGATGAGTTTAAAAGGGAGGTGCCCTAGGAACATTGTTTCTGGGCACTTGAATTGGCACTACACGCTATGCCTACCCATTGGTGGGGTATGCATAAAGAAAGATTCATTGACTAGAAGGAATACAACAGGATGATGAAGCTGAGGTTTGGATATGCTAATACCTAGATGATTGAGAAATGTAGTGGAAAGGATGATCTGCACAACCACTTGGTGTGATGGACCAAAGCTTAGGGAGAAAATCCATAGGAAGAATGGGTACATATCTTCTGTCATACCCTCGATACATTGGGATACTATCCCAATGAACTTGTATTTGGAAATAGAGCTACGCCATGGGTCAACTGAATGGGATATCTTGAGGGAAAGCTTCTTGTTAACTTTTAGCTTGGAGGATGGGTTTGAGTGCATTGATGAAGTGCTCTAGGAGATTAAGGCTTCTATATTTTGAATGCCTAAAGAGCCAGTAGAATGGGTTCAACCGAACTAGAGTACACAGTTGTGCCATGCGTTGGAATGCTATAATCTGACTATAGAAGAAGAAGAAGATGATCGACGAAAAATAAATATTCTAGAGACTGATGGACAATGCAAGGTTGAAGGACCTAAAGAAGAGAACCCTAATATATCAAAATCATTGAATACTAGGAAATTAAACATTGGATCCAATGTGCAACTTAAGTTTGCAAAGATGGGGAATTATTGGGATGAAGATACAGTTGATAAAGTTGCGGAGCTATTGCACAAATACCAGGACTTGTTTCCTACCAAGTTCCTATACATGAAGGGAATAGTAGGGGATATGGGAGTGATGAAGATCACTTTAAAGCTTGTTCTAAAGCCCATGAAACAAAGGCCTTACCGACTGAATCCAAAGTACAAGGAAAAGGTGTGCAAAGAGCTAGACAAAATGCTGGAAGCAAGAATTATCAAACCAGTAGAAGAATATGATTGGGTGGGCCCTATGTTAGTTCAAGAGAAGAAGTAGTAGAGTGAAATCAGAATATGTGTAGACCTCAGGGAAAATTTTAAGAACCCCCCCTAAATTTATAAATATAATAAATGGGCGAATCTCCATGGTATATAGGAAAAATGGAAGGCGATTTTATCAATAATATAATATGTATATATAATTTTTTGGCGAATCTCTCACCAGGCATGGCGAATATTTTACTCAATTATAAAATCTTGTAATATCTTGGCGAGTCTTTCACTAAATAATAAAAATTTGTAAAGTCCTAGTGAATCTTAGCATAGGCTACATGCTGGTTTAATTCCCCCATTTAAATAGGCTACATTCCAGGTGAATACCATGGGTCAATACCATGTGCCATTTTGGTGAATACCATGGGTCAATACCATGTGCCATTTTTATTTTTATTAATTCTAGGGATAATAATGGTTTTTTGCATGGTATTAATAACAATCTACTCCATGGTATTTGTCCCATAGTATTTTGGCCATAGGTTTCACTTAAATATAACCCATTTTTTTAGTGTTCCTAAATATAAGGTGACTTATGGAGTAAATACAAAAAAATGTTTTATTTGTTTACCATACCTCTCGTTTATTTATATTTTTATTAATTTACCATACCTCTTTTACAAATATGGTATTTGGCCCATAGGATTCACTTAAATAAAACCTCTTTCTTGAGCCTTCATAAATAGAACAAGGGTTATGGACTAAATATAAAAAGAGGTTTTATTTATTTACGATACGTCTAGTTTATTTATATTTTTATTTATTTACCATACCTTTTGAGTAAGTATAAAAAGACGTTTTATTTATTTACCATACCTCCACTTTACTTATATTTTTATTTGTTTACACCCTTACATGTATATAAGGTGACTTATGGAGTAAATATAAAAAATGTTTTATTTATTTACCATACCTCTCATTTATTTATATTTTTATTAATTTACCATACCTCTTTTATAAATATGGTATTTGGCCCATAGGATTCACTTAAATAAAACCTATTCTTGAAAATGGGCGAATGGAAGGTTGTAAGTCCTAATTTCAAGGGCTAAATTTACCTTTTTTACCCTCTCCCTTAAAATAAGGTGGGCTATTTGAGGTTATTTGTAAAAATGTACTATGATACAAAATATTCGCCCACTAAAAATTTAAAACCCCTTAATTTCGCCAAAGGGCGAACATTCGCCCCTAAAATTATCCTTGGTAGACCTGAAGACGCTCAATGATGCATGCATTCATGACCCATTTCCAACACCATTTATGAATGAAGTTTTGGAAGATGTTGTAGGGTAGGAAGCTTATTCATTCACCAATGGGTTCTTAGGGTATCATCAGATTAAGATCACACTAGAGGATCATAGTAAGACAACCTTTGTGACGGAGTTGGGATTCTTCCAGTACACAATGCTTCCATTCGGGCTGAAGAATGCACCCACAATATTTTAAGAGTTGTAATTGCAACATTCAAATAATTCATCCATAAATTCTTAGAAGCATATTTTGATGACTAGACTATGTTTGGGTTGCTAAAGCACCATTTTACAAGTCTGCGCCTCATGTTGGATACTTATTGCAGATATCAAATTTCTATAAATTTGAAGAAGTGTATCTTTTGCGTACCTTATGGGATATTGTTAGGTCATGTAGTCTGTAAACAGGGATTAATGGTAGATCCTGCGAAGATAGAAGTGATTGTCAATTTAGAAGCGTCGAAGAATGTATAGCAGTTAGCACAACATTGGGGCACACTGGTTGCTATAGAAAGTTCATCAAATATTATGCATAGATCACCATGCTGATGGAGAAATTACTAAAGAAAGACGTGACCTTCTGTTGGGATGAAGAGTGTCAGTGAAGTCTAGATGTGTTAAAGTAAAATATGGTGACTGCACATAATTTTTAGTTTCCTGATTAGAAGAAATAATTCCATGTACATGTGGATGCCTGTTGTATTGCGCTGGGTGCAGTATTGACCCAAGTAGGCGAAGGTGAGATCGATCACCCTATAGCCTTCGCGAGCAGGAAATTATTAAAGGCTGAGAAGAATTATTCAACTACAAAGTCTGAAGGATTGGTGATGGTCTACACACTACAGAAGTTTCGACATTATTTGTTGGGCGCACATTTAAAAATGTATACAGATCACTCCGCTCTAAAGTACCTAGCAAACAAGCTTGTGTTGGGGGGAAGAATTTCTAGGTGTTTATTTTTGTTTCAAGAATATGATTTTGAAGTGATTGTGAAACCTGGACAGTTGAATGCGGGACCAAATCATCTATCCCAGACAGGCGAAGAACCAACTAGTTTGGAAGAAGGGTTGCTAGATGCGCAGCTCTTTTCTATATGGGTCACAAATGATCACTTTGTTGATATAATTCAGTTTCTAACTACTGGAACAACCCCGGAAGGATATTCTACTCAGCAGAAGAAGGAGTTGGTGGTCCATGCAATTGACTTTTATGTGATTGTGGGACACTTGTATAAGATGGGTACTGATGAAATATTGCGCCGATACATTCCGGAGTTTGAATGATCTAGTATCCTCACCGAAGAACATGGAGGAGTGGTAGGAGGACACTATGCAGGTAGAGCAACTGCGCAGAAGATTCTGCGTGCAGGATTATGGTGGCCAACGCTACATAAGGATTCTAAGGCATATTGCAAGGCATGTAATGTGTGTTAGAGGAAGAGAAATACATTGTGAAGGGATGAATTTCCTTTAAATCGTCAGATTTCACTACAGGTGTTTGACAAATGGGCTATTGACTTTGTGGGTTCGGTAGAGCCACCAGGGAAAAAGACTGTCGTGCAGTATATTATTACTGCAACTAAATACTTAACAAGGTGGGTAGAGGCACAAGCGGTGAAATAATGTACCATTGCTATAGCTGCAATAAGTTTCTATTTTAGTATGTCTTAACAAGGCTTAGGTTTCCTAAGATACTAATGAGTGATAGGGGTACAAAGTTTTTGAATGAAAATATTGCCACAATGCTCGAATAATTTCACTTTTATCATCAAAAGAGTATGCCCTATCATGCTCAGGCTAATGGTATGGTTGAAGCATTCAATAAAATCTTGGAGAACACATTGATGAAGGTCTGAAATGCACAGAGAAATGATTGGGACCTGTACATACCAGTGGTCCTATTGGCATATAGGACGACATGCAAGAAATTAATAGGTCAAACTCCATTCAAGCTGGTCTATGGGATAGAGGTTGTGATGTCCATGGAGTATATTGTGCTGAGTTTACGAATTGCAGTGTTTACTAATATGGTGGACCGAGATACTATGGAGGAGTGCCTCGCGTAGTTGTTGGAGTTAGAAGAAGATAGGTTTTTAGCAGGATTTCACCAACAAGTGAAAAAGGAGTGCGAAAATGAATGGCACAATCGACATATTAAGTTGCACACCTTCAAGGTGAATGATCTGGTCTTACTTTATGATTTCAAGTTCACAGAGTTCCCTGGGAAGTTTCAAATGCACTTGTTGGGGCCTTGTGTAGTCAAGGAAATGACAGATGGTGGCACAGTTCAACTCGCAAAGCTGAATGGGGAAATATTTCTAGGAAGAGTCAATGGGAGTTGACTGAAGTTATATCAAGGGGATGCTACCCCTGTGTAATGACTACATGGCATCAGGATAGTCTTAGTACTCTAGGCAGCTGCGAGGGAGTATGGAACTATAAACTACACTACCTAAAGACTGGGAAAACAAAGTAAGGGGGTTGCGAAAAGGAAGCCAGAAGTGCACCAGGAGGAGCTGTGCCATGGAGGATGGTGCCATGCAGATGGGTCCAAAAATAGTTGTTGGGTGCACTGTAGCTAATTGGATGGTGAAAATCTCGTTAGGAGTGGGTAGGCTTCATTTATGGATCAAATCTTTGGTAATCTGCCGTCAAAGATGCATTTATGACAGCATTTTGGAGGGAACGGTAGGATTTGAATTTGAAATTACCTATAAATATGGTATGTTGGCCTACAGTAGAACACTTTTCCTTCTGAAAATTATTTGTAAGCTCTGTTTTCTGAAACCTATGAACCAAGAAGCTTGGGAGAAACTTATGTCACCGTCGTCGTTCGCAATTTTCGTAAGTGGAACCATGAGCTCATCCTTGAGCAAATGTCTGCAACTAATCCTACAAAAGTTGTTGTCTCTGGAGCCGATGTCTCTAAAGCCATTGTCTCTGATGCCACAGCCCCTGAAATTGTTTCGGCAAGGGAAGCTACAACATCTGTGCCTACGGCGTTGAGGTTGCCTAGACCTAAACCATCTGCTTCTAAGGAAAAACAGAAGAAACCACAGGTTGTATTAGTGCGGCAGTCACTGAGGAAGAATTGTATGAAGGTTTGGTAGAAAGGGAAAATAAACAAAGAAAAATAGCCATACGAACCCTTAGATCTGGATCAAGAGGAGCTTCGTGATGAGATTGAAGAATTGGATGTTGAGGAGGGCGAGCCTATCACTAGGCTCCCGGACTATATCCCTCCATGAAAGGGAAAAGAGAAGGTACCCAAGGATCCCGATTCTGACAAGTTTATGGTCTCTACCCCACTATTACCATAGAAAGTTACCATTTGAAGGCATGTAGTTAGGATGCATTCCCACCCTCAAAATGGAAGATTGGGATCTAGCTGATCACGAAAAATTTCTGCACTTGGAAGCAAATAAATATTTGGCAAAGATATATTATGAGGAGACCAGAGTCACGCGACTAGAGACTATGAAGTGGGTCACAGGGGTTGAAAAGGTCGGGTTGTTGAATATGTTGTGGGTACCACACTTTAGCCAAACCACTATCAACATGGTGTGCGTACGCTAATTGCTTACACTGGTGCATGATGGGTATCTCTACCTAGGAGATCCCATCCCTATCGTAGATATGTTGATCCACTAGATCACAAGGTTTCCCTATGAAGGGTTGGATCCCACCAAGGAGTTTGGAGGTAAGAGCCAAGAGAAACAAATCATGGACAAAATGAAGTTCGAGTATGTCTTATTGAAGAAGTCACATGGATATTCTATATGTTCCATCACCAATCGGGCAGTGCAGTTTACTGCCCAGATATTGGCTTATATTATTATGAGAAAGTGTCGCAGGGATTAGGTGTCAACGCCAGTCATTTCATTGGATCCACAATGCGTGAATGGGTGCAATATAATTGGGTGCAGTAACTCTATAAATAGTTCTTGTTGAATTGTAGTGAATTACAGGACGACGGTAAGGAATTCCATTATTTCTGGCTACTATTATTGATTGTCCTCGTTGCATGGAGGCTTCCGAAGGACATCCAGTTCCCTCCATAGGACGATGATTTACAGGAGGCCATGGATGACGAGAGGGTCATGGAGACGAAAGTGTTATGGGTGCTAGTTGAGATGGACTTGTGCATTGTGATCAGCCAGAGGCCAAGGTTGTCGCCAACATTGTTTGGACAATTGGAGGCCTATTCAGGAGTTTAAAGAAGACTTTCATAACGTATCCATCCACATGAGGTGAGACCCTAAGAAAGTATGGTACAAGTTACCATAGCTGGCAACAGACACAGATGTACATGAAGTCGTAGGGAAGTGGCCAACTGAGTGGAGGAAGCCATCAGATCTCAGCACAGGAACAAGAACGGCTGGGGAAATTTCCTTTGCGTAGGCCATAATAGCGCAGAAGATAAAGGAAGTTGCACAAGCTTCTTCTCGTGAGAAGGCAGTGCAGAAAAACAAAGAGGTTGAGCAGGAAGAAACCTGGGAAAAAGCAGAACATGAAAAGAAGAAAGTTGTTGCTGAGGTAGCCGCTAAAAAGGAGCGCACCACGAAGGAGGCTACATAGGAGAATGAGGAGTCTACTTCTCAACATACTGCAAACAAGGAAGGGTCTAAGGAGGAAGGAGGTGGTGGCAAGGAGCAAAGCACTCCATTTAAATTGTACAAGCAGACCAAGGAGACAACTTTTGGGCCTAGGAAGAAGCAGAAGTCAGATAAGAAGGCACATATGAATCCAATGGTCGTCACTGAGGGGGACTTAGATGAGATCGACAACAAGGTCCACGACACCACGACGGTGCTTTGGACATAGTTTGAGTAGAAGTACATGCAGACGCTAGGGAACATGCAGAAGGATCTATGTGAGTTGCAGATTCAGACAAGACAAATTTAGGCGAGTGTGGGACAAGCAAGCCTACAGCAAGCTAGCACATTGCTACTAGACACAGACAGGAATCTAGACCTCAAAGTTATTTTGTTACCAGAAGGATCACTATGCACACAAGAAGATGAAGAAAACACCTAGCTCGGGAAGCTCAAGCATGTCAATGTCAACTTAGCCACACTTCATATTCATTCCCTCCACGCGCTTTATCAAGGGGTCTCAGACGAGCTCAGGATCAGGGAGCAACACACGCTATCCATGATAAGTGAGGTCAAGATGAACAATAAGAAGATCTTCACAGAAAAGGCTCAGGCCCTGAAAGAAAGGCAAGAACTAACCGCACGAAGCCAGAACTTGGAGGTAGCAATTGCACAGGCATGCAAGATGTTGCCATAACTTCACATTCCAGAGGATGCAAAAGCAGTAGTGAAGATTTGGAAGTTGGTTGTCGCAGTTAGAAAAATGAAGGATGAGATAGGCCAAGTAACCTTTGACTTTTAAATGAAGATCGTAGAGCTACAATTAAAATTGCATCCAACCACTCCGCTAGAGGTCTGGGAGCAGCGCGGAGCAGCCATCAGGGAAAGCATGGCCACTTTGGATGCAGAAGTCACAAGCTGCACATTGATATTCGAACAGGCCATGGATTTATGGACAACTCTGCAAGGAGGATCCAAATCTACAGAAACATGGCAACATATAGGAAACACAATGACAGTTTGATGAAATCATGGTGACTGCGTGCACTTTGGTTCCAGTCTAGCGCCTCACTCAATTGCAGGAAGGAAAACAGCAGCAGTCACAAATTGAAGATCTATAGAGAAAAGAGGTCATTTTAAAGGATAGCATACAGCCATGGATGGAGGAAGCATGTCAGCTTACTCTATCAATCTAGGACAAGTTGAAGACACTCCAGCAAACACAAAGAACGATGCACCTAGCAATGGAAGGCCCGAATATAGAAAAGCCGGTGGAGGAAGTGCAGCAGGTCGCAGTACAGGGTTCTGCTGACATAGTTGCATTACATCTCAATATCAGTGAACTCTACAATAAGATAGAGGTGCCAGCCGAGTGACTCGAGGGAAAGTCACCATATTTGTGTTGGGGTCCTGTTGGGATGGGGTCCCTAGGGTCAATTTTGTTGATTTTTAAGTCATTTTTCAAATATAATTTTGTAGCGAAGTTAAAGTCTCTGCGAAAAGTGGAAAGCAGAGCACAAAGCTAAGTAGAGGCAAAGGGGATTTAGTCCCTTAGGTGGGTAGGTAATAGAGTTGTTTGAGACCCACCCATGGTCCGCAGACCATGGTACTGTAAAGAAAAGGCTATATAAAGTTGACTCATGGTGAGTCTTAGAAGATATATGATTAAGAAGAATCATTGTAAGGGAAACTTTGTACTAAGGCAGGGAAGGTTTTGTTTCATGTACTTAGGCAAAAGGGGAAGGCTCCTGCAGTTGAGTGCACAAAGACCTTGGTAATTCTACAAGATGAGTGCGTGGGCCCCTGTATCTGAGTGCATAAGGATAAAGAGTCTATATCTAAATGTTTACATCTAATAAAGACTTTTTTGGGCTGAATTTGATGCATTTTTGTTCTTTTATTTACTTTTGCAAAGTATATGTATCTTCACTCTATAATTTTTTTATATGAATGAATGATTATTTATTGTGAAAACCTTGTAGATCTATAATATTTATGCATAATAAGTACAATAAAGTACCTTCGCAAAGATCTGAAGATCATTTAGATAAAGTTGCAGTAGTTGTCTGTCGAAAGGATTAGATATGCACAAAGGTAGATCTAAGCCGTAAGAAGTTTAGGAAAACATCACGTAGGCCTCTGGATGTAGAAACATGGTTCTAGCATCCTCTGGATTGTGAAGTTCTGGCATAAATTTCATAGGCATGCAAGACGCTGCCAAAACTTCACATTCCAGAGGATGTAGAAGCAACAACGAAGATTCGGAAGTTGGCTGTCGTAATCAAAGAATCGAAGGATGAGATATGCCAAGTAACCTTTGACTTTGAAATGAAGATCACAGAGCTACAGTTGAAATTACATCCAACCACTCTACCAGAGGTTCAGGAGCAGCATGGAGTAGCCATCATGGAAAGCATGGGCACTTTGGATGCAGCAATCACAAGATGCACACTAATATTTGAATAGGCCATGGAGCTATGGACAAGTCTACAAGAGGATCCAAACCTGTAGAAACTTGGCATAGACATCCGGGAGACACAATGACAATTCAATGAAATCAAGTTGATTGCACACACTTTGGCACCAGTCCAGCACCTCGCTCGATTATAGGAAGGAAAACAACTACAGTCACAAATTGAAGAGCTACAGAGAAAACATGTTGTTTTAAAGGAAAGAATATAGACATGGATGGAGGAAGCATGTAATCTTACTCTGTCAGTCCAAGACAAGTTGAAGACACTCTAGCAGACACATAGAATGATGCACATGGTGATGGAAGGCCCGACTACAAAAAAGCTGGTAAAGGAAGTACAGTAGGCTGCAGTACAGGGTTCTGTTGACATAGCAGCATTACACGTCAAACCTCGGTCAAGCCCCATCAAGCCAACACTTTAGTTCCTCATCTAGGAGACATCATCACAATCATCACCACCATCATCCTTATAGAAGGAGTGAGTACTTTCCTGAGGAGTTCAATAAAGTCAAGCCACCTACATTTGAAGGAAAGATGAAGAAGTCAGAAAATGTAGAGACGTGTTTGCTTGGGATGGAGAAATTATTCAAATCGCATAACTATTTAGAGAACATAAAAACCAAAATAACCACTTTTAGTCTTAAATGGAAATAAGATATCTAGTGGGAAGATGTGAAGAATTTCAAGGGAATTCAAGAAGAAGAGATGATTTGGGATGTGTTCGATAGACTATTAAAGAATAAGTACTTGTCTCAGAGGTATTATGATGACAAAACTAAGGATTTTTATGAGTTTCAGATGGGGTACATGACAAATGATGAGTACACTAGTAGGTTCCTAGAGTTGTTGAGGTATGTTCCTGACCTAAAGGATGAGAAAGCGAAGATTCAAAGGTTCATCAGTGGGTTTCCAGCATCATATAGAGACCAAATTGAGTTTGATGAGCCATGGTCGCTAGAGGAATCCATCAGGAAACTGAAGCATTGCTATGAGAAGTCAAAGCATAAATATGAGACTAAGCATGATTTGAAGGGGAATGAGAAATTTAAATGGAAGTGGCCACTGAAGCAAGGAATACCTCAAGATGTAGGTGAGAAAGAGAATGTGGTTCCTTACAAGAAGTTCAATGCAGTTGAGAAGACACATGGGTCGCAACCTGGACAGCACTAGACTAGAGGTGATGGTAGGGGACCATTGTAGTTTTGGTTATGTGGCAAAGCTCATTGCAAGAAGGATTTTCCATTGTACTAGGGTGCTAAGCCTTAGATCTACATTGCTCAAGAGGCACATAAAGTTGGGGATGTGGGTCATAGCATTCCTCATATTTATGCAGTTGTTGAAAACAAGCAGGAAGATCACCAGGAATCCATTATTGCAATGGAAGGTAAGCTTTGAGGTTAACTTGTTTCTATTGTGATTGACCCTGGATATAATTATAGTTATGTTAATTCTGACATGGTGTATAATTGTGGTTTGAGAAAATATGTGCATGCAGAGTCTTGGTTGGTGCAATTGGCTACAAGAACTAAGAAGAGAGTTTATCATTGGGTAAGAGCTTGTGCATTTGAGTTGAATGGTATGCCTACATAAACACATCTAAATGTGCTTCCATTATGGTCATATTGTATGATTTTGGGTATGGATTGGATGTTCCCCCACAAGACCAAAGTAGATTGCTATGACAAGGATATTGAGTGCTTGGATGATAATGGGGAAAAGAGAATCTTGTAGGGAAAGAAGAATCCTAACTTAGTGCAAATACTTACAACTATGCAAGCTAAGTGCAATTGCAGGAAGGGGTGTGTACATTTGTAGTCCATATTTCTAGTGACAAGGGTAAGGATGTTGAGGATGCAAAAATATTCGAGAGATACCCTGTATTGTGATATTTTCAAGATGTATTCCCAATAGATATTTCAAAGTTTCCTCCTCACATGGAATTGGACTTTTCTATTGAGTTGATACTAGGAGTAGAAGTAATATCGAAGGCACCTTATAGGATGAGCACTCCAGATTTAGAGGAACTAAAGTTGCAGTTGAAGGAAATGATTGAAAAGGGATACATTAGACCAAGTGTATCACCTTGGGGTGCACTAGTGTTGTTCCTAAAGAAGAAGGATGGTACTCTTAGATTGTGCATTGATTAGAGGCAGCTGAACAAGGTGACCATCAAGAATGGGTATCCATTGTTGAGGATCGATGAATTTTTTTACTAGTTGAAGGGAGCAATGGTGTTCTCAAAGATTGATTTAAGATCAAGATACCATCAGGTACTCATCAAAGAAGAGGACATCTACAACACTTCTTTCCAGACTAAGTATGATAATTATGAGTTTGTTGCGGTTCCTTTCAGTTTTATTAATGCTCCAACTACTTTTATGTGCCTAATGAATAATGTGTTACGCCCTTATTTGGACAAGTTCGTAATTATATTCATTAATGATATATTGATATATTCTACGAATGAGGAAGAGCATGTCGAACACTTAGCAGTAGTATTGAGATTGCTAAGAGAACATCAATTGTATGCCAAGCTTAGTAAATGTAGTTTCTTCCAGATAGGGATACATTACTTGAGACATGTTGTTTCCAAGGAAGGCATAGTAGTGGACCCGTGAAAGATAAGGGTTTCCATGGAATGGGTAGCTCCTAGGAATGTGGATGAGGTCAAGTCATTCATGGGGATAGTAGGTTACTATAGGATGTTTATTGGGAAATTCGCATGGATTTCATATCCTATTACATCCTTGCAGAGAAAAGGAAAGAAATTTGAATGGACGGAAGAATGTGCAGCAAGTGAGAAATTGAAGTAGTTGTTGGAAAACACTTTGGTGTTAAAGATTGTAGATCTAGACAAAGAGTTTGTGTTGTGAGCAAACGCTTGCAAGAGAGGAGGAGCCCTGATGCAGGATGAACAATTGGTGAGTTGTGAGTCAAGTAAACTAAATCAGCCCAAGCATAGTTATGTAACTCATGACCTTGAGTTGTCAACGGTCATTCATGCATTGAAGATATTGAGGAATTATGTTCTTGTCAGGAGTTTTGTATTGACGAGCGATCATAGTGGGTTAAGGTACCTATTTGACCAACTGAATCTAAATTCCAGGAAAGTTAGATGGTTGGATACTCTTAGTGAGTTTGAATTTGAGATCAATTACATTAAGGGAAAGGAGAACAGGGTTGCAGATGCTCTTAATAGGAGAGTGCAGGTAAATCATGTTTCAACTATGAGTTCTTATGGGACGTATTTACATGATCAGATCTTATAGACATGACAATAGGATGATAGCTGGTACCAACATCTTCGACACAGGTTACAGTAAGGTACCATGATCAGAATGTGGAATATTGTCTTACAACAGATAGCTTGTTCAAATTCAAGGACATGATCTATGTGCTAGATGACAGTGAGCTCAAGAAACTTACCTTGAGGGAGTTTCATGTCAAGACATATTCGGGTCACCTAGGATATCAAAAGACATTGAAAATGGTGTAGAAGTTCTACTATTGGTCGAATATGAAAAAGGAAGTGGCAGAGTTTGTTGCTAGATGCTTGGATTGTCAACAGGTGAAATTTGAGTGTAAGCATCGAGATAGTTTGTTATAGCCTATTCCAATTCCAGAATGGTAATGGGAGCCCATTTCCATGGATTTCATTATAGGTTTTTCGAGGACATCAAAGCAGCATGATTCCATCATGGGTTTGGTTGAAAGGCTAAGCAAGGTAGCTCACTTCATTCTAGTGAAGACTACTTCTTTAGCTAGTGAGGTAACACAAGTCTTCATTAGGGAAATAGTGAGGTTGCATGGTGTTCTAGAGAAGATTGTATCAGATAGAAATGCTAATTTCACTTCTAGGTTTTTGAAGGAGTTATTTTTAGGTTTGGGTAAAAATTTGGCCTTCGGTACAACTTATAAACCACAAATGTATGGAAAAACAAAGAGGGTCAATAGGATACTAGAGGATATGTTGCAGATGTATTTTATGCATCAACAGTAGAAGTGGGAGGAGTATCTTCCACAGGTTGAGTTTTCTTACAAGAATGGTTATCAAAATTTTCCAAGAATGAGTCTATTTGAGGCATTTTATTGGCAGAGTTTTAATACTCCTATCAGCTGAAGTGATCTAGCGAACAAGGTGTTAATGGGGCCATACATGTCAGCAAAGATCGAACAAGAAATTCAGGTTATAAAGAAGAATCTAAAGGCAACACATGATAGAAAGAAGATTTATGCAGATCGACATAAGGAATTTGAGTTTCAGGTTGGGGAGCATGTTTATTTTTGCATCAAGCCCAAGAAGAGATCCTTGAGGATTGGATCACATGCCATGTTGGAACTGTAGGTTTTAACCCCATACAGAAATTACCTGCAAGCGAATTCTTACACAAAAACACAAAAACAAATACACAGAGATTTTCCTCTAGATCCAAAAACTGTGACTACCATATTGATTTTTCATTATGTTCATTTCCATGCTACAAAACATATATATACATTCCAAATCATTCATAAAGCCCAATCCATTAACCATGGATTAGAACATAACCATAGTTCCCTAAACTAGGTCTACAAAATACCATGGGCAGAAAACCATCATGCCCAAAACCATGTGAAAAAACCATGCACAAAACCATAGGTAAGTCCGCCCACCTAATATAGAGTCCAAAAAAAAATTATCGGGGTGCTGCCCCAAACCCCGTCTAGGGGGGTTACTGCCCCCTTGTTGCACCTAACGTAATGAGAATGAAGGGTTCTCAATCCCCCGCGTGTGTGACTAGTCATGGAAGGAATATAACGCACACCCAACATTCTCCCACTTTTTGTTTTCTTTTCCACACAGGCGGTCATAGGAGATCTTAGTCATTGGTCCAACCCTGTAATGCCCATTGTTTCTCTACACCAAGAAAACTTCTTAGTGCTCATAGACTTTGCTAGTGGATCTTCAGCATTCTTAAAATTGTCCACCTTTACCAGCAACACCTTTTTGTCCTTAACCATATCCCTCACAAAGTGATATTGAACATCAATGTGCTTTGTCTTTGAATGATAAGCAGGGTTCTCTGATAAGAAAATTGCACTTTGGTTGTCACAGCCTATCCTTATAGATTGTTTTACTAACCTCATACTTGAACACAATATTTGCAACCAAATTGCATCCTCTCTTGCATGAGTGGATGCCATGTATGTTGGCATTATGATTCAGGTGTTGTCCTTGATGGCAAACCCATTCAGGTGATAAATCAAGAAGGACGCAGGAAATATGTTCAGCAAGTGCGTCCCCGCAGATATACCATACAGAACCCGCGTCCAGGGACGCAGGCCAGCCGTTCAGGAGGTGCGTCCGCCCAGTGCACACATTTCAAGGCAGAGAAAAGCACGTGGGGGTTTCTTGTGTGGTATCTAGCCGACGGTTTTGTGTTTCTATGGTGTCGGCTCGTGGTTTTGTTCCATGTTTTGGGGAGAAGCTTGCCTATATAAAGCAAAGGAGTTCATTTGGATTAAGCATCATCTTGGTTGAATATCTTTTGGTAAGATCTAGTCCAGATCTATGAAGGCGAATCTTCTAATGGACTGTGATCTCTATGACGCATGATCAGATCTGTGGATCTGAGTGTTTGGGTTGGTTCTGAAGTCCTCATATCTTTTATATCTGAAGGGACGCAGGTTCAGTGAAGGGAAAGTGCGCCGGGACGCTGTACAGTAAAGGCTCAGGTGCGTCTCTGAGGCAAAGGACGCGGCGCGACTGTGTTATTGGGTGCGTCTCTGAAGCAAAAGACGCGGCGCGATAGTGTTTCTGAGTGCGCCGGTCGCAGCAAAGCATAGAGGAACAGTGCGTCGGCACGCAGAACAGTGGAAGGTAGACTGCGTCCAGTCGCAGGTCACAGAAAGAAAATATGCGTCCCTGTCTTAAGATGATCTGTTGACTGTATATTTCTGTTCATAAGGTGTTCTGGGTTATTTCTGTAATTACTGATCTGATATCTGTAGTGGACTGTATCTGTTATATACTTGTTGATCATTTGATTCTTCATGAAAAGAAGTAGGGGGTTGTAGCTCCCTTCCAGGAGAAACTGGAAAACGAGAGAGAGTTGTAGCTCTCTGCAGGTTGCAGCCTGCGTGCTGGTAAAGGACTGCACCAGTACAAAATCATTGTAAAAAGAATTTCTTGAAAGAAGATAGAGACATATTGCAGCAGGTGGTTTTCTCCCGCATTGGGTTTCCACCTTACATCTTGTGTTCTTTGGTGTGACTGTCTATTTTCTTTATTCATGCTCATTGTTTTATGGTACTGATATGCAAGAATAATTCAAAAGATCAAATAAGGAAGATTTGGTAAATTGCTTGATAATACTGATTCACCCCCCCTCTCAGTATTATTTCCAACAATGTATTCTGCCTCTATAGTTGAAAGTGCCACTACAGACTGTCTCTTGCTCATCCAAGTGAATGCACCTCCAAATAGATTAAAATCATACCCACTTGTAGATCTTCTCTAATCTAGATCTCCATCCCAATCTACATCAACAAGCCCATGGATGTCCAAAACTATGTCCAATCCTGGTCTTCCTTGGTAGCAGAGACTATAATCACTAGTAACACACAAATACATGAAAACCCACTTCACTCTTGTCTAATGCTCCTTCCCTGGTTTTAATATAAACCTGCTCAATACTCCCACTGCATGTGCAATGTTTTCTCTATTACTGACCATTTCATACATTAGACTGCCATCTTCACTTGTGTATGGAGCATAGGACATGTCCTCTTCCTCTTCTTTTGTCTTGGGACACTATTTAGAAAATAACTTTACACCTAGAGGAATAGGAACCTTCATCATTTACTATCCTACATATTAAGCCTCTGCAATATTGTCTCGACATACTTCCTCTGGTTTAACCAGATCTTCCTCTTTTCCCAATCTCATTTAATTTCCATGCCCAAAATATAGTTGCAGCACCAAGATCCTTCATGTCGAACTTGGAGGATAATTGGGTCTTCAAATCATGGATAATTTCTTTGTCATTTCCAATCAACAACATATCATCCACATACAAGAACAGACAAATAACACGGTCACTAACTAATTTAAAATACACACAGTGATCTACTTTTCTTCTAGTGAAGCCAAGTCCCCGTATATATGTATCAAATTTATGATACCACATCCTTGGTGACTATTTTGACCTATACAAAAACATTTTTAACCTGCATTCTAGTTCTTTCTTACCCTTCACCGCAAATCCTTTAGGTTTCTTCATGTAGATATCTTCTTCCAGATCCCCATGAATAAATTTTGTCTTCACATCCATCTATTCTACCTCAAATCAAAAGAAGCAACAAAAGATAAAAGTAATCGAATGGAAGCTACCTTAGAAACAAGAGAAAAAATATCACCAAAATCAATTCCCGGCACCTCGGAATAACCTTTTCTGCCAACTAAGCTTTGTATTTCTCCACCTTTCCTTCTACATTCATCTTCTTCTTAAACACCCATTTTATTCCAATGGGTTTCCTTCCAATTTACAACTACACCAAATCCCAAGCCTCATTTGTATCCAAAGATGCCATTTCATCAACCATATCCTCTTTCCATATTTTTTCATCCCCTAAATCTACTACCTCCCTGACAGTTTTGGGATCATCATCAATAATAAATAAACAAAATTTTGAACAGAAAGAAGATGGACTATACCTTTCTGGTTTCCTTGTTTCTCAAATTGATCTTCTCATAGCTGGAGTTTGTGGCTCTTCATCTTTCAATTCTTGTTCTGTTGTAGAGTTTGATTCTTCCTCCTTTAGCTCAAACTCTATCTTCTCAAATTCTTTTGGTAGGACTTCATGTTTAATAACATCTTTCATCTCTCTAAACACCACATCTCAGTTGTACACAACCTTCCTTGTTTCTAGGTTCCAAAGCTTATAACCTTTTAAACCATCATTATACCAAATAAAGATGCACCTTTTAGATTTACTATCCAACTTGGTTTATTTTCACCTTTGGAACATGTAAATATGCATCACATCCAAATACCCACAGATGTGAAAGAGAGCATTTATTACTAGTGCACACCTCATGTGGAGTCTTATCCTCCAACGTTGATGAAGGTGATATGTTAACCATGTAACATGCAGTCTCCATCGCCTTTGCCCAGAATTCATGTCCTAACTTGACTCCAGTAAGCATGCTTCTTGTCTTTTCCATCAACGTTCTTTTCATTATTTATGCAACTCCATTTTTCTAAGGTGTGTATGTGTTGAAGCCTCGAAAATCGGGTCGACAACAAGGGGGATACCCGCCCGGTCCGGACCTTGGTTGGTAGCTCCTTATCCGTTTGTAATAGCGGGTCCGACTGGGGATAATGGGACCAGTTTCCCAATATATGAGTGTGTGTGTGTAGAATTTGATGTTGTTGATCTAATAATTCCTATTTAAGATATTCTAATTCTAACTTTAATCTAATTCTATGCTATTGTAATCTAATAAGCAGTAACATCTAATTCTATACTCTCCCGGGATGTAATTCTTCTATTATGTGATCTAAAGAGATTTCAAATAACAACTGGTAATAAATATCATTCAGCTATTATAAGAAGGAAATCAATAAATATGAACCACTTCGCATAAAAAGTTAGACGAAACAGTTGTGAAAAACATATCGCATAATGAGCTATTCATACATTAAGCATAAATAAATAGCTATCACCGTACAAAAGTTCCAAATGATAACTCAGGCATTCATGCAATAATACATAAACAACTCAAAATTGTATATAACTTTAACATATAAGCAGAAATGGTCAAGAGACAAAAGTACCATTTATGACTAGTCCTACTCATAAGCTTCAAGCGACAATGATTTATCTCTCCTTGCTCTAACATCCACTAAGAGTACATAAGTGCAACATCAGAAGCAGATATCAAATGCAAACATCAACAAATCTTGATCCATTCATTCACCAAAACCTCCTCTGAGGGTGAAAAAGTGCATGTTCTGAAGACCAGTTTTTGATAAATTTATGGACCCTTCTCTAAATGCATGAGAAGGGTTTAAATACTACTTACTAAATCTAATAATAACTTATTTACAAAAATTCAGGATGCGGTTTAAATGACCGCCCTTTTTCTAAGCAAAATTAAAGCGAAAATTGAATCCAGAACTAAACTACTTTTGTATTTGGTCTTTAAAACTGCATGTATGCAGCATTGGTTTAAGGAGAGTCGGATGGCTGACTTCTGCTTTTAGCTGAGCTGAGAAAACGAAATTGATGAGAGCTGGTACCATTTTTTTGGCCGCATTTATGATACACTTAACAGTCATCCACTCGCTATGCGGCTTCACCAAGTATTCCCAGTAATATTCCAAATTTAACCTGTTCAACCCTTGAATTGCTTTTGCCTTTTCTTGCGCTCTCTGTTTCCATTCTTCCTCTAGTCGTAGTTTGTTCAGTAAATATCCTGGGGTGGTTTCTGCGATCAAATTTTCCCTGTGCAAATTCTCATTTACACAATCAACAAGACTGCTTGCTACCGTGGCTGTTGTTTCTGCCGCTTGTTTTGCCTCCCTGATTTGATCGTCCCATTTGTTAAAGAGAAGTTCTTTATGGTTCTCATTTATCCTTGGTGCGCCTGCCCTTTTTCCCTCATCTTCATCCTACCAAGCCAAGTACTCAGTCACCCGTTTATCAATTAGATCATAGTCACTTCGTAAATCAACCACTTGATTAGTGATCTTATCACTAAGTTCACAATAATATCTCCACTATGATATCTTTTGGCCCAACACTTCTTGCTGTTGTAGTAATTGTTCATTCAAGGAAATATATTCTGAAATAAATCTATAAGCTTAGGGTCATCTTTGTGCATCTCTTGTAAATCCTGTAACTGCTTTCCTTTCTCATCCAAACTTTTCTGATATCCTATCTGCATTTGCTGGAAGTCCTGCTGCAACCTTCCATGTTGTTTCTGTGCTTCATTATTGGTGTTAGCTTGTTGCAATTGTTGTTGCAGTACTTGTATCTGATTTTCCCATTCTTTTAACAACTGTTGTACTTCAAATGCTTTATCAATAGTCGCAGAGGCGTATGCTCCTGCGATCTGAGATAGTTTGGTGAGATTTGCAGTAGGATTGCTAGTGGGATCTTTCCACAAGACGTTTAGTTGTTCTGTGTCTTGAGAGAGTGTATTTTCCAATTTCCTTTTGTTTCTCTGTCTTCTTACCACTGCTTTATGCTGTGGGATATAAAATACATCCAGAGGGGGAATTTCTTCTATGTTGAGTATAAGCTCAGAAGATGGGGCAACAGGAATATGCTCCGTCTCTGAGACATCGCTGACTATTGTTGTGACTACTTCTTGTGCTACCTGTGTATTGCTCACAGGTGTTTTTAGGGCTTGTCCTTCAAGATTGATCATTTCGTTGAAGGTTTCGCATTCTTTATCTAATTCGATTGTGACTGGTGGTGCTTGAATGATGAGAGGAGGAGGATCTCTTTGCGGGGAGGCAATAACCTGCTGTTGTAGAAGTTCCATTGACTGAGAAGTATCCTTAGCTGACTCTTTGCTCCTATCCTGGTCATTTCCGGATCTTTTAGAGTGTTTGGGCATTTCTTGTTCAGACTTGGATTTATATCCGTTAGTGCTTGAACTCCCACTGAGACTAATGCTTGGAGTTGGTTCTCTTGCGGGTAGTCGTAGTTTCTCCAGAGGAATACTGGCTAATATTCTTTCTCTGTATATCATGAACTTTTGAAAATCTTCTGGAGACAATTGCAATTGGGCTTCGCGCAAAATCTCTTGAAGTGTGCTTTTCTGTTGGAATATATCATCAAATAAATCCTTTTTCCCAACGAACACTTTTATCTTGACTGTAGTTGTGAAATTCTGGGCAACCTCATTCGGGTCAAATGGTCTTCCAGGGAATTTGAATAGTTGTAAACACGTCATATTTTTTACTTCAGTGAGCGCGTGACCTACATCAAATAGCAAAAATGCCCCACAGACTACAGGAAACTGTGGCCATATAGCCTTCTTTTTGTCCTTTAAGTCTTTAGTTAGGCCACCTTCTCCACAAGTTTGATATGCAATCTCTCGAGCTAAGAGTTTATCAGGGATATACAAAGGTAGAACATGAGGGGGTGCAGTACTTCCAAATACCCTAACATAAGTGAAAAATTCCTCTCCGAACCATATTGCGATGGGGATGATGTCTACCTCTGCTTCAGGTGAGGACCTTGGGGGGTCTTTATCATACAACATTCTATACAAGGGTAGCATAATTCCATGACAAATTTGGTAGAAGAATGGAGTGAACTGAGAGTCCCACAATTCCTTATGATAGACATGGATGGGTAAGGGGTCTTGAGTTGTCCACTTCCAACCCATAATAGGAAACTTAGAAACATAACATATTGAATCCATAATATATGCAAACAGGTAAAAAGGAGGATAAATTCTTTGAGACGTAGCTCTTTTGGACCGGTAACTGACAATAGCCGTGATTAGGTTATCAGATAAAATTTTGGCCCAATCTACAATAGTGGCATTTGTGGCAGCATCTAGTAACGGTAACCATTCGGATGAAAATTTATTGGTATCTGGCATTCCAAATATTCTACAGAGCATGGCAGCAGCGAAGCAATATGTGGAGGTAAGGGAACCAGTACTGTACATACCGTGTTTATCTTTCTTGAGTGGTTCGTCTTTCCTGGACCAGTCTTTGGTGGTTTCTGCCAGGTTCTGGTTCTCCTTTACGAATTTCTCTATGAATTGCGTGTTATAAGTTTCCTGTGGCTCAAGCAGATGATACATGAGCTTTAAATCCTGCGCAGCGAATGAACCGATGAGTCCTTGACCATGAACCTTGAACTGTCTATTTTTTATTTTTGCGCTATCAAGTATCCACTTGACCATATCTGTGTATGGGAGGATTTTTGGCCTTGCCGATATCCAATGTAGGAATGAGCAAGCTAGCTCTGTTAGGGTTGCTTCAGAAGAACTCTATGAGCCCGCAACAGTAGTAACTTCCATTACTCTGGGGTTCTCCTCTTCGAGCAGCCTATACATGCCTTCCCACGTAGCTATTCCCGTGTCTCTATTACAAGCCGTGTCTGTATACAAAGGTGCCATTTCCTTTTCTTCGGAGCTCAGGGCTTTGTTTTTCTTTCCCATTTCAACCTGCATATTGCTTTGTATCGTCCTCCATTCTCCGTTCTTGCAATTCACAAGTGAAGTAGAAATGAATGACCAGGAAGGGTGATGGGAGAGTTTTAAATGCCGCAGACATACCAAATACACCACCTTACGTGAAGTGATTCTTCGAAAAGCACGCATTCATATTCTATTAATAACTGACAACTAACTCCTTTATTAGCATTTAAAGCGCATAACCATGTGTCAGCTTATGGAAAATACTTTTCTTGAATATCGTGCCCGAAAGATCTGCGATGGAGCGATTTTGCGATTTGCTTCGCAACATCGCAGATCGCACCATCGCATATCGCAACATCGCAGAATCACACAAACACAACGTCGCTATTTTGATCTGGCCTGACATCGCAATCATTGCTTTATCGCGAGATCGCGATATCGCAATATCGCAGATCGCAGGAGTTTTATGTATAAAAAATTTCGTTAACCTGTTTCTTGCGAGATGCGATCTTGCGATCGGCGTCATCGCAAATTAGTAAATTCTGAAGTGTTTCATGTAAGTTTTGCTGAATGTGATGCGATATTTGCTTATTGCCATGATCTTGCAAATGTCGGGATTGTACTTGAATGGTGGCATCCCGTTATCTATTTTTCGATGCGATTTTAAAGATTTTACCCTTATCATAAACTTAGATTTTAAGTATTCAAAGGCGTTTCCTAAGCTTATGATGGTAACTTTATTTGCAGAAAAAGAATTTAAGCACTACTTTTGCTTTTCCTAGATTTTAACTAAGGGTCCCCACACATTTAGCATTTCGAATGATACTTAAATGAGAGGGGGGTTGTTGCTGGTCACAACAATTGGCGATTCACTTGGAAGAACCAGTTATCTCTGTTTTCCTATTGAATTTTCTAAACTTCCAAAACAGAAAATTTTCCGAAAAGTTAAACTTTGTTATGGAAAGATAAAGTACATTATGCTCTAACCTGTTAATGACATTTTGTTTAGACTATTTTCAATTTTGATTATTTGCTTCCTTAGGCTTTTTCTTGTATTTACATCAGTCACTACTTGGTCTGTAAAAGATAAAACAAATTCTTCTTTGTAAATAAATTTAAATATGCTCATTTGTCGTAGGTAGAGCCTCTGCTGCCAGCAAGCGTTTATAGCCTCGACAGGGTTACCTGTTACCCAGCAATGATCCTGTATCCTACTTAAAGCAGCCTACAACTTTCAAAGAAAAATCCATATCCACACTTATTGCTTTGATTTTCTTTTTTATTCTTAAAGAACTATGTCTTGGTTTGGTAGCCAAATTATGGCACAATCATTCACTTGATTTATAACTTTGCTGAACAAGCAGGCTCGTGATGAGACCCCTTGTCTTTTGATTGCAACAATCTTGAGTCATTGCCCTGTTGTGGTGTACAGTATTGGCAAAGTCAACAAGTTATAATATTTGTGATTATGATAAGCTGGCTCGTGATGAGACCTCTTATTCTTCAAGATAAAGTGTATGCTTGGGTTATTCCTCTGAAAGTTGTGATTTCCTTAGCAAGGAGGAAGTCATTGTTTCCTTTAGATGGCTCTGGACGACAATAATAGAGTTTTTGGAAACAGTTGTTCTACAGAGAATCTTTATTTTGTTATTGATACCTTTCATTGTACTGAGATAAAACAATTTCTTCACTAAAGGTTGCTTTCATCAAACTTTATGAAGTTGAAACTAGTATCATCTCTAGGCTAGAGTCTTTAACTGTATCTATCAATAACAAAGATCAGTTTTCTAGAAGATTTGCTATTTATACAAGTGAAAAGTTCAAAATCTGCAAGAGAATTGGTCTCTTTTCGTAAATGCCAAGTGCAGTTATCGACAGCATATTATGGAAAAACATATTTAAGAAAATGAGAGGTAACTATTCCCTTGGATTATTTATATGATATGAAGAGGGCTAATTACTTCTTTTATTTTGCCTGCAAACTGTTAAAAATAAACTATCAAGCTAACAAACTAACTAAATTAATTCTACTCCTATTTTAACTATATACATAAAATTGACTAGGTATAATGATATTTTCAGTGTAACCATTTTCTCATTTTTATTCCTGGACATATATACATTTCAAATATTAGTACTAGCAACAAAAATTTTCCTGAACTAAAAACATTAAATGTGAAATTAGAATGCACAACTATTGTTAGAATTTTGCTCGAAATCTCCTTCTTATGAAATTTTCTTTGCAATTGAATACCTATTGGATCATAAAAATCAGGATGAGTTTCCATTATGGATTGGTAAACGTTCAATAGGAAAGATGACATGCCAGATTGAGAATATGAATTTTTGGATTTAATAGCCTGTAACGTATTATTAATGTTATGCGTGAAAGCTAAGCTTTTGACAATTTCTAGTGAAAGAAAAGTTTCCAAATATATCTCTCTGAATGAATCAATGAAGAATGGATGGAAATCTCTCAAAGGAAAATTATCGATTAACTTGAATTGTTGGCAATTTTCTAAAAATGCATTCTTTTGTTGATATTGTTTTGGATAAGATAGAAGCTTTTCAAAAAACCTTGATATTGATTGGAATTGAAATTGAAATAGTTCTACATTCTTTTGAAAAACTTCAATTTTCCAAAAGGGTAAAACATCACTCGAATGTTTGACAGTAAGGTGCTCAGTATGCCAGAGTAATATGTCAAGAGTCTGAAAATTAAAATCTAAAGCAAAACGGAAAAGAATGCAATGATTATCTGTACAACTAGTGTTATAGCACAATTGGGATTGTTTTGAAATATTTTCCCTTTCACAAGGATTGGCCAAAATGATGGGATTCGAGTAATTTCGAATTCCATCTTTTGAATTAGAAAACAAATTATGATTGTGAATAGGCGTGAAGTTTTGTTCATGATATGAATCATAGATTGGAATACTCTCTTGGTTAGTGAAATCATGCAGATGATTTGCTGCTTTAGAATGAGGATCGGTTGAAATGATTTTTGATTTAAAATATCTCTCATTCTCAGATATTATTTGAAGTTTTTGATGATTCTCTCGAGATAAATCAACATCTTCCATATCAAAGTAATTATCATAAATGACTTCACAAGATTCCCTAGATTCCTATTTTTCATCCATTGTATTCAAACAAGGAGGGACAAGTCGTTCATGTTTGTTAATGGCAAAAGGGTGTTCTATAGTTGCTTCTCTATCTTGAAAACCTAATGGTGATTCATTTAGATCAACCTCTGTATTTTCTGAAATATCGTTAATACTGAGGGGGGAAAATTACCATCATTAAAAATATCAGGATAAAGAGAAAAATGTGACTCTGAAATAATGCATTTAAAAATATCTTTCTGTGAGAACTCTTGTGCATTACGTTCATCGTAGATTTCAGGTTTTAGATCATACCTTTGTGTGCTCATGTTTTTTGGAAGAAGATTATTTTGTTGTTCTAACCTTGGCATTTGCATTTGTCGAGTTGCGATCATATTTTCTGACTTTGTCTCAAAGTTGCTTTCTGATTCCAAGGCGGCCTTTCTTCCAAAATTGTCACTTTTGTCTTCTTGTATTGGATCAAACACATCCTCTAAGATTTGGGAAACTTCTTCTTCATGATTTATTTGCACATCCAAATGGAATTTCTCATTTATATTAGAATAAAATGGAACAAAGCTTGGACTAATTTCCACTGGATCGGGGATAGGAGGCAGAGAATAATTGTGATCAACACAATCTAATGATTCTTCACTTATGGTTTCATTTTCAACATCATATTTCAAACAATTAAGATGAAATCGAATATTAAAATCTTTAACGGATTCATCTTCTTTGCGTAGATATTTCAATTTCATCATATACCTGATCATAACCATAGCAATCAAATTTACAAACGAAAACCGTGACAAATTGATCCCAGCTGTGAATTGAGGCAACCGGAAGGGTTCTACACCAGTTCCTAGCTTCCGCTACAAATGTGAGAGTAAAAATTATGCATAAAATGCCTTCATTAATTCCTTGAAAATTTGAATTTGAAACATTTTGAATAAATTGAAGGGCATGATTAAAAGCAAAATAATTTCTCTTACCATTGAATTTTACCTGAGACAAGAGTCTTACCACTTCGGGTGGAGTGTTGGAAGAGGCACGAACATGGATACAACTCCAAATGGGAAGTTTAAGAGAGGCCATCCTAATTCAAATGTTACAATTGAAAACAAACCCCAACAGACAACATGTTTCAGGCCCTCCTTCTAGCGCCAAATATGTTGAAGCCCCGAAAATTGGGTCGAAAACAAGGGGGATACCCGCCCGGTCCGGACCTTGGTTGGCAGCTCCTTATCCGTTTGGTATAGTGGGTCTGACTGGGGATAATGGGACCAGTTTCCCAATCTATGTGTGTGTGTGTAGAATTTGATGTTGCTGATCTAATAGTTCCTATTTAAGATATTCTAATTCTAACTTTAATCTAATTCTATGCTATTGTAATCTAATAAGCAGTTACATCTAAGTCTATACGAGCCCGGGATGTAATTCTTCTATTATGCGATCTAAAGAGATTTCAAATAACAACTGGTAATAAAGATCATTCAGCGATTATAAGAAAGGAAATCAATAAAGATGAACCACTTCACATAAAAAGTTAGATGAAACAGTTGTGAAAAAAATATCGCATAATGAGCTATTCATACATTAAGCATAAATAAATAGCTATCACCGTACAAAAGTGCCAAATGATAACTCAGGCATTCATGCAATAATACATAAACAACTAAAAACTGTATATCACTTTAACATATAAGAAGAAATGGTCAAGAGATAAAAGTACCATTTATGACTAGTCCTACTCATAAGCTTCAAGCGACAATGATTTATCTCTCCTTGCTCTAACATCCACTAAGAGTACAAAAGTGCAACATCAGCAGCAGATATCAAATGCAAACATCAACAAATCTTGATCTATTCATTCACCAAAACCTCCTCTGAGGGTGCAAAAGTGCATGTTCAGAGGACCAGTTTTTGATAAATTTCTAGACCCTTCTCTAAATGCATGAGAAGGGTTTAAATACTACTTACTAAATCTAATAATAACTTATTTACAAAAATTCAGGATGCGGTTCAAATGACCGCCCTTTTTCTAAGCAAAATTAAAGCGAAAATTGAATCCAGAACTAAACTACTTTTGTATTTGGTCTTTAAAACTGCATGTATGCAGCATCGGTTTAAAGAGAGTCGGCTGGCTGACTTCTGCTTTTAGCTGAGCTGAGAAAACGAAATCGATGAGAGCTGGTGCCATTTTTTCAGCCGCATTTATGATACACTTAACAGTCATCCACTCGCTATGCGGCTTCACCAAGTATGCCTGGTAGTATTCCCAATTTATCCTGTTCAGCCCTTGAATTGCTTTTGCCTTTTCTTACGCTCTTTGTTTCCATTCTGCCTCTAGTCGCAGTTTGTTCGGTAAATATCCTGGGGTGGTTTCTGTGATCAAATTTTCCCTGTGCAAATTCTCATTTACACAATCAACAAGAGTGCTTGCCATCGTGGCTGCTGTTTTTGCCGCTTGTTCTGCCTCCCTGATTTGATCGTCCCATTTGTTAAAGAGTAGTTCTTTATGGTTCTCATTTATCCTTGGTATGCCTGCTCTTTTTCCCTCGTCTTCATCTTGCCAAGCCAAGTACTCAGTCACCCGTTTATCAATCATATCATAGTCACTTCGTAAATCAACCACTTGATTAGTGATCTTATCACTAATTTCACAATAATAACTCCACTGTGATATCTTTTGGCCCAACACTTCTTGCTGCTGTAGTAATTGTTCATTCAAGGAAATAGATTCTGAAATAAACTCTGTAAGCTTAGGGTCATCTTTGTGCATCTCTTGTAAATCTTGTAACTGCTTTCCTTTCTCATCCAAACTTTTCTGATATCCTATCTGCATTTGCTGGAAGTCCTGCTGCAACCTTTCAAGTTGTTTTTGTGCTTCATTATTGGTGTTAGCTTGTTGCAATTGTTGTTGCAGTACTTGTATCTGATCTTCCCGTTCTTTTAACAACTGTTGTACTTCAGATGCTTTATCAATAGTCGCAGAGGCGTATGCTCCTGCGATCTGAGATAGTTTGGTGAGATTTTTAGTAGGATTGCTAGTGGGATCTTTCCACAAGACGTCTAATTGTTCTGCGTCTTGAGAGAGTGTATTTTCCAATTTCCTTTTCTTTCTCTATCTTCTTACCACTGCTTTATGTTGTGGGCTATAAAATATATCCAGAGGGGGAATTTCTTCTATGTTGAGTATAAGCTCAGAAGATGGGGCAACAGGAATATGCTCCGTATCTGAGACATCGCTGACTATTGTTGTGACTACTTCTTGTGCTACCTGTGTATTGCTCACAGGTGTTTTTAGGGCTTGTCCTTCAAGATTGATCAGTTCGTTGAAGGTTTCCCATTCTTTATCTAATTCGGTTGTGACTGGTGGTGCTTGAATGATGAGAGGAGGAGGATCTCTTTGCGGGGAGGCAATAACCTGCTGTTGTAGAAGTTCCATTGACTGAGCAGTATCCTTAGCTGACTCTTCGCTCCTATCCTGGTCATTTCCGGATCTTTTAGAGTGTTCGGGCATTTCTTGTTCAGACTTGGATTTAGATCTGTTAGTGCTTGAACTCCCACTGAGACTAACGCTTGGAGTTGGTTCTCTTGCGGGTAGTCGTTGTTTCTCCAGAGGAATACTGGCTAATCTTCTTTCTCTATATATCATGAACTTTTAAAAATCTTCTGGAGACAATTGTAATTGGGCTTCACGCAAAATCTCTTGAAGTGTGCTTGTTACACAGCAAATTGCCACCGTTTTCCACCATCCCTGTTACCCCTTACCCGCACACTGGAGGACTCATTCTGGGACCTGTGAGAAGTGACATGACCTGAAACCACTTGCATTATATTCCTCTAAGTATGAGCCTCAATTGCCCTGAAGACATCTCCTACAAAATCTCCATGAAAACAGCTCTTTTTGCATTAGCGCGGGTCCACAGTTCACTACCCGCGCCAATGAGGGAAATCCTCTAAAAAGGGCGCGCCATTGGCGCTCTGTCTCAGAGTCGCACTCACGCCAACCGAATTGAGTAAAGTTTTTAACCAACAAACTCCCGAAGGTTCTCTTCAACCCATTCACCAACTGAATCTATGTTGAGCTAGGATGGTTTGGCTTCGAATCTCCATAGAAAGGAAAGTGGTTTGCCACCTTTCATGGAAGTTTCCAAGTGATAAAGCCAATCCCATGAATAATGTGGTTGATCCTATCTCTTTCTTCTCTATCTATAAAAGCTTGCCTCTATTCCTTGAGCAAGCTAGTCATAGTCAGAGTTACAATAGTTCCAGTTCTAGTATAGTGATAGAGAGTTTGAAGCTGCAAGAGCCTTCTTTGCACCCATAAGGCCAAATATAAGTAAGGAGATTCTTGTCACCCAAAGAGAGAAAGGCTTGTTCCTATTCCAACAAGATTTGCAATACTTGTGTAGCTGACTACCCAGCCAAAGGAGGATTTGACGTCAGAACAATGGTTGTATTCTTCTTTGTTATTTATTTATAATAGATGACTATCATTATGGTTCCACTCTCATTGTCCTATGTTTGATGTTGAGTTATATCTTTTCTGACTGATATATAAGTGCATCTACTAGATTTTATGCTTGTTTTCAAGTTGTTCTTTGCATGTGCAGGTGTCCAATCACGGAGATCGTGGGGATCGTGACCAGCCAAGGCAAAGGAACGAGGACGACATCTCTTCTACGAACACTAGCATTGGAATCCAAGTAGGTTCTCACCATCCACTTTTTATTTGCAATTAGGAACTTGCGTGATAGCATTGTATGATTGTTGCTAGACCCGGTCTGGGCTAGTAGGGATCGTCTCTATCCGCAGAGAGGATTTACCTCCACAACAATTTGGCGACTCCGCTGGGGAGTTAACTTGTTGTTTGATTTGTAAACTTTAGACAGAGCCTGAAGTACGGCCAGATAGCCTTCGAAACGCTATTGCTTTGCATTAGCGAAGTAGATCAACGCCACTTCAGTCAATCTCCGGTTTGGTTTACGAACTAAACAACTTGGAGTTTGTCTTGTCTCTTTGGTTTCTCGTTTGATTGCTTAGATAGCTTTCTGGGTTGGATTTCTTGCTGTTTCTTGCTTCCTGGTTTGCCTAGATACTGTTCTCAAGCCCTGGGTTGCTTGCTTTTGTTTTTGATTTAGCAAACTTGATTAGCGCACTTTTTAGCCTTACAGTCGCGCTATTGGCGCAAGTTGCTCAAAGACAACCCGCGCCAATCCTATAAAAGCGCGAGTTGCAGCCTGACAGTCGCGCCAGGCCTGTCAACTTTTCCAGTTCGCTTGTCTTCAAGCCCTCTGAGCTTGGATTTGTATCTTGCTGTGTCTTTTTCAATTACTGGAGTGTGTTTGATCCTTGTTTGACTGGTTTTAGACCTTCATCCTTCGGGTGTTTGCCTCTTTCTATCGATTTCACATTTTAGCCCTAGGGCATCTAGTGGCTTTGTGCGTCGAGCCTCCCGTAGGTGTTTTGTGTTCTTTGATCGTCCGGTCAACTTTGTGATTATTCTTTTGCATTTGCTCGGTAGTTGTCAAAGCTTTTTCTTGATATTCAAGTGATTTGCTTATTTTTCGCTTGGGTTTCGCTTGGCTTCGTTTGGGCTTAGATCACATAGCTCATAGAGGTCTTTGTGCTTTCTTCTTGGTTTGAAGGACTGTTTTGGTGTTTTGGGGATTCGATTGTGTTTTCATTGAGTGAAATTGGTCTTTTTTCTCGGTGTTACTATCTCTCAAAATTTGTTTAGTGCACTTTGCCATTGAAAAGAAAACGAACAATCTCTTTTGCGTTGAATTAGTTAATTGGAATTAGAAACTTTTCATTGATTAAGCGATTTAAAACAAAGAAAAGTTTCGTTTATTTGTCATTAGCTGCATTAGAGTGGTTCTTGTTTGTTTGTGGTCATTTTGTTTGTTTGAAAAATTCTTAACTCTCTCGTAGTTAGTATTCATCGAACGAAATGATATTCTTTGGCATATAGCTTGCATTTAGGGAATTGTGAGAGATTACATACGGTAGGACCTGGAAATTGAAACTTAATCAAAGATCAACAATAAAATGAACTGAATGAACTTAAAAACACATTGGAACATAACGCTCACTTATTAGAGGTCTAGGCTAGAGGCGTGCTCCGACGTCGTTAAACCTAGTCACTGTTGTTTCACACTACAGTTGGGTGATTCCTCCTTTTGTGACTTGATAGTGGTCTAGCACGGACTTGAGCTCCCACGTACCATCGCGTATATAGGGGAGACCCCACTAGGTTATCATCCTTTATCCACAGGAAGCCGTGTCTGCCGCCTTACAAGCCGTAACGCACCGAACACAACATTCGGGAAGATTGACTGTCGTACGGGAAGTCCTTGGTTTTCATATGACTGCCAAGGTGTATATGCAGTTTTATGGATTTGTTTGGTAAACCCTTTTGCCTAGTTCTCCAGAGTAGTCACTTTTGATCCTTTTCAGACTCCTTAAAAGAAAAGGCTCACTTGAGCAGTTTGTCACTTCGGGCTCACAAAACATTCGAAGGCGACTAGAGTCACCTTTTTGTCCTTTTCTCGACTCTTAAAACATGAAAAGGTCAAGTTGTGTCCTTGCGTCTTAAAATTTATTTGGCCACGATAAACATTACCTGGTTAGATCTTGTGTGTGTTAGTTTGAGTAGGGTCCTTTATCGTTAGATTCCCTTAGGTTTTCTTTGAAGTTTGTCATCTTGGCTGAACCGTCGACTCCCGTTCCAAGTGATCAAGGGTCTCCGTCTTCCACTACTCCTGAGGTACCGATTGTAAGTGATACTCTTCCTGTTATCCCGAGTATCCAACCGATCAACTCTCACACTCCGGACGATGAAGGTTACGAAATTCATTGGAACCCCATCTGGGAGCCTGAAGAGGACGATATTCCTTTTACCCCCCCTAGTGTTTCGTCTCCAATGTCTACCTCTCACATGGATGAGACATCTCCTAGAGTGAGTGAGACACCTGTTTTGTCGAATATCGACACTCCCATCCCAGCTACTTCTCCGCTCCCCCCATGCTACCAGTCATTGAGGGATAGGGTAAGTGCCAGGATCCCTGCTTTGACTATGTGGGACCCCCATATCACTCCCACCACGGGATCTTTTGTTTCACAAGTCCACACTACACCTGTCACTTCAGTTCCGAAAAATCCAACTGTTTGTGTAGCACATTCAACTCCAGTTGTTACTGTCGTTACAGCGTCTTCAGCCTTGAACACTGGTGCTGGTCCCCCTCACGGTCAAGTGAGTAGCGGCCAACCGGCACACTCACCTAAAGTTGTCCATCCTGCACAAAGTGCTCCACCCTCTTCTGGTCCCGTCCCAGGAGGGGGGCCATATGATGCCTATGGACAAGCTGTTCAGGATCCGAATGCGTAAGGTCCATTCTATTATTACGATTCTACTGGTCAATACCTTCAGCTTTTTCAACCCTTACCTACTCAACCTATTGTTGAGGTTTCGGTAACATTATCCGTTGCTTGGAACGCCACCACTTTCCATGGGGGCCAAGCAATGCCTGCATAGCTTCAGGGACCGCCTAACCAAGGCCAGCCATCTTATGTGCAAACCCCCCAAGGGCAGCAATATTATGGCCAGTCTTACCCAGGACAACCTGGGGGCCTACAAGGACAACCCTATCAGGGACAACCTTCGGCCATTGGTGGTCCATCTTTTACTTATCTGACTCAACCTTCTGGTTATCCAGGGCAACCTGGTACCCAGCAAGGTTACCCGTCTGGACAACCAGGACAACCTTACATCCAACAAGGCCAACCTGGTATTCAGCAGGGTTATCCCTCTGGACAAGCTGGACAAACTTACATTCCACAAGGTCAACCGGCAGTCCAACAGGGGTATCCTGCTGGGCAAGGGGGGCAGCCTTATGTACAGCAGGGCCAACCCACTGCTCAGCCTAGCCATCCTTCTAGGCAAGCGGGTCAGCTTTCTGCACAGCAAGGCCAACCCACTGCCCAGCTTAGTCATCCTTCTGGATAGGCTGGCCAACCTCAAGGTCAACCGGTCGTCCAGCCCGCTCAACCATCTGTTCCGCAAGGACAACCTTTGGTTGCTCAAGGACAACCTGGTACCCAGCAAGCACATCCTTCTGAGCAAACAGGTCCGTCCCAAACCCAACCAGGCCAACCTTCTGGTCAAATGGTCCAAGCTCAACCTATTCAAGGACATCCTTCTAGGCCCCAGACTCAAATTGGTTATCAAATGCAAGGTGGGCCACGACCCCAACCTTCTTACCAAGCGCAGCCTTCTTATCAAGCTCAGTATGGAGCTCAGCAAACGTATGGCTACCGGCAACCCCAGGGGCAAACTCAATTTACCCTTATCAAAATTATCAACAAATGCAGGCCACTCCTTACCAAAATTATCAGCAACAGTACGTTGCACCTGCAGGTCAAGTTGCTAATCCATGGGGTGCTGGGGGGCAGACCCAGGGTCAACTGTCTGCTTATGGACAAAATCCTTATGGACAGAATCCATATGGACAGAACCCCTATGGGCAAAATCCCTATGGGCAGAACCCTTATGGGCCAGGCCCATCCGGACAAAGTCCATGGGGGCAACCACCACCTGGTTGGAACCCTGGTACTACCTCTCTTCCACAGCCACAAATGTCCTTTAATCCTCAGTTGCCTTTCTTAGCGATGTTGGAACTCCCAGATGTGTCCAAGTTGACGAATGATCCCATTCTTCATAATCCATATTGGCCACCAGTTCCAACTAAAATACCTGGTGATTGCCCAAAATTCGATGGCAAAGCTGGTGAAGATCCTCAAGCCCATGTCATGACCTATCACCTTTGGTGCTCATCCAACTCATGGCTTGATGACTCCATCCGGCTCCGCCTCTTCCAAAGGACTCTCACCGGCTCAGACACTAAGTGGTATATTGAGTTGAATCGCGGAACATTTCAAGATTTCAACTCACTGGCTATGGCATTCCTAACTCATTTTCAGTTACCCATTCGGTATGAGACAGGGACACATCTCCTTACATCTCTCAAACAGGACACGGCCACGCATATATCCGATCATATACATGAATGGAGACGGCGTCGTTGCTTGATCAAATTTTGGATTCCTGATCAGCTCCTGACCGATTGGTTCACGACTTCCTTTGTCCCTGCGATCGCGCGAGACATCGCCATGGGAGCTTGTGTAACTGAAGAGCAAGCTATCGCGCGTGCTCAGTACCTCGACTTAGTATACTCTCAGTCAGGTACTTTATATGATTATTTGCCAGACGCCCCGAGACCCGGAACATCCAAAGCTCCGCCAAAACCATCTGTTGACGGAGTTATTGGCTTTGTAAATGCGTCTTCAAAGAAGTCATCCGCGAACCCTGGGAAGCAAAAACAGAATGCTTCTAATGGAAACACTCCTCAGGGTCAATCTAATTCCAGAAGTACCTCCGAGGTTAACGTTGTTCATTCCACCACGGCGGATAAATCCTCGAAAGGGAAAAAGAAAGGGAAAGCCAAGAATAAATCCGAACAGCCCAAACAAGACTCCCCTAAACCTCCACCCGAGGAAGGAGCCAAACGTAAACCTAAGTATCCTTGTCTTATCTGTGATGAGGATCACTACACTAAAGACTGCCCCAGGCGGTCCGAAGTTAGTCGATTGTTGAAAGGTGCTCCTAGGACTCCTGTTGTGCTTAAAGAACCTTTCCCTTCTCAGCAAACTCAAATGGTGGCAGATCCATCGCAACCCTCTTCTTCATTTGGCTCTCAAGTATTCATGGCTGGGACAATTCCCATCCATGTCACTACTCGAGCAAAAGAATATCCATCTCACGCCGGGAAAGAGCCGGAGGTCCCCTCCAGCACACCTCTGTCCAGTTCTGGTCCTCTCCACATCGAAAGACCTAGAACTGAGACGACTATCCGACCCCCTCCAAAAGGTGTACTCCAGAAGTCTTCTTACAACCCTAATGCTCGTGCTGCCCAGCACTACAGCATCGTTGAGGACTTAGCTCAGGCTCCGTCTGCTATGTCCGCTCTAGAAATCCTCCAGAGCTGCCCCTCCTAGAGGAAGTCCTTGCTATCGGCCATCGGTGGCATAGACCCGGCTGACTCGGATCTGATTTCTTTTGATCTCGAGGGCTATATGCCGAGACTACCTCACCAAATCGCTTTCCTTATACAAGTCATCATCAATGGTAAAATGATTCATCGTACAATCATTGATGAAGGTGCCTCAACTTGCATCATGTCTGTTGCTTGCTGGAAAGCTATTGGTTCTCCAACATTGAGCCAGTCTCCTACGACGTTAGAAGCCTTTGATGGAAGAGAGTCCCGTCCTTACGGTATCCTCCAACGCTTGCCCATCTCCTTGGAAGGGAAGACGGTAGAAGTGGAGGTCGAAGTTGTCGACGCTAATCTTACCTACAACCTCCTCCTCGGACGTAGCTGGACATACGCCATGCAAGCCGTGGCCTCCTCCCTTTTCCGTGTCATTCGTTTCCCTCATCAGGGGAAGATTGTCACAGTGGACCAGCTCTCCTTCTTCGCCTCTTCTTCTGAAGGTAATGTGCCTTTCGTGGAGCATACCTCCAAATCATTCGAGAGTGTGGGAGCTGGGCTCTTTAAGGATCCCGCCCTAATGGGTGTCTTTCCACTCCCACCTTCGAATCTCGCCCCTATTAACATGATTTCCGTACGTTCTGATCCTTCGGTCCTTCCTCCCGCTAATCAGATAGAATCCTGGGGCGATATGATGCCATTGAGTCCTGCCAAGCTCAACTACGTCGAAATCGTTGCTGCATCGGCTCCCCCTCCCGAACCTGCTCTTCCGAGCGGTGTTCCCGACTCATATGTTCATTTCCCTTGGCTTGGAGATGATGCTACTTCGGATCCATTAAAGGAAATATTTCCTTCCGATGAAGCCATCATAGAGACCATGTCTCTTGAGGAGCCCCCTTAGTCAGATCATCACCACTGTTCCTCGTTTCTCCCTGCCCATCAGGAAATGATCGCATGTCTCGAACGGTTTGCTTCGTGTATCCCATTCCAACCCCTTCAAGCACCTATTCAGATTTACCAAGTGTCTTCTGAGGGCAATATGGGAAACATTACGCAGACCCAACCCATTGACATCTCTGTGAAACCAGGGATTGTCGAGCACATTCACATTGGAGTCACTTGCACTCCAGAGGAAGTTCAACTTTACACCGATCTATTTCACGAATTTCGTGATGTCTTCGCTTGGTCCTACGAAGAGATGCCCGGCATCGACCCTAACATAGTGGTGCACGAGATACCTATGTATCCAAGTGGTAAGCCTTTTCGTCAATGCCTACGCTCTGTGCACCCCCGAAAGGCTGCAGCCATTAAAGCAGAAGTCGAAAAGCTTCTCAAGGCTGGTTTCATTTACCCAATTCCACTCACGGATTGGGTTTCTAATATAGTCCCTGTGAACAAAAAGCAAGGTACTATTCAAGTCTGTGTTGATTATCGTGACATTAACCGCGTCTGTCCTAAGGATAACTTCCCCACACCTTTCATCGATCAGCTTATTGATGAGTGTGCAGGAAGCGAAATCTACTCGTTTATGGACAGTTTTTCTAGATATAACCAGATCAATATCGCGCCCGCTGATCAACATAAGACCGCTTTTATCTGTCCTTGGGGCACTTTTGCCTATAAGAAGCTCCCTTTCGGTTTAAAGAATGCTGGCGCTACCTTCCAACGTGCAATGTCCTATGCCTTTCATGACATTCATCACATTGTACAGCCGTATCTGGATGATCTTCCAGCTCATTCAGCTAAGCGTCAAGACCATCCCTCCCATCTTCGCGAAATTTTTCTCCACTGTCGACACTACCGTATCAGGCTCAATCCTCATAAATGTGTCTTCTGCATTGAATCAGGCCGACTGCTCGGGTTTATCGTCTCCCGAGAGGGCATCCGTCTGGACCCCCTCAAAGTTGAGGCTATTTTGAACCTTCCTCCCCCTGCTTCTTTGCAGCAATTGCAGAGTTTGCAGGGTAAAGCAAATTTCTTAAGACAATTCATTCCGAACTATGCCGAGGTGGCTAAGGGTTTCACACGGTTATTGAAGCAAGATACACCCTTCCATTGGGATGCCATCGCTCAGGAGTCTTTCGAGCGACTCAAGGGTCTCCTTGTCTCTGCTCCATTATTGCGACCTCCAAACTATCACCGTGATTATACTCTGTATCTAGCCGCCGTCGATACCACTATCGGCATGGTTCTTGTGCAGGATGATGATAATGGCAATGAGCACGTCATATATTATCTCAGCCGCAAACTCTTGGATACGGAAACTCGATACGCTTACGTCAAGAAGTTGGCATTGGCTGTTGTTTGTGCCGTCCAATGCTTCCGGCATTATATCTTGTTGCGCACCACGACCGTGATTTCTGACTGCAACCCGATGACGTACATTTTGTCACGTCAGTTGTTGGGGGGCAAATACTCAAAATGGATCGTAATCCTCCAAGAGCTTGACTTGTAATTTACTGCTGCCAAGTCTAAGAAGTCCATGGTCTTCGCTGAGTTACTTTGTTCTTTGCCGTCTCCTTCTGCACCCTCTGTTTCAGAAGATCATATCCCGGACGAAACTCTTTTTCTGATCAGCACCCTCGATCCCTGGTACGGGGATATTATTGTTTATTTACAAACATCCTCTTTCTGCCCCGCTGTATCCAAAGATGCTTGACGGTGGATCCGCCATCAGTCTCAACCCTATCGTATCATAGGGGACACCCTGTACCGTCTCGGCGTTGACTCCGTTCTCCGCCGATGTCTTACCCTCGAGGAAGCTGAGAGAGTCCTGAATGATTGCCACTCTAGCGCCTGTGGTGGTCACATGTCCGGATATGCCACATCTCAAAAAATCCTTCGTGCTGGTTATTTCTGGCCCTCCATTTTTAAGGATTGCATTCTTGCTGTCCGCTCATGTCATGCATGCCAGATATCCCTGCGGAAGATGCGTGCGTCACCAACCCCACTGCACCCTGTAGTGACCGTAGGCCCTTTTGCAAAATGGGGCATTGATTATACAACCTGTAAGCCTCGCTCAGCCGGGGGCATGGGTTTATTATCGTTGTCGTCAATTACTTTACAAAATGGGCCGAGGCGATGCCCACATTAAATGAAGACGGTCATACAGCGGCGCAGTTTTTGTTCAATCATGTTATTACGCGGTTCGGAGTTCCACAGGCCATCGTCACAGATCACGGAAAACATTTCCGTAATCACATGATGACCGAGTTGACAACCCAACTAGGCTTACGGCACGATAGTTCAACCCCGTACTATCCTCAGTCTAACGGCCAGGTTGAAGCCGTTAACAAGATTTTGGTTACGATGCTTCAACGTACTGTTGACATGCATAAGTCTAATTGGCATCTGATGTTGTTTCCCGCCTTGTGGGCCTACCGAACCTCTGTGAAGGATGCCACTGGTTTCACTCCATTTCAACTAGTTTACGGACTGGAGGCTACCCTTCCTATAGAATGTGAAATTCCTTCGTTGAAAATAGCCGTCGAGTTGCTTCCCAACACTACTCTGGTAGAGGAACGGCTTCTTTATCTAGAACGGTTAGACGAGACCCGTCGCTTAGCCTCTCTAGCCATCAAAGCTCAAAATAAGAGAGTCAAAACTCATTTTGACCATACCATTCATCCTCGTTCCTTTGTTGAGGGAGATCTAGTCCTGCTATACGACCAAGCAAATGACAAGCTGGGGGCAGGCAAACTCGAGCCCATGTGGCTAGGCCCTTACATTGTAAAGAGAGTGTTGCAAAAAGGGGCATACGAGCTAGTTGACTACGAAGGTAATCCTCTTGATAAGCCCCGCAATGGGCTGTACTTGAAAAAGTACTATGCATGATTCATGCGCTTCGATTTGTACATGCGTGTGTGTGTGTGTGAGTTTTCATGTTTTCGGTTTGGTGTGAAAGCGTGCTCGCCCCTTATTGTGTCTTTTTGCTTCTTGTGCAGATGTCGGGTGCACCTTACATTGGTTTCGCTGATGGTGCCTGCCGCAGCACTCGTAATTTGTCCTCTGCGGCGTGGGTGATCTACGATCCTCACGGTGAGTTGATAGATCTTCAAGGTGTCTGTTTAGGCTGTACTACAAACAATGTTGCTGAATATAGCGCTGTTATTGAATTATTAGCCGAGGCAATTTATCTCGGTATTCATACATTGCTTGTTAACCTAGACTCTCAACTTGTCGTCCATCAGCTCAATGGGCGATATTCCGTCAGAGACCGTCACATTTTAAGGTTGTACTTACGTGTTAAATTGTTAGAACGGAATTTTGACTTTATTACATACCAACATATTCCAAGACGATTAAACACATTATCTGATGCATTGGCTAATCATGTATTAGATAGACATTTGCGTAATTTATAATCAAAACATTATACAAGCAAGCATATAAAAGCACAATAATAAACCATAGGCATATGTATATATATATGTGTGTCGCAAAGTTTTGCACCGCGTGCATTACATAAGTCCAAAAAATAATACATGTTCATCCTGATACATCCTCGGACAACATGTCCCTCAAAAAATATGCATGAAAGAAGCCTAGAAGTCTATTCGTGGTGGTGCTCATGATAGCACGTCACCGCGTGCACCAAGCGTCTCAACAGACGATGGATGCGGCTCGGCACCCCCACTGTGTGCCTCTGGTATGCAAAAGGCACGTCCGCCAATCGAGCATAACCTGGAATCCCTTGGGTCAGTCCCTCGAGATTCTGCACCAGCTCTTCCCCCACGGCACCCCTTGCCTGAGGATCAGCTGCAGGTTGGCCCCTCCGTGCTATAGGAGACAAGCTGGCTGGTCGCTCTGGGCCCACATCTGCATATACATACAACTGTCATCAGAACATGCATGTATTGACAAAAAAAAAATGAAAATACATAAAACATCAAAAAGAGAAGATCATACCTAACTCCTCTTCCCACTCCTCTCCCTCTGGCAGTGGGAGGTCTGGGTCCCCCATGAAGTTGGTTCCCGCGTATGGCCAATCCTCTACCACGATCAGCTGACGGCGAAGCCATATGAAGAACTCGGGCCGCCAAGACATCTGCTGGCCCCCTCCTCCTCTGGGCATCAATGCTGCCCAGCGAGCCATCCTAGGCTCTCGTGGCAATGGGTCCGCCACTACAGCTCCCTGGTACTGGAAGAGGGGTAATCGTTCCAAGAAGAATGACACCACAATCGAGCCATACCCGAACTGTTTCACTCCCCTGCGCTTACACTTTGTAAGCTGCAGTTTGATATTTGTAGTCACCGTTGTAGCCCAGTCAAAAATGGTGGGGCTAAGGCATTCTGTCACTAGTAACAGATGATTCTTGCTTGCCTCATGGGGCACCTGTACCCCAGCTGCACGTGTGATGGTGAACAGTATCACCTTAAGAACCAAGTCATGGATGGTGGCGATATCCACCTTGGCACTGTTTTTCCCAAATTGTGCCTCTGGACACACACGGGCCTTCACTTCACCTATTTTCTCTCCGGAAGGCCTGCTTCTGATCAAAATGGAGCTCTCCCCTCTCCTTGATAGTCCAGTAATGAAGTACACATCAGATACATCCAGCTCTAAGGTCTGATCCCGTAAGCGAAATACTTGGTCATCAACATCCCAAGCATCCACTATGAACTGTAATAGCTCCGGTTGAGCTCGCAGATAAGAGGTGAGGAAGAACTTCTTGAGACCACAGTCTCTCAAAGCATTCATACATCCCTCATCCGCTATGGCCAAGGCATCTACGGCATCATGCTCCCGTTCTTTCCATTCCACCACCATTTTTGCTTGTTTCCTGCACCCACAAGGATGAATAAATCATTAATGAAACCCTGGTAGGCTTACAAACCGGACAAATTTCAAAAATGATGGGAAAATTCAAGTAAAAAGTTAGGTCGCGCGGTTGGCGCGACTGTTTCTAAAACAGTCGCGCCAATGGCACAGCACCTTTGGGCAAATCACCCCATTGGCGCAGACCCGTGCCGGATACCCGCGCCAATGAGGTGCAACCCTAAATTTTAAAATCCTCCTTGCGGAGGCTCAATCAAGGAACAAAATGCATAAAAAGAGTATGAAAATGGAGCTAAGGGAAGCGCCTCTTACCTGGAACTGGCGGAATCTCAAATGGTTGCACAGATTGGCGGTAATCACTGCTCGAAGATTGCTCCCCAAATGGACCACTACTACTATGCAAGAGGTAAAAAGTAAAAGTAATTCTATTTTTTACATTTTCACCATATTTATAGACTTTTTGACTTGTAATTAGGTTTAAAGAGTTGTTTTTTGAATATTTCAATATATTTTTGGTCGAAAATGGATTTTACGCTTGCTTTTGGTGCTATGACAGGTCCTTTTTTGCAACTTCGATGGTGAAGCGAGTTGTATTTTATACTTTTTCGGACTCGGTAAATACACGAAAAAGTTACTGTGGAGTCATCTTTCAGCTCTTTTCTGACTCGCTAAAAATGAAAAGATCGCCGAGTTATCCCTCTTGACTCGTTAAAATGTAAATAAGAGGCGGTCGTCTTTAAACCCTTTTCCGACCGTGTAAAAACGAAAAGATCGTCGGACCCTTTTCGTTTCAGGTTCGTTAATGGTTACGAAAACAACGTGATATTGATCGCTTTTTTACTTTTTCAGGTCAATGTCACTAACATGAAAAGTACTCCTCGATCGAAATGGTCGGGCGGTTCTTTCGAGCATTGTTTTATACTTTTTCGGGCTCGGAAGACACAACTTTACGAAAAAAGGACCCCCCTGGAGTTTTCTTTTCTGCTGTCTTTTCAGACTCTCTAAACAAGAAAAGACGCCAAGTTCTTCCTTTGTCAGACTCGTTAAAACTTAATGACATAGGACTCCGTCTAAATGATGCTCACAAGCATATGCTATCCCCGTCAAGCTTGTTAAAAATAACTGGGGTACTCGCCAGAAATGGTGGGGAAAATGGACCCATAATTATTGTCGTGTCTGCAGTATGACGCTCTTGAACATGGCACTAGTCTGCATTCGTGTCGGGGTGGGGACATCTCATCTTGTTTTACACTAGCCTCCGTGGGTTTGGTTTATCCTATTTAACCTCTCATCTGCTCATTGCCTTGTCACCATGACCTCTACTCATTTGATGTCAAATACTGCCAAGTCCACTGTCGTGCTGCCGATATGTTCAAGAGAAGTTGACCTCTGCAGAATTACAACCTCCCTCTGATGCCTCACATAATTTTGATCCACCACAACATTCTTCCTCTGTCTCGTGTCAATGATGTGGGAAACACTATGGCCCACCTTTGATCAAGGTCACTTCCTGTCGACTTCAGCTCATTATCCAGGAAGCTGATCTAGAGACTCCCTTCCGGTGCCTTGGAGCCTGCATGCCTCAATGGCAGGTTCTTCGTGTTCGACGAGAGATTTTCATCATTGGCCTCTGATCGAATGATTTTGTGGGTGTTCGACGCCAGCTCATTTATTCGCACGCCGTAGATTGTACCTATAGTACCTTGAGGGCCATTGTCATTATTGGTGGTACCTCTCACGTCTGTTAACAATTTTCATTATTGACTGGTAATCAGACGATGTTCATGCATGTTCGACTTCAACTCATGTATTCGCATGCCTGAACTTGTACTCTGTTCGGGTCGAGATGGAGCGCAAGACCCTGGATTTTGTCTATTGGAATCCAGGCTGCGATTTGTGGCTTATTATGATCATTACATGACTCATACATTGGATGGCTGCGACCATGCCTGAGTCTATTTGTCGATCCTCTCTGGATGGCTGCGTCCATGCCTTGGATCTAGATTATTATGTACTCTATTATGGATGGCTGCGCCCATACCACATATATCATGTACTTGAGATATCAGTTGTACTTCTTTACGCAGGTTCTCCGGCGGTCGTGTTTTCAGTCACGCATGTTCTTATAAAGCATTTCACCCCTCTCTCTCTCTCAGGCCTCATGCTTTAGGGGGCATCTGTTACACAGCAATTTGTCACCGTTTGTCACCGTCCTTGTTACCCCTTACCCGCACACTGGAGGACTCATTCCGGGACCTGTGAGAAGTGACATGACCTGAAACCACTTGCATTATATTCCTCTAAGTATGAGCTTCATTTTCCCTAAAGACATCTCCTGCAAAATCTCCATGAAAACAGCTCTTTTTGCATTAGCGCGGGTCCACAGTTCAATGCCCGCGCCAATGAGGGAAATCCTCTAAAAAGGGTGCACCATTGGCGCTCTGTCTCAGAGTTGCACTCGCGCCAACCGAATTGAGTAAAGTTTTTAACCAACAAACTCCCGAAGGTTCTCTTCAACCCATTCACCAACTGAATCTATGTTCAGCTAGGATGGTTTGGCTTCGAATCTCCATAGAAAGGAAAGTGGTTTGCCACCTTTCATGGAAGTTTCCAAGTGATAAAGCCAATCCCATGAATAATGTGGTTGATCCTATCTCTTTCTTCTCTATCTATAAAAGCTTGCCTCTATGCCTTGAGCAAGCTAGTCATAGTCAGAGTTACAATAGTTCCAGTTCTAGTATAGTGATAGAGAGTTTGAAGCTGCAAGAGCCTTCTTTGCACCCATAAGGCCAAATCTAAGTAAGGAGATTCTTGTCACCCAAAGAGAGAGAGGCTTGTTCCTATCCCAACAAGCTTTGCAAGACTTGTGTAGCTGACTACCCAGCCAAAGGAGGATTTGACATCAGAACAATGGTTGTATTCTTCTTTGTTATTTATTAATAATAGATGACTATCATTATGGTTCCACTCTCATTGTCCTATGTTTGATGTTGAGTTATATCTTTTCTGACTGATATATAATTGCATCTACTAGATTTTATGCTTGTTTTCATGTTGTTATTTGCATGTGCAGGTGTCCAATCATGGAGATCGTGGGGATCGTGACCGGCCAAGGCAAAGGAACGAGGACGACATCTCTTCTACGAACACTAGCATTGGAATCCAAGTAGGTTCTCACCATCCACTTTTTATTTGCAATTAGGAACTTGCGTGATAGCATTGTGTGATTGTTGCTAGACCCGGTCTGGGCTAGTAGGGATCGTCTCTGTCCGCAGAGAGGATTTACCTCCACAACAGTGCTTTTCTGTTGGAATATATCATCAAATAAATCCTTTTTCCCAACGAACACTTTTATCTTGACGATAGTTGTGAAATTCTGGGCAACCTCATTCGGGTCAAATGGTCTTCCAGGGAATTTGAATAGTTGTAAACACGTCATATTTTGTACTTCAGTGAGCGTGTGACCTACATCAAATAGCGAAAAGGCCCCACAGGCTACAGGAAACTGTGGCCATATAGTCTTCTTTTTGTCCTTTAAGTCTTTAGTTAGGCCACCTTCTCCATAGGTTTGATATGCAATCTCTCAAGCTAAGAGTTTATCAGGGATAAACAAAGGTAGAACATGAGGGGGTGCAGTACTTCCAAATACCCTAACATAAGTGAACAATTCCTCTCTGAACCATCTTGCGATGGGGAGGATGTCTACCTCTGCTTCAGGTGAGCACCTCGGGGGGTCTTTATCATACAACATTCTATACAAGGGCAGCATAATTCCATGACAAATTTGGTAGAAGTATGGAGTGAACTGAGAGTCCCACAATTCCTTATGATAGACATGGATGGGTAAGGGGTCTTGAGTTGTCCACTTCCAACCCATAACAGGAAACTTAGAAACATAACATATTGAATCCATAATATATGCAGATAGGTAAAAAGGAGGATAAATTCTTTGAGACGTAGCTCTTTTGGACCGGTAACTGACAATAGCCGTGATTAGGTTATCAGATAAAATTTTGGCCCAATCTACAATAGTGGCATTTGTGGCAACATCTAGTAACGGTAACCATTCGGATAAAAATTTATTGATATCTGGCATTCCAAATATTCTACAGAGCATGGCAGCAGTGATGAAATATGGGGAGGTAAGTTAACCAGTACTGTACATACCGTGTTTATCTTTCTTGAGCGGTTCGTCTTTCCTGGACCAGTCTTTGGTGGTTTCTGCCAGTTTCTGGTTCTCCTTTACGAATTTCTCTATGAATTGCATGTTATAAGTTGCATGTGGCTCAGGCAGATGATACATGAGCTTTAAATCCTGTGCAGCGAATGAACCAATGAGTCCTTGACCATGAACCTTGAACTGTCTATTTTTTATTTCTGCGCTATCAAGTATCCACTTGACCATATCTGTGTATGGGAGGATTTTTGGCCTTGCTGCTATCCGATGTAGGAATGAGCAAGCTAGCTCTGTTAGGGTTGCTTCAGAAGAACTCTGTGAGCCCGCAACAGCAGTAACTTCCATTACTCTGGGGTTCTCCTCTTCGAGCAGCCTATACATGCCTTCCCACGTAGCTATTCCCGCGTCTCTATTACAAGCCGTGTCTGTATACAAAGGTGCCATTTCCTTTTTTTTGGAGCTCGGGACTTTGTTTTTCTTTCCCATTTCAACCTACATATTGCTTTGTATCATCCTCCGTTCTCCATTCCTACAATTCACAAGTGAAGTAGAAATGAATGACCAAGAAGGGTGATGGGAGAGTTTTAAATGCTGCAGACATACCAAATACACCACCTTACGTGAAGTGATTCTTCGAAAAGCACGTGTTCACATTCTATTAGTAACTGACAAATAACTCCTTTATTAGCATTTAAAGCGCATAACCATGTGTCAGCTTATGGAAAATACTTTTCTTGAATATCGTGCCCGAAAGATCTGCAATTGAGCGATTTTGCGATTTGCTTCGCAACATTGCAGATCGCATATCGCAACATCGTGGAATCACACAAACACAATGTCACTGTTTTGATCTGGCCTGACATCGCAATCATTGCTTTATCGCGAGATCGCGATATCGCAATATCGCAGATCGCAGGAGTTTTATGTATAACAAATTTCGTTAACCTGTTTCTTGCGAGATGTGATCTTGCGATTTGTGTCATTGCAGATCAGTAAACTCTGAAGTGTTTCAATTAAGTTTTGCTGAATGCGACGTGATATTTGCTTATTGCCATGATCTTGCAAATGTCGGGATTGTACTTGAACAGTGGCATCCTGTTATCCATTTTTTGATGCGATTTTAAAGATTTTTCCCTTATCATAAACTTAGATTTTAAGTATTCAAAGGAGTTTCCTAAGCTTATGATGGTAACTTTATTTGTGGAAAAGGAATTTAAGCACTACTTTTTCTTTTCCTAGATTTTAACTAAGGGTCCCCACACATTTAGCATTTCGAATGATACTTAAATGAGAGGGGGGTTGTTGTTGGTCACAACAGTATGGAGTAGTCTTCTATCATGCTATACCACACCTCTTACAAAACTCTTCAAATTCCTTCTTGCATAACTCTCCACCATTATCTGTCCTCAACACCTTTATCTTCTTCTCTGTCTGGTTTTCCGTCAGAGCCTTAAATTCTTTAAACCCATCAAAGACTTTATATTTCTTCTTTTGGAAATATATCCATGTATTCCTTGAGAAGTAATCTATAAAGGATACATAGTACACCGAATTACCCAATGATGGAACTGACATAGGTCTAAACACATCACTGTGCATAAGCTCCAGTATCCCTTTCGCCCTCTTAGCATGAGAGTGGAAGCTCACCTGTTTCTGATTCCCATATACATAATGTTCATAGAAATTGAAATCTAGAGAGAAATTAGAAATACCTTATACCATACGATTACCATGAAGTATTAGAAGGCCCTTCTCTCCAATATCTCCAAGATAACATCGTATTTTCTCCAGATGCCAATAGATTTTCTTCTCCACTTTTAGGAACCACAGAACTATTGCACCAATTAATAACAGTACTACTCAGAAGCTTGTACAGAGTTCCAATCTAAAGTCCTTGCATCAATACCAGTGCTCCTCGAACCATCTTGTAGGTATATTTCTCGAACACTATTTTTACAACTACATCATCCATCTTGCTTACAAAAATCATATTTCTAGCCAATGCAGGAATATGCAAAAAACCTGAAAGTGTTCTAATCATTCCACCTTGCAACTTCAGTTGACTTTTCTAGTCCTGGTGATTCAACCTTCATGTCATCCCCTAAGAAGACATCACCACCATCATATTTCTCATACTTGCATAACCAATCCCTATGGAGAGTGAAGTGAAAGTATGCACTTTATTCAATCAACCATGCCTCCTTATCTACATGTGTACTTGAAGAAGAAGTCAAGTACACATCCCCACCTTCACCTGAGGTGGTTTTCGCCTCTGCGGGAGGAGAATCATCATATCCCTTTCCTTTCTTAGGACCTTTAGATATACAGTCCTTTTTGTAGTGTCGTTCCTTTCCACATTTCCAACATACCTTTATAGGTTTTCCTGGAGATTTATATCTCCCTCTAGATTTATATCTCCCACTTTAGGACTTATTTTTGTTTCTATAATGGGGCAGTCCTCATATAGACAAGGCATCTCCTTTCTGGCTCTCCATATTTTTCTGTCTCATCTCCTCCAACAACAAGGATGAGACTATTTCATCAAACTTCAAAGTAATTGTATTACTACCTATTGAAACAACCAAACTATCCCACGAATTTGGTAGAGAACACAAAAAACCAATGCACTTATCTTCATCTAAGATTTTGATATCAGAAAAATAACAACTAGCTTACCATAGTATTAAAGGCATTTAGATGTGATGTCATTGAGTCTCCATCCTTCATCCTCAGGTTATACAACTTTTTCCGCAGGAACAATTTGTTGACTAGAGACTTAGATTGGTACAAAGTCCCTAACTTGACCCAAAAATCCTTCACTATAGCTTCCCCTGATACATTCAACAATACTAAATCTGAGATACACAACCATATTGTGCTCTTTTCCTTTCGATCAAACTTCATCTAGTCTTATGCTATCATTTTCATTGGTTTAGTACTCGGATCTACTGTGATCCATTAATCTTTATCCACCAAAATATCCTCGATCTTTAGTTTCCACAACTCAAAAATCTGACCATTAAATTTATTCATATCTATCTTTCCACTACTTGTCATCTTCTTTCACCACAAGAATCGATCTCGCAGATATCCCACTGAACAGGATCTACCACAATCCTGAGAAAAACCCCTCAATAGCAAATGCATCCCCTTGAAGCTGAAACAACTCCGATACCAAATGTACATTTTAACCCTATACATAACTTACATGTAAATGAATCCTTAAAATAGAAAATATACAATGGTGATAAACACAAAATAAATACATAGAGATTTTCCCCTAGATCCCAAAACTGGGACTACCAAATTGACTTTTCATTATGTTCCTTTCAATGTTACAATACATATATATACATTTCGAAGCATTCATAAAACCTAGATTAGAACATAGTCATAGTTCCCTTCACTGGGTCTACAAAATACCATGGGCAAAAAACCATCATGCCCAAATCCATGTGAAAAACCCATGCACAAAACCATAGGTAGGTCCGCCCACCTAATATAGGGTCCAAAAAAAAATCTCGAGGCACTGCCCTAGACCCTGTGCAAGGGGACTACCGCCCCCTTGAAACCCCTTGATAGGGGAGGGTGTCGCCCCCCCTATGAACCCCCTATTGCACCCAACGCAAACAAAGGGGGTTGTGCCCCCCCTGTAACCCCCCCACAGGTGCGGCTAGTCGTGGAAATAATATAACACACACCTAACACCCACCTCAGTATTACGAGCCTTTCGATATCCTTGAGAGGATCAGACCTGTGCTCTACAAACTTGTACTGCCTTCGACAGTGGAAGTCCATGATGCTTTTCATGTTTCATTGCTTAAAGCATATGTAAAATATGTTGATCATGTTATTGATTTGTCTATATTGCAGGTGGAGCCATAAGGAGAATTCCAGCAGGAACCTCAGTGCATACTGCAATGGAAACAACTCATGCTTTGGAACAGAGAAATCAAGGTGGTTAAAGTTCAATGGAAGCACTTTGGGTCCAATGAAGCTACATGGGAGATGGCTAATTAGATGTGGGATTTGTATCCTTCATTATTTTCTACTGGAGAAAAATGAGTTTTGGTATATGTGCATATTTATGTATGGCTTCCATTGTAAATACCACAACAAGTTGTGTTATAAAGCTCCAATAAGTGGTATGGTTGTCATATTATCATTTTTATCATGATGGTTTTACTTTTGAGTAGGATTTGTATTGTAAATAATGAAACAAGTTCGGTTATAAATCTTCATAAAAATTATGTTTTGGTTTTAGTGGTTTTGTTAATTTTAGGTTTCATAGAACACTAATGACAGTGTTCCCCTAAGGGGGAGAGGTCTGTAATAGCCTCAAGTTAAAAGTTCATGTAATAAAGTTAATAAATTCAAAATAATACTAAGGTCATGGGACACGTATTCCAAGTTGAATGTTGGGCAAAGCATCCTAGTGGGCATCACTTATTTTTTATTATGGTTAAGGGGAAATTTATAAAGGCATTGGCAAAGGCTTTGAAATGGAAAAAAGGCATTATTGGCATTTTATTTATGAAAATAAAGGAAATAAGGAGAAGAGGAAGGTGAAAGGTCGCAGGTTGCATGTGAGGAGGAAATTGTAGGAAAATAGAGGGAAAATGAAGAAATTAGAGGCATCTATATTAAAAAGGATCTAGAGCAGTAGTTTGTATCCTTTTGTCAGTTTAGTTTTTGAATTTGGTTTCAAAGAGGAGAAGAGAACCAAGAGGAGAAAGAAATCAAGCAAAGGAATGAAAAATAACACAAAGGAAGGTCAAGGAAAGAAAAGGAAAGCAAGGATCAAGCAAGGAAAAGTTGCATCAAGTAGCTTCAACAAGAATACTTGCAAATAACAAGTTGCATGTATGATTTCCTAGCTAGTTTTGGCATGCATGTCATAAACTTGTGTGTATTTGGTTTGTTTGCTATCATTGGCATGGACTTTTCCTAGTTTGATGGTGGTTTCATCCTTGCCTTACCATTTCCACATATCCATGGTGTGATGGGATTCATTCTTGGTTGAGATTTGGATTGCTAGAAGGATTTGGATCTCAGTGAGGTGGTCTCAAGAAAATCCCAAGGGTTGGGGGTGGAGATGGTTTTATCTTGGAAGCCCTCTATAGATAGGTGAAGACAGGAAAATTCCTCAAGGGATGGTGAAGGAATTATAAGGCATTCAAGCTCGGTTTGGTTTTGTGATATTGGGACCGATTTAGGTGAGATCACTGTAGTGTGAGGGTGGGGGTGGTTTAACCTCTGAATTCCTTTGGTTGTTTAAGGATTGTTTTATCTCATGATATCCCACATTCATGCTTGGAATATGGAACGAGGGAGATTATATGAAAGAAAGATTTGGTTCAGCTCAATCTATGGTCAGATGGTACATGGAAGTCCCTGACTTGGTTGTATTTTGCATATGAATGATAAGATCTCTTTACCTTGTAATTCATGAGTAATTATACTTGTTGTTATGTGGTTTTAATGGTTGTTCTATTAATGTTATTTATTTGAGTATATGTTTGTTATAAGAATGGTTTTATGACAGATCCAAGTTATGGCTCTTATCATGTTTGATTGATAAATGAATGGTTAATGAATTCATGACCTAATAGATGTTATTGTAGTTATTGTGAGAGGGACTTAGTCCTTCTTGGTAAACCTCAAATAATTTTCAGGTCCCTATGTTCGCAGGTGCATTCATGACCTATATATCTCATGTTCTCAATGTGTTTGACAGAATGACTATCATGGTTAGATTGAGAAAGGTCAATTCCTTGATTACGTTTTCTATTAGAGGCTTTGTCTCTATGTTATTTATCATTTCTAGGAGTATTGTTATGTTCTAGGTAGAGGTTTGGATCTTAGCCTTTAAGAAGTGGCTTATATCTCGCGATCGCTAGCATAGAACTACCTAAAAGAGACTGCATTCATTGGGAAGCAATCTTGTGAGAGTGATTAGAGGGTTCCAGTCACATGGAGGCCTTGTCATAGGAGCGACTGGGGGTCTAGTTCACTGAAAAAGAAATTTAACTAAGGGGTTGGGCACCTAGAGTGGTTAGTTAGCTCTTGGTGGTCATGTAGCTCCTGAGGGAAGTTAGTAAGGTCTTGTTTTGTTGACTCCATTTCCTTAAGGTTATCTAGGAGGTTGAGTCATGTTATATTATACCTCAGCTCAGGTTTACCATAGATAGGTCAATTAAAGTAGGTATATATTGGAGAAGGTGTTATAATATTTTACATCCAAGCTCGTGTAGAATATTATGGAGCAATAAAATATTATGCATCATAAATCCACTCCATGTCATCCACAAACTAATGGACAAGTGGAATCCACAAATAAATTTATTGAATCCATATTGACAAAGATTGTGCATCTACATAGAAGAGATTGTGCAGATAGACTTCTAGAAGCACTTTGTGCATATCAGACAACATAGAGAAATACCATTGTACATAATCCTTAAGATCTTGTTTATGGAAAGTAAGTTCTACTTCTTATTGAATTCCAGGCAGAGAGATACAAGACAACAACAAAATTGGGGCTAGATTTATCTGAAGCTCAAAAGAAAAGATTGGCACCACTAAATGAATTGGATGATATTATACAAGATGTCATTCAAAGGACAAGCATAATTCAATAGAAAATGACAAGGTGGCACGAAAATTTTAGCAGGTTCAAAAAGTTCGAACCAAGTGATTGGGCCCTTTTGTTTGATTCCAAATTTAAACTTTTTTAGGGTAAATTCCAAGCACATTGGTTAATCCTTGATGAGATAGATTTATTTTTTTTACAATGGAGAAATAAGGATCAAAACCATTGATGCATAAAGGATCACTTTTCTTGTTAACGAGCATAGATTAGAACTCTCATAAGCCCTTGACAAGAGAAAAATTTACTCAAAGCCTGCAGAAAAGATCCGATTTGAAATTTTTTGAAAAGGGGATTATTCTCCTCCACCACAAAAGGATGTTTTATTTATTTTACATAAAAATTAATGATAAAAAAATAAAATTAAAAATAAAAATTTTAAGTTATGAGAAACAACATTGTTGGCGTAAATTATGCAAGAAATCCTAGTTGAAAACCAAGACTCTTAGCAACTTAGATTTCCTCTTTTTCCTTTACAAATATTTTTTTACTTCAAACTAATCAGTTTGAAGAATTTGTTTCTCTTTTAATCATATATCATTAGCGTCATCAATATCATCAACATCATCAACATCCTCAATATCATCAACATCATCAGCATCATTGGCATCAACAACAACAAGTATCCTTGAAGAATTTGAAGCAAATCTTTAGGAATGTTAACATTTCGTAGTTGATTCATTCTAAGGAGTATGAAAGATTTACCTTTGGACCTGCAAGAAATAAATTTTCAAAATTACAAGTGTGAGGTAACTTGAAAGGTAACATCATGAAAATAATTGGTAAAGTTATTAAAGTTTGACCATAGTATTTGAGATGTATACATGGACAACTTTATCATTATTTTTCAATCAATCTTAAATAGGATTATAACAAGCCTCAAATCCTAATGATGGCCTAAACAAATCGATATTCCACCTCTTGTTCTCTAATATCCCAAAAGAATCCTTATCCCATTTGAAAAATACAAAATCGAAAACCTATCTCAGAAATCAAGATTTTTAATTAAGAAATCAATAGGTAATTACTATATGAATAGGGGAGTCCTATTTCACTACCACTATAGTATTACTAATAACCCTTCCTCCATTATTATCCATTACTCATCTTGTTCATTTCACCAAACTATTACGTGTGTCTCTCACCATTCCTTGTAACTAATGTTCAAGTGAAATTATGAAGTCAAGCTTCCCTTACAACCATAAGTGTCATAATTCATTATGAACCTGAAGGAGTAAAGTTCATGGTTGCTTATCCAAAGGTTAGGAAGAAATTTTAGAAATTTGGATGGTTCAAATTCTTTAAGAAGTATCAAGGTTATGATGTAGATGTCACAAGAGCATTCACAAGGGCATTTGATTGAGTTGGGCCAAAAATTGGAAACATTATAATGAAGGTGTCAAAATCATTCTTATAAGGGGATATAGGGATCTCAAGAGTTGGGAAAAATGGGTTCAAATGCTAGAAACTTAAAGACGAATCATGGAAGTAATTCATGTAAATTCGAAACATGGATGTCTCAGTATTTGAAAAAGGAAGTCTAGTATTTACATTCAAAAGGAAATGGTGTAATTTGTTATTTGTCTTGCAAAAATTTCTCACATGTGAAGGTAGATATGGATTCATCTTGTTTTATCATGCTCGATTGTTGATGCATTTTATAAAGGGTAAAGAGTTAAAATTTCCATACTATCTCCTAAGTAGTTTGAGGAAAATGGTTGTTAATATTAAAAGAAACTCAAGAAATATTTATATGACTCTTTACCATCATGGATTGGTCATGATTATTGTGGAAACATAATTGAAAGTCTAAAATGACAATTGGAAAGACATTTTAGTGGGGAATCAGTTTGTCGAATTCTCAGATGAAGAAATGGTCCCAAAAGCAAGGAAGAGATAAAGTAGGGTTGCTCCAAAACCTAATACTCAAGAATAAAATGCAAGGAATGAAGAGATTCCAATAATAGAAACAAAAAACAATGAGAAAGTATAAATAGGGGACATCCATGCTAAAGGAACAGAGCATTATAATGCACCAAAAAGTTCACTAAAATGGAATGCAGATACAATTGAACCAAAAAAGTGTCCAAGTATGCACAATACTCCAATGAAACCCACAAGAGACGGACTAAGAAGAAGCAAAGTGTCAAAGAAAAAAGGGAAAATGTATCAAATATTCCTAAATAGTTAAAGAGAAGAAATCAGACACCATTGTTTCACTCAAGGCAGGAAGCAAAATAATAAGAGGAAAAATGTTAAAGAATCAAAAGAGTGAGAGCATGGAAAGAAGAGTCGGAGGATTACAAGGAGTATGTTGAAACAAAATAATTTATCTTCATCAAAATTTATAGGCCTCTAGGACTTGGAATCACTAGTGCCACCATCTCCAAAAGAAAAAAGTCTAGAGATAGATGTCATTCAATAACATGCATATGATTATTTTGAATCTTTGGAGAAAGAATCACATTAGGATAAGGTAAACCATTCTTGTGAATAAAATTTCAATGATGACATTCCAATATACAATATCCATGTACAAGATGATAGCATTACTATTCATATAGAGCAATAAGTTATTAAAGCATTGAAGAAAGTGATAGTTGAACTTGAGATACTAGAAAATCATGTGAAAGGAGAGAACCATATACTCAAATAAAAAAAATGAAAAATGCAAAAATGTATGTATTATTGGTATCAAAAAAATTTAAAACCCAAGAAGCCTAACAGGTTAGTCCAACATAAAATTAAAAGATTAAAGGCCAAAATTTTGATGAAGAAACTGAGGTCAATTCCCATGTAAATGAAGGGAGTTCAAAGTAACTTGGACATATAATCCAAGCCTTTGAAACAATTCTTTGAAGATTAGTGCTACTACAATTTTGAAGTTTTGCTACCAACAGGTGCATGCGGACATGCAAAACCCTCAGTGTGGAGGAATGTTGGGCCACAGGAATTACATCTTTTTTATAGTTTTTTACCTTTTTTTCACTCATTTTCCACTCATCCCTACATCACTACACCACTATTTTGAAATAAAAATCCATCAAATATACAAAAATAAGGATTTTTTTCTTTCTAAACTACTAACTAACTATATGTTTTTCTTAATTTACATCCACCAAAATTTATAGGCCTCTAGGACATATTATTCTCTCAATTCTATATGTTTTTCTTTCTAAAATTGACTTAATTTACATTAGTTATAAAACTTGACACATTTTGTAGCCTCACTAACATTATGTAGCTAAATACATGGTTCAAATAGATCCCATGAGAGACAGATCAACCAAATGACACGTGAAGATTATGAATGGTGCCTACATGGATTTCCACATATTGGGTGCAAGCAGACTAATCCTAGTTAACCACAATCTCAAAGTCAAACCTGATGGGCCTCCAAATTAGACATAAATTAAGGCCCATTTGACCATCCTTCAGCACATTAAATATCTCTTTTTTCATTAGATCACATATTTTTAACTTTAATATGTTCATTAGGAAGGTTTAGAGATAATTTCATATTTGTGCCTATTACACAGCATTTTGTCACTATCCCTGTACCCCTTGTTCCTTGATCCTGGAGGACCTCTACAGTGAACCCCGCACGTGTTTCCTTCATGGAGAAACTCCCATTATATCCCTCTTCATGAGAAAATCATTTCCATTTTGCACCATTTCCCCTGAAACTTCTGTTTTTCCTAGTTTACAAGACCGACGCTAATGGCCTTTGTCTCCCCCACGCCAATTTGTTGAGATTAGCACTACTCCTCACACTGACTAGAGTGATTGAGTTGTGTTTTAGTCGCGTCAATCCTATTTGTAGAATTTCCCACTGTAGATCAACAGATTATGCAATATACTAAAGCAAAATACAAGATGTATTTATACAACAAACTTGCGGAAGCTTAATCGATTATGAGCAAGATCAAATAGAACACATATAACTAAGAATGAGAAAGCAATCACAAAAGAACACAGAAGAATACTTTGGGGAAAGCCTCAGCTAAAAACCCCAATCTCTGTAATATCATACAAGTGGAAATATGTCTGGATTACACAAAGCTTTAGCTCGCGAGCTATCCAGCTCTCAATACAATTGAACAATACAAATCACAGACTGAATAGACACAACATATGCCTTGCCTCAGCCCTCCAAGCCTCCTATTTCCTTGCGTAGTTTCTCTTGAGGTCTAATGCTGCCACCTATGTAAATTGGCCTCATCACACACTCATCAAACTCAAAAGTAACTGCACAATCTCCAAGGAATGAATTCCTTCTGCATGGAAGAGATATCCTCAATGGAGTATTCCTGCAACTGATAGTACACTGTCCCATCACCTGATCTCAACTGGGTCTCTGACTGAACTAACATGCATGAGTTATTTATGAGAGAATATTCAGTTATCTGAAGTGCAGCAGTTACATGCATGCATGCATTAACTAACTGAACTCACAATCAGTTCCACAAACTGTTGGAACTAATCTAACTGGACTTAACTCAGATAAATGAGCTAACTAATTACAACTCAAAGTACAACTCATCCTGATCTCCTTAATCAAGGGATAACTTCCTCAATCAATGGAGAAACTGTTGCATGTCTTCACATAGACTTCATGTTTGATTTTCTACAACTAATTAACTCAAGATGAATTAATTAATTATTTTACAAACAGCTGCTAAGATCAAATTCGAATTTTAATTCTCAATTTTAGTTCAAGGACTAACTAAAATTGGAATATATCCCAAAATTCTATTTATAGCAGTGTTATTTTTAGCACTTCTATTTTTAGCATTTCTTGTTGCTATTTTCAACATTCCCTCTCAACAAGAAAGGGATTATCAGTAACCCCAATCTTGTCTCAGTGGAACTTGAACTTGCATTTTGACAATGCCTTAGTCAAAATATATGCATCATGTTCTATGGTCAAAACATACAACAACAACATGATCCTCTTCACCACACAATCCTGAAGATGATGGTACCGAATATCAATGTGCTTGGACCTATCATGAAAAACTGGATTCTTAGAGAGTTTGATACAACTCTAATTATCACAGTAGATCATAGTTGGATCCATCCTCTGACCAAACAATCCCACTAGAATCTTCCACATCCAAATGGCTTCGCATGTTGCCTGACTGGCAACCATGTATTCAGCCTCTGCTGAGCTAAGTGCAACTGATCTCTGTTTCCTGCTGTATCAGGAAACTGCAGCTGAACCAAGGTTGAAGATTCCTCCAGAAGTGCTCTTCCAGTCTGATGGAATCCTTATCCAATTTGCATCTGTGAAGCCCTAAAGCTTCACTCCCTCTATCCATCTGTACCACAATCCATACTGAGATGTGCCTCTGAGGTATCTCAGCACATGCTTTGCTACCTTCCAAAACAGCTTGGTAGGCTGAACCATAGCTTGACTCAATTGGTTCACCGCAAAGCATAAGTTTGGTCATGTGTTCACTAGATACATTAGTGAACCCACAAGCTGCCGATAAACTGTAGCAGCTACTACCTCACCTGAATTAGCATCCCCCTTCCTCTAGTTTCCAGCTAGAGGAGTCTACATGGGCTTGCACTTCTCCATGTGGAACTGCCTGAGTATCTCATTGGCATACTTGCCTTGAGACACAAACACTTCCCCTTCCTTCTGCCACACTTCCATGCCTAGAAAGTAGTGCATAAGACCCGTGTCTTTCATCTCAAACTCTCTTGCAAGTTCCTCCTTGCAAGACTTGATCAACTGATCATCACCTGTCAACATCAGATCATCGACATAAATAACAATGATCAATGGGTTACCTTCTACCATGACGTGGTAAAGATTTGCATCTTCCTCACTCTTGATGAAGCCCAACTCGGTGAAATAGCTGTCAATCCTGGTGTACCAAGCACGAGGTGCTTGCTTCAGCCCATACAAAGCCCTCTTAAGTCAGCACATATGCGACTCACAATCGAAGGTCTCAAAACCTTCTAACTGCTCAATGCACACCTCTTCCTCAATCTTCCCATTGAGGAACGTTGTCTTCACATCCATCTGATGGATCGTCCCACCCATTTGAGCTGATAGTGCCAACATCGATCTAATAGTTGAGTGCCTTGCTACAAGAGAAGAAGTCTCATCATAGTCGATCCCCTTGACCTGTGAGAAACCACAGGCAACAAACCTTGCCTTATGTTTCTCAACACCACCATCAGCTACCTGTTTTACCTTGTAAAGCCATTTGGAACTCACCATTGACTTGTCGTGAGGTCTTGGGACAACATCCCAAACATAGTTCTGAACAATGGAGTTGTACTCCTCCACCATTGCATCAACCCAAACTGGTTGTTGCACTGCCTCCTCGAATGAAGAATGTTCGGACTCTACACACTCCCCAACCAAGGCCATGTAACCAGTGTATCGCTCGGGTTATATGTGCTGAGAAGATGGTTGTCCCACATTCTCCCGTGCATCTAGCATCAACCTGTCAGCTTCCCTTGAGCATTTCTGCCCATCTCTAGAAGACTCAGCATGAGTGGATGTCTCCAATCCCAGATCCTCTGCATGCAGCTACTCCGCATTAATCTGAGGATCCTTCTCTTTAGGAACTAAAAGTTCCTCCTTTGCATGCAACTTGAGCTCCCTCACAAGTGATACTCGCATGGCTTTCTGCTCATCGAACTTTAGATCTTTGTGTACCACTGGTAGGCAGGAACACCCAATAGTTATGGGGTGTATCAGTGTACCCCACAAGTATCCCCAACTCAACTATTGGATCTAGCCACTTCCGGGCATCTTTGGTTGTAGGTTTTAACCCCGTACATAAATTACCTGCATACAAATTCTAAACCACATAAAATAAACAATGCGAGAGAATAACACATATACACAGATATTTTCCCCTGGATCCCAAAACCGGGACTGCCAGCTTGATTTTTCATTATGTTCCTTTCAATGTTACAATACATATTTATACATGCCTAAGCATCCAATACCATGGACCGAAAACCATCGCGTCCAAAACCATGTGTGAAAAACATGCACAAAACCATAGGTAGGTCTGCCCAACCTAATATAGGGTCCAAAACCAAAATTTTCCAGGGCGTTGCCCTGGACCCCATAGAGTGGGGTTACCTGCACCCCTCAAACCCCGTGTGACTCCCTCGCTATGCAATCGGAGCAACGAAGGGGGGGCTCCGCCCCCCTTCTAACCCCCTCGTTAACTACGTGGGCTAGTCATGGAAAGAATATAACACAACCCAACATTCTCCCACTTGTTTTTTTCTTTCCACAGGGGGGCATAAGAGAGCTTATTCATTTATCCAACCCTGCAATGCCCATTGTTTCTCTACACCAAGATAACTTCTCAGAGCTCACAGATTTTGTCATGCACCTACAGTATTCTTCAAAGTGTCCACCTTTACCAGCAACAACTTTTTGTCTTCTATCATATCCCTCACAAAGTTTAACATTAATGTGCTCTGTCTTTGAATGATATGCAAGGTTCTTTGCCAAGAAAATTGCACCTTGGCTATCATAGTATATCCTTATATCTCCCTGTACTAACCCCATACTTGAACACAATCTCTGCAACCAAACTACTTCTTTGCTTGCATGAGTGGCTGCCATGTATTCTGCCTTTGTAGTTGATAGTGCCACTATAGATTGTTTCTTACTCATCCAACTGACTGCACCTCCAAATAGGTTAAACACATACCCACTTGTAGATCTTCTCTGATCTAGATCTCTAGCCCAGTCTGCATCAACAAAGCCATGAATATCCAACACTCTATCCAATTCTGGTCTTCCTTGGTAGCACAAAACCATAATCACTAGTGCCACGAAAATACCTAAAAATCTGCTTCACTATTGTCTAGTTCTCCTTCCCTGGTTTTGACATAAACCTGCTCAATACTCCCACTGCATGTGCAATGTATAGTCTAGTACAGACGATCACATACATCAGGCTACCGACTGCACTTGGATATGGAACACGGGACATGTCCTCTTCCTCTTCTTGTGTCTTGGGACACTGTTCAGCAAATAACTTTACACCTACAGGAATAGGAACCTTCATCGGTTTGCTATCATGCATATTAAACCCTTTCAATATTGTCTTGACATACTTCCTCTGTTTTAACCAGAGCTTCCTCTTTGCCCGATCTCTTTTAATTTCCATGCCCAAAATATAGTTTCCAGCACTAAGATCTTTCATGTCGAATTTGGAGGACAATTGGGTCTTCAAATCTTGGATAATTGCTTTGTCATTTCCAACCAACAACATATCATCCACATACAAGACTAGATAAATAACACGGTCACAAATTAATTTAAAATACACACAGTGATCTGCTTTGCTTCTAGTGAAGCCAAGTCCCCCTATAAATGTATCAAATTTCTGATACCACATCTTTGGTGACTGTTTTAACCCATACAGAGACTTCTTTAACTTGCATACCAGTTCTTTCTTACGCTTCACCGTAATGCCTTCAGGTTGCTTCATGTAGATTTCCTCTTCTAGATCCCTATGAAGAAATGTTGTCTTCACATCCATCTATTCTACCTCAAAATCAAAAGTTGTAGCAACAGATAAAGTAATCTAATAGAAGCTACCTTGGTAACAGGAGAAAAAATATCACCAAAATCAATTCCTAGCACCTGGAAATAACCTTTTTCTACGAACCGAGCTTTGTATTTCTCCACCTTTCCTTTTGCATTTGTCTTCTTCTTGAACGCTCATTTGCTGCCAATGGGTTTCCTTCTAGCCGACAACTCCACCAAATCCCAAGCCTCATTTTTGTGCAAAGGTGCCATTTCATCAACCATGGCCTCTTTCCAGAGTTTTCCATACTCTGAATCTACTGCTTCCTTCATAGTTCTGGGATCATCATCAGTAATAGAAAAATAAAAATTTGAACAGAAAGAAGATGGACTATACCTTTCTGGCTGCCTTCTTTCTCGAACTGATCTTCTCACACCTGGATTTTGTGGCTCTTCATCTTCTAATTCATCCTCTACTGTAGAGTCTGATTCTTCCTCCTTTAGCTCAAACTCTATCTTCTTAGGTTCCTTTAGTTGGACTTCATGTTTAATAACATATTTCACCTCTCTGAACACCACATCTCAATTGTACACAACCTTCCTTGTTACTGGGTTCCAAAGCTTATAATCCTTTAAACCATCATTATACCCAATAAAGATGCACTTTTTAGATTTACTATCCAACTTGGTTCATTTCTCCTGTGGAACATGTACATATGCATCACATCCAAATACCCTCAGATGTGAAAGAGAGGGCTTCTTACCAGTCCATACCTCTTGTGGAGTCTTATCCTCCAACGCTGATGAAGGTGATCTATTGACCAGGTAACATGTTGTCTCCACTGCCTCTGCTTAGAATTCTTGTCCTAACCCAACACCACTAAGCATGCTTCTTGCCCTTTCCATCAATGTCTTGTTCATTCTTTCTGCAACTCCATTTTGCTGAGGTGTATATGGAGTAGTATTCTACCATGCTATACCACACTTCTTACAGAATTCTTCAAATTCCTTACTGCAAAACTCTCCACCATTATCCTTCCTCAGCACTTTTATCTTCTTCTCTGTCTGGTTTTCCACCAGAGCCTTAAATTCTCTAAACCTGTCAAAGACTTCAAATTTATTCTTAAGGAAATATATCCATGTATTCCTTGAGAAGTCATCTATAAATGATACGTAGTACATAGAATTACCCAGTGATGGAACCTTCACATGTCGAAACACATCACTGTGCATAAGCTCTAATATCTGTTTCGCCCTCTTACCAGCAGAGGGGAAACTCACGCGATTCTGCTTCCCATATACACAATTCTCACAGAAATCAAAATCCAGAGAGCTATTACTCATACCTTCTACCATACCTTTATCATGAAGTATTTGAAGGCCCTTCTCTCCAATATGTCTAACCCTTCGATGCCACAACATAGTCTTCTCTCTAGAGACCACTAGATTTGTTGCTCCACTTTCAGGAACCATGGAACTGTTGCACCCATCAACAATAGTGCTACCTTGCAGCTTGTACAGAGTTCCAACTCGAACTCCCCACATCAATACTAGTGCCCCCGGAACCATCTTACAAGTATCCTTCTCGAACATTGTTTTTACACCTACATTATCCATCTTGCTTAGAGAAATCAGTTTTCTGGCCAATGCAGGAATATGCAGAACACCCGAGAGTGTTCTAACCCTTCCACCTTGTAACTTCAACTTTACTTTTCCGCGACCAATGATTCTAGCCTTCCTGTCATCCCCCAAGAAGACATTACCACCATCATATTTCTCATACTCGCAGAAGCACTCTCTATGGGGAGTGAAGTGAAAGGATGCACCTAAGTTAATTAACCATGCCTCATGATCTACATGTGTACTTGAAGAAGCCAAATACACATCTCCACCTTCATCTAAGGCGGTTTTCGCCTCTGCAGAAGGATCATCATCAAATCCCTTTCCTTTATCAGGAGCTTTAGATTTACAGCCCCTTTTGTAGTGCCCTTCCTTTCCAAATTTCCAACACACCACCTTTATAGGTTTTCCTGGAGATTTAGATCTCCCTCTAGATTTAGATCTCCCACTCGATGACTTATTTTTGTTTCTGTTCTAGGACTGTCCTAGTACAGACAAGGCATCACCATTCTGGCTTTCCATATTTTTTCATCTCATCTCCTCTGTCAGCAAGGATGAGACTATTTCATCAAACTGCAAGGCAGTTGTATTGCTACCTATTGCAATAACCAGACTATCCCCTCTGCTAGAGAACACAACAAACTAATGCACTTATCATCATCTGAAATTTTAATATCAACAGATAATAATTGACTTACCACAGTATTAAATGTGTTCAGATGCTCTGTCACCGAGTCTCCATCTTTCATCCTCAGGTTATACAGCTTTTTCCGTAGGAACAGTTTATTCACCAGAGACTTAGATAGGTACAAAGTCCCTAACTTGTCCCACAAAGCCTTCGTCGTAGCTTACCCTGATACATTCAGCAATACTGAATCTGAGACACACAATCGTATTGTGCTCTTAGCCTTTCAATCCAAATTCTTCCATTTTTCATCAGACACTCATGTTGAGTTAGTACCTAGATTTACCGCGACCCACTGATCTTTATCCACCATCAGATCCTCCATCTTGAGTTTCCATAACTCAAAACTTTGACCATTAAATTTCTTGATCTCTATCTTTCCACTTCTCGCCATCTTCTTTCACCACCATAATCGATCTCACAAATCTCCCACTGAAAAGGGTTTGCCACAGGCCCCAGTGAAACCCCTCAGCAACAAAGGCATCCCCTTGAAGCCAAAACAACTATGATACCAAATGTAGGTTATAACCCCGTACAGAAATTATCTGCATACGAATTCTAAACCACAAAAAATAAACAATGCAAGAACATAACACATAAAACACATATACACAGAGATTTTCCCCTGGATCCCAAAACCAGGACTACCAGCTTGATTTTTCATTATGTTCCTTTCAATGTTACAATACATATTTATACATTCCGAAGCATCCAATACCATGGACCGAAAACCATCACGTCCAAAACCATGGACCGAAAACCATTACGTCCAAAACCATGTGCGAAAAACATGCACAAAACCATAGGTAGGTCCACCCAACCTAATATAGTGTCCAAAACCAAAATTTTCCAGGGCGATACCCCAAACCCCATAGAGTGGGGTTACCTGCACCCCTCAAGCCCCTTGTGACTCCTCCACTACGCAATTGGCGCAACGATGGGGGGGCTCCACCCCCCTTCTAACCCCCAGTTAACTACGTGGGCTAGTCGTGGAAAGAATATAACACAACCCAACATTGGTCACATGGCAATAAACTGGTGATCCAAAGATCCTAAAGTGACTCACATCTGGTTGCTTCCCAGAAAAGGCCTCAATAGGTGTCTTCATTCCTAGTATATGGTGCGTGTTTCTGTTCTGCAAGTATACTACTGTATTGCATGCCTCAGCCCACAAATGCAGTGGTAGGATTTGGTCATGAAACATCGCTTGAGCTGAGCCCACAATCGATCTGTTCTTCCTTTCAGCCACCCCATTCTGTTGTGGGTTATGGGGTGTCGTCAACTCCCACTTAATTCCTTCTGCACGCAGAAATCCTTAAACTATTGGGAGACATACTCTCCACCATTGTCATTATGCAAGGCCCTTATTTTCTTTCCAGAATCTTTCTCTGCCAAGGCTTTAAACTCACAAAACCTCAAGAAGGTCTAAACCTTCTTTTGCATAAAGTAGATCTAACATCTACGAGAAAAATCATCAATAAAAATAACATAGTACCTTTGTTTAGCGGTGGAGGCTGTAGAGAATGGTTCACCAACATCTATGTGAACTCACTCCAGGATTGCTCTAGCTCTACTATCTCGATCTTGAAGGGAAGATTTAACATACTTACCCAAAGTACAACCTTTGCATGTATTTGTCTACTCCAATTTTCCCTTGGGAAGTCTAGTAGAAATCTATTGCATGATCTTCAAGGCTCCATGGTGCAAGTGGCCCAATCTTCTATTCCATAGCTCGCCAACATCTTGGCTCTACACCAACTCAGCTTTGGAACTCAATGTAGCACAGGTCTACCTCTAGCTTGTAGAGATTCTTTACTCGAATCCCGATCCTCTTGGTCTGTCCAGTGTCGATATGCCTCAGTAATACCTTTCCTTTACTAAAGACTACATCATAGCCTTTATCTTATAGCATAGCAACGGACACAAGATTCTTCTTCAGACCTGGTACATACTTTACATCAGTCAGGGTGAGAGGATCTCCATGCTCCCTTTGAAACACAACCATACCTTCACCTGAAACACGATACTTTCCATCATCTCCCATCTCGATCCACATCTGGAGATCCTTCTCCTTGAAAGTACTGAAAAGATTCTTGTCGTCGGTCATGTGGAACGAAGCTCCACTGTCCAGGTACCAAACACATCCCACCATGGATGAAACCATGCATGCGATGAGAGAGAAATCCAACTCAAACTGTGAGGCCAATGCCTCACCATCTGATGCCTTTGAGGATCCCTTCTTGGATTTCTTCTGCGGATAATTCGTAGCATATTGGCCCACCTCATGACAATGAAAGCATCGCACCTTCGATTTGTCAAACTTCTTCCCACCATGGGAAGAACTGGATTTGGAATGGAACGCCTTCCCTTTTCCTTTCCTCACCTTACTCACTAATGCTAGATCTTCTTCATCATCTTGTTTTTATGAAGATCCATCTCTGGTGCTTCTTCTTATCTCCTCCTGCATCAGATCCGACCAAAGTCATTCCCAATCTGGAAGTTTCTGTATTCCATTTACCGAGTCTTGGTAGCTATGCCAACTCTTAGGAAGACCGAGGAGAGAAAGACTCACCATGTCATCATTGGCTATCGTGATCCCTACACTTCCAAGCTCATCCCTGCGAGTGGTGAGCTTGTTCAGATATGTAGAGATCGTGTCGCCCTTTTCACACTTGATTTTATGAATCTTGTCTTTCAGTGCCAGCTTCCTCTTATCGTTGTTGTTCTGATATAGATCTTTCAATGTTTTCCACATTGAAAACAGTGTCTCCTTCCCATGGAGACTCGAGACTATGTGGTCTCGAACTCCCTCCAGAAGGATTCTCCTCGCTCTAGCCACACATTTCTCCCATTCCGCCAATTTTGTAGCAATAGTTGTTGTTGGCTTGGGAACTTCTTGATCAATGAAGTCCTTTAGACCATTGTCCTCTAATACTGCTTCCATGTGATCCTTCCAGGCTATATAATTTGAGTTGCCATCAAGGGCATACTCACCTCTTAAACCGTTGAACGCCATTGGTGAAATTGAGATGTGATAAGAACTTGATTTCTATATTCAGGAACTTCAACCTTCGAACTTCTCCCTTCTTTGTATACTGTTCTCTCCTTTGATCACCTTTGCTCTGATACCATGTAGATTTTCCCACTGTAGATCAACAGATTATGCAATATACTAAAGAAAAATACAAGATCTACTTCTACAACAAACTTGTGGAAGCTTAATCGATTATGAGCAAGATCAAATAGAACACATATAACTGAGAATGAGAAAGCAATAACACATGAACATAGAACAATACTCTGGGGCAAGCCTCAGCTAAAAACCCTGATCTATGTAATATCATACAAGTGGAAATATGTCCGGATTACACAAAGCTTTAGCTCACATGCTATCCAGCTCTCAGTACAATTGAACAATACAGCTCATAGACTAAATAGACACAACATATGCCTTCCCTCATCCCTCCAAGCCTCCTATTTCCTTGCACAGTTTCTCTTGGCGTCCAATACTGCCACCTATGTGAATTGGCCTCATCACACACTCATCAAACTCAAAAGTAACTGCGTAATATCCAAGGAATGAATTCCTTCTGCATGCAAGAGACATCCTCAATGGAATATTCCTACAACTGATAGTAAATTATCCCATCACCTGATCTCAACTAGGTCTCTAACTGAACTAACATGCATGAGTTATTTATGAGAGAATATTGAGTTATCTGAAGTGTAGCAATTACATGCATGCATGCATTAACCACTGAACTCACAATCAGTTCCACAAACTGTTGGAACTAATCTAACTGGACTTAACTCAGATAACTGAGATAATTAATTACAACTCAAAGTACAACTCATCTTGATCTCCTTAATCAAGGGATAACTTCCTCAATCAATGGAGAAACTGTTGCATGTCTTCACATAGACTTCATGTTTGATTTCCTACAACTAATTAACTCAAGATGAATTAATTAATTATTTTACAAATAGCTGTTAATATCAAATTCGAATTTTAATTCTCAATTTTAGTTCAGGGACTAACTAAAATTGGAATGTATCCCGAAATTCTATTTATAGGAGTGCTATTTTTAGCATTTCTTGTTGCTATTTTCAACACTGTTATGGAAAGTTTTTTAAATTAGAGCCAAAGCTTCCAGCTCTAGAAGCTCCGTAACGGAAGTCTGGTAAATGGTTTGGCCGAACAGGCTCAAGGATGACAGTTTGGGCTCCTTTCCCGTATAATGATGGAACTACCTCAAGGGATAAGTCCTTCTCCCATAAGAAGAGGATCCATCTCCCATCCATATTTCCTATATAAACCTCCCTTCTTCCCAAGCACAAACTAGTGTGAGTGTTATAGTTGCAGAGTTTTGGTTGAGTGTTGATACTATTTTGGAGTAGACAAGAAAGCTATTACTAGTTGTAGATGCCTAGTTGTGTGAGAGAGAAATGTGTTCTGGTTTGGAGTGAAGCCTAAAGGGAAGAGCTCTAAAACTATTATTGTTTGAAGCCATCATGGAATGTTAGCAGAAGTGTGTGGGAACTTGGACTTGTCAGAGGAAGACTGCAACTTCAAGATGAATGGTTGTAATCTCTTTTTTATATTAATATATGAAACTATCGATTGATTTCCTACATGTTTTTTAATACTACATATCTATGTCTTAATGCTTCTTGACTCATTAAGTAGGTTCAATTAAAATTTGTCTATTATTATGTTTATGTGTTGTTGTTGTTTACTTGTTTCAAGAACTTGAATAAGGAAGTAAGAGATTGTTGGAGCGAGAAAGCGAGGACATCATCAAGCAGGATAAGCAACCAAGAGATAGGCCCTCTTAATTTATTATAACCTAAGGAAATATTCCATAGAATGTATATGTTGTGGCTAGACCCATTATCAGGCTAGAGGAATTCGTTTGTGTTTGCACTTATAATTTTACTTCACCATAAATTGGTGACTCCTCTAGGGATCCAAATCCTTTTGTTTGTTTGGGATTTCATGATTTTGTGAGAACTTTTCTAGTTTCACATTTTCCCTTTGGTTCTGTTTCTTTTCTCCTGCTTATTGGCCTGAGTCTAAAATTCATAGTAGTAGATCTGGTTCCTATGTTGAATTGTTTTTATTTTTCCTTAGTTACCTTGGCCAGTGCGCTTAATCCGCTGACAGTCACGCCGACCAGCGGGAATTGCTGCGGAACAGTCTCACCGACTAGCCTCTGGTGCTCGTTGTCAGTTAGGCAATCGCGCTGATGCCTATAAGTGAAGATTGGGCTTGACCCTAATCTTGGCCAATGTGTTCTGCTCTTGTGTTTTTACCTTAAGAGCCTATGACTGTTTACTCCCTCATTAGAAAGCTACTTTTCATTTGGTTTTTCTTGCTTTTTGGCTTGTCATATTGCTATTTGATTGATTGAGTCATTGAGTGGCTAGCGACACTAGGGCATCTAGTTGGTCACCCATTCAGCAGTTGTTGAACTCACCAAGTCAGATTGTAGGTGTTTTTACTCCTTGCTTTTCTTTTTTGGTCCTTTTTATGACCTTGACCTCTTTTTGCACAAGTTTGAAAAAGTTTCGTTTACTAGCTTGAACGTCTCTTTTCGGCATAGATTACATTGTTGGCCTTGTGTTTGGCAAAGTCAGTGTTTCATTGATCTGAATGAACTTCTCTTTTCATGTTTTCATTTGCTTGAAGAGCTCGTTGCCTCAAAAACTTTTTCATTGAAAGATTGTATGCAAAAAGTTTGTTTTGTTGTTTCATGAGAAAGCATGAAATTCTAGCTTGTTGCATCATTGTGTTATAAACATTTGCATGTTTTTAAAGACTAGAATTGCATCAACATTTGGAAAAGGAAGAGAAGTTTTTATTTTGAAAGGACTAATAGATAAGTGCTTGTCAGGAAATTAGGAATTGGAATGCATTTTTCATTAGTTTATTTTTTTGAAAAAGTAAGGTAGTGAAAGATCATTTCGGTTTTAGTTTTTTGATTGTTTGCATTTGATTGAGTAGTTTCTACCCTCTCTAGTGTAATCATTTCATCGATTGAAGGGTCTTGTCTCATTTAGTTACATTTTAGGTTTTTTGAATAACATCGCTAAGACCTAAAAACTGAAACTTAACTCAAGATCAAATCTAAAATGAATTCAATTAACCTAAGACGAATTTGACAATAACGATCATATCTAGAAGGTCTAGGCTAGAGACGTGTTCCAACATTTTTAAACCTAGCAGTTGTCGTTAGCTTCAGCATTAGACAACGCTAGCACGGATTTTTGCTCCCCATACCATCGAGTATATAACGAGAGACCCCACTAATCTGCAATCCTTTTATCCTTAGGAAGATGAGTCAACCACCTTGTGAATGTGATACACCGAACACAGCATTCGGGGAGATTTACTGCTCGTACTTCTTGGTTCACCAGGAGGTATTCTGCAGTTCACGATTGCCCGGCAATCCTATTTACCTAGATCATCTAGAGTAGTAATTTGATCTTTTTGACTCATTAAATTTAAAATATCGTTCGATAACTTGTCCTTTTGATCTCATTTCCAATTGAAAGTGATGGAGTCATCTTTGTTTCTTTCTCGACTCTTAAAAAATGAAAGAACATCGGTGTTTTATGCATCTTAATAATTGATTGCCCACAATCCCAAACATCCTATTAGTCTTTTTGACCAAATCGTGAGTTCCCTTAAAAGGAAATTTTTAAAGCCTTGAAGTTATTTTTTCTGTCGACTAAGAGAAGGTCATCGTGGCTAAACCATCTGGTTCACCCAATTCCTCTTCCTCTCCTTCGTCTGAAAGATTGTCTGAGGATTCATTTCTTGAGTTATCAGAGTCACTTGAGGACCAAAATGTTGAACTCACAATTGTTTTGATTGTTCAACCATTGCCATCTCATCCTCCGCCTACTTTTGATTAAGGTCATCTGTTGATCTTGGCTTGGAATCTCCGGACAATTCTGTTCGAACTCCAGAGAACTCGCTGACCATGGAAGATCAGCTTGGACTGGTTATCTATCCTCTGAACCCTCTGTTTGACGTTGTTGAGGTATCACCATAGCGTCCTTACAGTCCGTACGATCAGCTGGGTGTTCCTTTAGAACTATCCCCTAGTACACGTTTAGCCATTCATCGTCGTTTTTTTCAAACATGGAACCTGAAGGTGATGCTCCAGTCACATCTCTGGATGAGTCTGAATTTTCTATTTCACATGTGTTGAGGGTGAAGAATTTAAATTGCAGTTCCCTCCCGAGGGTTTCCCTTATTCAGAAGGTATTCCCGTCAGTTTTCCACCCAACTATGTGTCTTTGGGTCACTTAGTTTCAAGCACACCTAGTGCCTCATCACTCTACCATAATCCTGTATGGGCATTAGGCATCAGGATTACATCAGGTCCATTCATCACAAACATGAATTCCCAACAAGTTGTTACTTCAACCCCGGTGCAACCCACCATTTTGAATATCCTTGTATCATCAATCCCAGTTACACATCAGTCACAACCGACAGTTTCAAAGATTGTCTCTATTAGTTCCTCTGTCCCATTAGTCAGTGGCCAGATTGTGCCACCGCCTGGGGGGAAGAACCTAAATGTCTCTATGGTGTCAAGTGCCACTAATGTGAGTGGCTCACAAGCTCACATGCTTGGTATAAACCAACCCTCTTCTGGTATTATTTATAACCCTACTGACCCTACTGGATCAAGTAATGTCTAGTACCAACAGGTTCAGAATCCCATTGGTCCATCTGGATTGAGAAATGTTCAGTATCAGTAGCCCTATGGGGCTTAGGTCCAATACCAAAATCCTTATGTTCCATATGGTTCTCAAGGATTGGTTAATCAACCTTACACCCTCCAAGCTGGGCAATACATCCATCTTGGCTACAGCCAGATTCAGTTCGGTAATTTCCTTGGAACAGTTCAAGTTCCCTTGCAACAGCAAGGACAACCTTTACAACAACCAAGGCATCCTTTGTTACTGCAACGGTGATCTTTGTTGCAACAAGGGCTCTCTGTGCAACAGGAAGGGAAAATTATCCTGCAGCAAGGCTTTCTGCAACAACCGCAAGATCAATCCTTACAGTGGTTACAACAAGTCACGTAGTAGAAGATGCAATATGCTCCACATATCTCTCAACCCGTACCCTCACAGGGCCAACCTCTGCAAACCCAGGGAAAAAAATTTCAACCTCAAGGTCAGCCCTTGCAACAACAAAACCAACCGGGGCAGTAGCAACCCTTGTATACCTACCAACAAGGTCAACCCCTATAGGGGTAGGTTCAAGGTCAAGTCCTGCAACACCATGCCTAGAATCCTCTTGTCCTAGGTCAATAGGTTCATAATCCTACCGGCCAAGGGAACTAGGTACAAAACCCCTACGTCCAAGGGAAACAAGTGTATCAACCTTATGCCCAAGGACAGCAGGTCCAAAACCCTCTTGTTCAGGGACAACAGGTTCATCAGCCCTATGTTCCAGGACAGCATGTTCCATATCCATATGTCCAAGGTCAACAGGCTCAACAACCTTTTAACTCATACGTTGCCTATCAGCAACCTATGCCTGGACAGTTTCAAGGTATTCAAGGTCAGAATCCTCCCTATGCTCAAGATAATCCACAATGGGGGCAGCCTCAGATACCATATGGCCAAAATCCCCCATTGTAGGGACAAAATCCTTACCAAAAAGGATGGTCCTTTCCTTATGGGCCCGCCTATCGACATCCCATGCCTTTTAACACTCAATTACCTTTCTTGGCTACATTCGAGTTTCTGGATGTATCGCACCTTACGAATGATCTGATCCTTCACTCGTCATACTGGACTCCGATGTCGTCCAAGATACTAAGTGATTTCCCAAAGTTGGATGGAAAAGCTAAAGAATCTCCTCAGGCCCATGTGATGACATATCACCTCTGGTGCTCGTCGAAGTCGTACGTGGACGATTCCATTCGTCTTCATATTTTCCAACGAACCCTCACGGGTGTCGCGGCGAAATGGTACATCGAGCTACCTCGGAGTACTTTCCATGACTTTAATTCATTAGCCATGGCTTTCCTCACGTATTTTCAATTGTTGGTTTGCTATGAGACTAGCACCTTTTTTCTCACATCGCTTAAGCAAGATACTATGACACATTTCTCTGATCACATCCATGAATGGAGACGTAGATGTTGCCTGATCAAATTCAAGATAGTTGATCAGTTCCTAACTGAATGGTTTACCAAATCATTTGTAGCGCCAATTTCTCAGGATATAGCTATGGGGGCATCAATGAAGAGAAAGCCATCGCTCATGCCCAGTACTTGGATCTAGTTTACTCTCAGTTTGGAACTTTATACGAGTTGTTACCCAATGCTCCATGGCCATCATCCGATCCCATAGCATCAAAGTCACCTGTTGTTCCTCCCATTGATGGAGTTATTGGTTCAGTATCCCAGTCCCCTAAAACTTATTCCAAACAGAAGTCAGTCTCGAATGCTGCTCCTAATAGTTCATCTTAGAATCCACCTGGCCCTGGTAAAACCTTAGAGGTCCACACTGTCCAGTCTACCATAGCGGACAAATCCTAAATAGGAAAGAAGAAAGGCAAAGGCAAAGCTAAAGCCGATGCCCCAAAACAGGGTCCTCCCAAATCGTCTACCCTGCCTCATTTGCAAGGAGGATCACTACACAAGGATTGTCCTCGATGATTCGAAGTTAGTCGCCTGCTCAAAGGGACCCTTGTTGTCCTTAAGAGCCATTTCCGACTCAGCAGACCCAAATGGTAGACCAACTCCAATCTGCTTCCTCCGGATCTCAAGTGTTCATGATGAGCACGCCTATTAATGTGGCTACCCGATCAAAATATTATCAAACTCCAGCTTTGACAGCTGGGAAATAAAAAGAAGTTGCACCTTCTTCTTCTTCTACCCCGAGTTCTGGCCCTCTGCAAATTGAACGCCCTAACCCTGATTCTGCTACACAGCCACCCTCTCGAGGTGTGGTGTAGAAATCCTCGTATATTCCCAATTCCCGAGCAACTCAACACTACAATATTGTTGAGAACTTGGATCAGGCGTCATCAGCCATGTCAGCTCTCGAGGTACTCCAAAGCTTCCCATCACAGCGGAAATCTTTAATGTTAGCTATCAGGGGCATCTATCCCACCAATTCTAATTTGATATGTTTCGATCTAGAGAACCATGTTCCATGGCTCCCTCATCAGATTTCCTTTCTTATTTAGGTAATCATTAATGAGAAGACCATCCACCGCACTGTCATCAAGGAAGGTGCTTCGACCTGAATCATGTCAACTGCATGTTGGAAGGCTATTAGTTCTCCTGCACTGAACCAATCTCTGAACACTTTGGAAGCTTTCAATGGGCATGATTCACGACCCTTCAGTGTCTTACCTAACCTTGCCATCACCCTGGAAGGCAAGAAAGTGCAAGTCGAAGTAGAGATTGTTGACGCCAATCTCAATTATAATCTTCTACTCGGCCGAAGTTGGACTCATGTCATGCATGTCGTGGCCTCCTCTTTGTTTCGCGTGATCCATTTTTCCCATCAAGGGAATATTTTCACCATCGATCAACTGTCTTTCTTTGCCTCTTCCTCCTCGAATGGCAATGTTTCATACATCAAGCACTCTGGTCCTCCCTATGAGAGTGTAGGGGCGGATCTCTTCAAAGATTTTGCCTTAATGGGAATTTTTCCACTCCCACCTCCTCATGTTTCCTCTATCAACATGGTCTCGGTCAAAATCTGATCCCTAGGTCATACCTGCACCAGATCTTATTGATACTTGGGGTGAGGTTATGCCGCTTAATCCCGCTGAAGTCAATTACGTGGAAATTGTTTCGACTTCGAACTCAGCATCCTCTGATTCTCATATGTCGAAGGCCTCTCTCCATATGTACTCTCAATCCCCTTGGCTTGGCACTTTGGAATCGTTTGATCCCTTAGCTAAGACCTTCCTTGTTGATGAAGGTATCATGGAAATCATGTCTCTCAAGGAACCACCTTGGATCAATACTCATCATCGCTCCTTGTTCCTGCACCCGGTGGTCATGTCTATCTTTTTCAAAGAATTCTCTTCTCCACTACTCATTGATGTGTCAGTTTAACATGACATGATCAAGATCTTTCAACTGAGGGCACCTTTATCCATTCATGGATTCAGGATTTTTCACCCTCCTCGAGTTTTCACCGATTTCCAATTATTGCAATGGGGTTTCCATCTAACTCGTAACCCTCCCTCGCCCAGGCGGGCATGGGGGCAAAGCCTTATAGTTCTACTCCATTATTTGGTCAATTTGATGCTTACTCATCATGACAATGGTAAAACTCTCGTGTCCTTCTATGTTTATTGATTACCCAAGTCCCAGTGTGGACTCCCTCAAAAAGTACTATGCTTAGGTCATCTTGCATGGTTACTTATGTACATTACTGTGTAATTCATTTTTGTACAGTGTGGTTTTGTGTGATAGTTTTCAAACAGCTTTCCTATTTACTATGCTTTTCGTGCTTTGCAGATGTCTGCAACTCCTCATGTTGGTTTTGCTGATGGTGCTTGTCGTAGTACCCGGAACCTATCATCCGTAACATGGGCTATCTATGACCCTCACGGTGAGTTGATTGACCTTCAAGGTATCTGCCTAAGTTGCACAACCAACAACATTGTTGAATATTGTGCGGTCATCGAACTATTGTCAGAAGCTATTGCTCTAGGCATCAGAGAATTGGTTGTCAACCTGGATTCACAGCTTGTCGTCCTTGAACTCAATGGGCAATATTCCATCAGGAACCCTCAAATATTATGAATGTATCTCCGTAGTCATCTTTTGGAAAGGAATTTTGATTATATTACATATCATCATATTCCTAGATGCATGAATACATTAACAGATGCATTAACTAATTACGTGCTGGATAGACATTTACAAAACATGTAAAAGATAAGACAAACCATTTGTACCATAATAGACAGGAAAATACAACACATATGTATATGGTGAGAATGTTTGATACATCATAACACCAAAAATAATATGTGTGTCTGAAACAACATCAACGACTCACAGGCCTCGTACATTCGTGGCACGCAAGCCTCAAAAAATATGTAAGTGCTAGACCTAGGAACTACTCAGCATGGTGGTCATGATAGCATGAGACAGCTCGTGCAACATGACTCAGCAGTCAGCGGATCCAATCTAAGACTCCCACCATGTGTCTCTAGTACTGACGGGGCATGTCTCCTGTCCGAACATAGTCCAGGATTCCAATAGTTAACCCCTCAAGGTTCCTCACGATCTCCTCCTTGTTGTCACTCCCGTTTTGATAAGGGGTGACAATGTCAATAGGGCGGGGTACACGCCTGGCTATCGGGAACATCTCGGCCGACCACTCTGGTCCAACATATTGGTGGGCCCCAGTATTGTAGCAATAATGCTACAACTCCTGGAACTCCCTTCTTTAATTTTATCAACCCGGTAGTTCGTAACAAACTTGGAAGCGACGGTGTTGTATGCACAAGTACTAGCTCTTGCCGCAGCTGTCACTTGGTCAGCTGGCACAAGTCCGCTAGGAGCTTAAGCCAACTTCTATGAGCTCTTAGAAGAAGCTTTTTAATTGATGGATGAAAGCTAACTCGAAGGAAGCTAATCTAATTGCGAAAAGAAACCGAAAGACAAAAAAGAAACGCAAACCCTAGCAAACCCTAATTCTACCAGCTAGTCCTACTGACGCAAAGGAGAGCATGCAAACTACTGAAAGAGATGCCATTACTTCTAGGAAGGTAAAATGCATGTGTCTAAGTTATCACTATCTGAAGAAAACATCTTTTTGTATTTTTGATTAAGTTGTTGGAATTATCATGCATGTGCTTCTAACTATTTTTGACTGTGCAGAGGTGGATCAAGGAGGAGAAATGCTTGGGAAAGGTTGGGAAGGTTCAGAGAGGGTCTAAGGGGTCCCTAACACCCTTCCAGAGAGTCTCACAAAGTTTGGCTGCCAAGAAACCGTGTTTATGAGCTTCTACAGGAAGTCTGCAGGGGTTCTACAGGATGTTCAGGATTTCTACAAGATGTTCTGTAATTCTTCTACAGGATGTTTAGTAATGGAATTTTGGAGCATGGATGGAGGGAAAAAGGTGGAGGAATGAGTATGGAGGTGAAATAGGGGTATAGGGGAGTTCAAGACTTGGAGGATGGAGTTGAGGAGAAGGTGTAGATGGCTGGACTTGTTCCAAGAAGACTGAAGTAATGTTGCACACAAGATAGGGTTATGAGGGCAGTATGGCAACGTGAGGCAAGAAACCAAGTTAGGAGATGGAGAAGATGGGTTTGAGGGAGTCTGGGTAGACATAGAAGTGGTACAGGTGCTCTGCAATTTGTGTTTCCAACTGAACCAACAAAGACATGCAAGAAAACAAAGATCTAGTTATGCTACCCTAATATGATCTAGCTAACAGTAACAAGAATGGACAGTAGCTTTATTTGCAAGGAAACCATGTATATTAACTATGCAATGAAGCATTCAAAGATATGAACATGTAACCAACTTCTGCAAATGAAAACCAAACACTAATGATTGCATGGCAAAGCAAAGTCAGTGTTTTTGTGGGCAGCAAAGTCATCCTAGTCACAGCTCCTGATCCCACTAAAGGAGAGGTGAAACCACAGATGTTTGTTGGCCCTTTTCTTGAAGCTTTTTCTGTTAACAACCTATCAACTAAATCTGAGCATGAAAAGCTATTTTACACATAAAAAAACAAACTAAATAACAAAACAAGAGTTAGATCTAAATAGCAGATTTTATTCTAAGAATGCAGCAAAAACACATAAAGATAATCAAAGGAGGTATTGGGCACTTGAGATGGGCCCAACCCCAAGAGCTACAGCCTCCTAAGAGAGATTTAGAGCTGGTGCAAAGCTGGATTCATCTTTATTGATTAAGAAATGAAGAGTTACATCAAAACTGTCCACAAGGAGAGCTTGAGAATGAGCTGAAAGCAAAGCTAATCTATTGCCTAAAAATCGAACTACAAAATGACTACAACAAGGCTATGAAATGACTAACTACCAGCTACAAAATGACTAACCACTAGCTACTATCTACTGGCTAACTAGCTAACATCCATTGGCTAACCCAAATGAGGCCCTAAGCCTTCTTATTTATACAATTTGAGGACCCAACAGTCCTCCTAAAATTTAGGGACTCGGCTGCCCAAGACTTGTAGTTAACAGCAGTCCTACTTGACTTGCTTGGCTGCCCTTGTGTTGATTGATTCGGTGGCCCTTGAACTCCGAGCTGATGGTGGAGAATTCGAGGTAAGGGCCCATAAATGAAGGGGACACCTTCCTACAAATCCTCTCCCTTGTCTTCCCACGAATTTGGCTGCCAAGTGCTCATTAAGACCTTCAATTTTGTCTCCAAATTGACCAAAAAGGCTACACAAAGCACCCATTAGACTTGTTGGCATAATGACTAACCAAATTCACTCTATTAGCATAAATATAATCAAAAACATGCAATAAACTAATGAGAATGGTGGATTAAGTCAAATTAGGAGGTTGAATGAGCCCAAATAATTATCCATTTTTGGGGCTCATCATCACCCCCCTACTGAAAGTGTTGCTCATCCTCTGAGCAACCAATCTCTCTCCTCATCTTTGATGGCCTTGGTGGCCTCCTTAGCTAAAATCTCGGCCAATTTCTCCTTCTGCTGCCCTTTCTCCAAACTTCCTGTAGAAACAGTTCTCTGTCTTCCTGTAGAAACAGTCTGCTAACTTCCTGCTGTTCATTCCTATCATTCTGTTTTTGCAAGATGTCGTCTTCACAGCTCTCATGGTGATCAGAATCATTCCATGGCTCATCATCACTTGAGGTAGCTTTCCTCCAGTATTGATCAGGTACAGGTCATCTTCCGCTTTCTTAAATGGTTTGCTTGATCCTTTGGAGGTTTCTCAACCTCGTTGGATTCTTGAATATTGACAGGCCTTCTAAGCCTTCGGAATTCATGTGTGGGAGGATTCAGTTTAGGTAAATCTCCTGCATCAAGCAACTTTGTTGAATGTCAAGCTATTGAGAGTGCAGACAATGATCTGGAAGCTTTTGAGACAGAATTTAAAGAAAATTTGTCCCCATCATCCTCTGTTGGGCGAGACCTTTGAACACGGCGTTCAAAACCTTTGACTTGGTCAAAAGGTGTCAACACTCCTTTACGGATAAGCTTATCACGTTTAGTTTCAATGAGCCCTGAAGTTGCTGCATCCAACGCTGCATCAAGCTCATCATCCTCCTGCAACGAAACAATCTTCTTTTTCCCTCTTGTTGGCTTATCCAACAGACGCCCAGTTCCCTTAGTCACTGCTTCTTCTTTATTCCTCACTGAATCCAGAAGCACTTTATGTTCCTCAAGTTCCCATGTCTTGCCATCTCCCTTAAAAGCTTTTAGGTGTTTCTTAAGCTGTCCTCTTTCCTGCTTAAGGCTTCTAAGCCTTTCAGTAGCTAATGCTCGTTGAAGCACTCCTCCATCCACTACAAAAGGCTTATGTTCACTCGAGTCTTGATCATTTTCATCCTTTTCACCTTCTGAACTCTCTGAATCTTTGTCTGCAATGCTTTGAACTATTTCAAGGCCTGCTGAAACTGCAGCTATTTCAACCTCCAGTGCCCTTAATTGAGCGTGAATCTGCACCTTCGTAAGCAAATTTTCTTGATTTCCTTCTTCTCTTTCAGGAGTTTTTCCACCATCGCTTACCTGTGCAGGTTGACTGATGTTTTTGTGAGCTCTGTTCTCAGCCTTAGCAAGTAGCTGGTGCTCAATGTCATCTGGGTTAGCAGATACAACACCTAAGCTAGTCAGCAAAAGTCTGTCCTCCTCTTTCATGCCTGTTCTATGTGGTACTCGATTTCACTCGTTTGGAGCTTGAATTTCGATGAAAATCCCATATTTTCTTTCTGCATGGTTGTTTCTGCGTTTCCTGTAGAAGACCCCACCCGTTTCCTGTAGAATGTTATTCTGCCTTTGAGTGAGCCCGATGCACTAGAGAAATTCGAAAACAGGTAGAAAAACTCAGCGGAGGACGATAGGTTAATCATTTTGTGGAAGCAGAGGATGTATACTTCAGTTGAACATGTTGCAAGTGCAAGTTGAATAACAGTCTATGAATTTCAGCTGAGCGCTCATTAATTTCTGCGTGATTTTTGGTGGAGTGAGGTGGCAAAGACGTGTGCTGGCCCATGCAAACTGTTGTGCTATCATGAACTGCAGTGGTTAACTATTTGTTCTCTGCTTGTATTCACTTCCATTAGTTGCACTGGAGTTTAGAATATCCCCAACTGTCTGTGTTTTTTAAATTTCACGTGAATGACTGATCCATGCATGCTGCGTGATTTTTGCCTTGATGCGTGCAATCGAATATGGCTAGCTTCTTGGCTGAATCCACCCATCTCATTCGTTCATGCAATGCTTAGATTAGATTCATGCAATAGAAGAACAAGGTTTAGTCACGCACCTGAAGTCAACTGGTTGTTGTGAAGCTTTTTGCTGCTGCATGCTTGGATCCTTTGGTTGCATGAGGGCTTGGCTGATGATTTTTTATTGCTTTTCCTTGTGCAGGTGTCCTCTAACCAGATCTAAGCTACATGCAATTGTTTCCACGTTCAAATCTGCACGTTCAAGCTGCTGCTACTGCATTGTCACAGAACCAGAACTTGTTTTCGCCATTGCTCCCAAACGGTAAACCGTATTGATCTGAAACTTTATGAGCATGTTCCTATCATCATTATGCATCTCCCATAGCAAAATAGTGATCAATGGATGCACGGATTTCGAGAAAAATGGAAAATGGCTGAAGATTTCAGAGATCAATTTCTCGGAAACCGTGCATCAGAATCGGCTGAAACTGCTTGGGTTGGTTACCATCACTCATATGCATATCCCCATGAAACAAGTTTTGAAACAGATGCACGGATATGGAGAAAATGCAAAAATGGCTGATGGTGATGGAGGCTGATTTCTTGGAAACCGTGCACCGGAATTGGCTGAAACTGCTCAAGCATGTTGCCATCACCCTTGTACAATTCCCCATAAAACGGTTTGTCAAATGGATGCATGGTTTTCAAGTTATGGCAAAAAAAAAATTTGTTCCATGTGTTTTTTCTTCAAGGCATTTTGCAAGTGTTTGCATGGAAGGGAAAACTGAGCTTGGGCTGTGATGCAGGTATGGAGATGATGGAGGAGGAGTTGGAAGATTGCATGAGGGCTTCTAAACCCTTGAGGAAGCTACCATGTTCGCCAAACCACTTTTTGAAATCCATGTCTAGTTTCCCACAATTTCTACAGGAAGTTCCTGTAGAAGCACAATGAAGTGGAAAAAATGATGGAGAAAGGCAAGGGATGGACACGCAAGCGCTTGTAGGCCTAATCAACAGATTCCCACCATCAGATTCCATTTTAAACTTGAATTTGGTTCGTCCAAAGGTTCTACAGGATGTTTCCTGTAGAAATATAGAGCTTCCTGTAGAAGGCACAAGAAAAATTCCTTTGACCTTGATTTGAGTGCTCCTCCTGTCATGAAACGTCCTTCTTGCAACCTGCAATTAGCCAATGGAAATTAGTTTCATTTTTCTTTTTCTTTTTCTCTTTTTTTTTGAAAAACAACTAGGGCGCCTCATGGAGGTTTTCACCCTAATTGCCTGCCCTGGGCGCCTCCAAGGAAGGTTTTCACCCAGGGATCTTATTCCCTTTTTATTTTCTCTTCTTTCCAACCCATTGACCGCCTCATGGAGGTTTTCAATCAATGAGCCAATCTAAGGCACCTCTGAGGAGGTTTTCACCTTAGATTTTTATTTTCTTCTTATTTTCATTTTTTCTTTTTTTTTCTTTTTTTTTTTCTACCCTACCCTACTTGAAAAGAAAAATCATTTTCAAGTATAAGAATACTTCCAATGGAGCCATGTGCACATCGAGATTAGAGAAAAAATGATGTGAAGGCTCGAAGTGCATGCTTTGACAGGTATCCAGATCTTAGAGACCAAATGATCTGACTTTGAAGGGATCAAACATAGCTGAGGAAGAGAGTACCGCTGCAACTTAGTGATCGTCTGAAACCATATCTCAATATAGCTTTGATATCCTTGGTTCTTTTGCTGATCTGGATCATTCTTCATGTCACCTTCTAACATGACTTTCTCATCTTCCTCTTTTTGCTGATCTTTCTCTTGAATACATGGAAGATTTGATGGTAACCATGAAGGAACTCTCTCGATCTCTGATTCTGATCTCTTCTCTTCATCAAGTGCAGCCCATGGTTCTTTGATCTCCTCTTTGGAATCTTCTTTTTCCTTTGGTCCTTCAATGTTGTCAATATAATCTCTGTTTTGCAACACTCTTCCTGAGCTTTGGTGAACATCATTGAGCTCAAAAGGAGTCATTTGCACATGTTGTGCCTCAGCTTTGCAATTGGGTTGAGCTACTCCATTGTATGGCTTTGGAAATGGTACGGGTAGTTGAGCGGAGGTGTGAAATTGAGATGGAGATGGATGGCATTGTGGTTGGGTAGGCATTTGGGGTTGCCTTGGTGGAGGAGGAGGCGATGGTTGTGGATGAGCAGGTGGTGGAGGAAAATAAGCGGGAGGAGTGTTGTATTGGGGCCTCCACCCCTGATAAGGTGCATTCCACTGAGGTTGAGGCTGAGCATAAGAGTGAAATGAATGAGCAGCTGGTTGGGCATAATATGGATCTGTGAAGGAACAAGGAGGAGGTGTGAACCAGGAAGGATGAGCAGGGGGACCCCAAGAAGGCATGAAAGTGGCTTGATAGGGGTCATAATAGGTCTCAGGTGTCCCTTGCAGTTCCTGCTGGTAAGATTTAGGTCCAGGCGGCCTCCTTTGGTTCATATGATAGAGTGGTTCAGTGGCTCCTTTGACTCTTTGATATGCAACTTTAAGTCCAGGCAAGGAAGGGCACTGATTCGTAGGATGGTATTCTTCACAGACAAAACACACTTCTAGGGAGTGCATTGGACATTCGTTCCTAGGATGCTTTCTAGTGCACCTAGGACAAAAGATGACCAAAGCCCTCTTGGCTTCCTCTTGCTTCTTTTGGATCCACAGGGTATCCAATTGCATGGCAAGAAACTGCCTCATATCACTCTTGAAATCTTCGATCTGATTTTCAAATTCGTCTTTGGACAAGGGACTGCTCCCAACATTTCTACTTGTAGCCATTTTCTCCAGAGGAATGTTTTCTTCTTCTTCTCCCCTAGAGGTTCTTTGAATATGCCTTGATGTCCATCCAGGGGTTCTTCTTAGTCACAGCCATCGAAGAAGAGAGAAGGTTGGTTGTGTGAAGCAATGGGGGGTGTTATGAAATCATTTTCCTAACTTATCTCTACTCCTACAACACATGAAATGAAATCTTTTTGATTGATTTTTGCTTTTTCTACTTCTACCTGCAAAACTGAAGTAGATTGAACTGCAACTAACTATATTTCTAAAATGAAAATGCGGAATTGAAATGAAAGCAGGAAAAGACTAATCTATTTTGCTCAAATGAAATTGCAAGAATGAAATGCTAGTCTACGCTTGTGGAATTGAAATGCTAATCTACGCTTGCAGAAATGAAATTGCGGAATTGAAATGCTAATCTATGAAAGCGGGAAATGCTAATCTACTTTTGCAAAAACGAAATTGCATAATGGAAATGAAATAAACTACTTAGCAGAAGATTGTAGTGGAAAATAGAAGAAAAGCAACAATCACTAATACTCTGACGCTTCCCCGGCAACGGCGCCAAAAAGATGGTGGGCCCCAGTATTGTAGCAATAATGCTACAACTCCTGGAACTCCCTTCTTTAATTTTATCAACCCGGTAGTTCGTAACAAACTTGGAAGCGACGGTGCTGTATGCACAAGTACTAGCTCTTGCCGCAGCTGTCACTTGGTCAGCTGGCACAAGTCCGCTAGGAGATTAAGCCAACTTCTATGAGCTCTTAGAAGAAGCTTTTTAATTGATGGACAAAAGCTAACTCGAAGGAAGCTAATCTAATTGCGAAAAGAAACCGAAAGACAAAAAAGAAACGCAAACCCTAGCAAACCCTAATTCTACCAGCTAGTCCTACTGACACAAAGGAGAGCATGCAAACTACTGAAAGAGATGCCATTACTTCTAGGAAGGTAAAATGCATGTGTCTAAGTTATCACTATCTGAAGAAAACATCTTTTTGTATTTTTGATTAAGTTGTTGGAATTATCATGCATGTGCTTCTAACTATTTTTGACTGTGCAGAGGTGGATCAAGGAGGAGAAATGCTTGGGAAAGGTTGGGAAGGTTCAGAGAGGGTCTAAGGGGTCCCTAACACCCTTCCAGAGAGTCTCACAAAGTTTGGCTGCCAAGAAACCGTGTTTATGAGCTTCTACAGGAAGTCTGCAGGGGTTCTACAGGATGTTCAGGATTTCTACAGGATGTTCTGTAATTCTTCTACAGGATGTTTAGTAATGGAATTTTGGAGCATGGATGGAGGGAAAACGTTGGAGGAATGAGTATGGAGGTGAAATAGGGGTATAGGGGAGTTCAAGACTTGGAGGATGGAGTTGAGGAGAAGGTGTAGATGGCTGGACTTGTTCCAAGAAGACTGAAGTAATGTTGCACACAAGATAGGGTAATGAGGGCAGTATGGCAACGTGAGGCAAGAAACCAAGTTAGGAGATGGAGAAGATGGGTTTGAGGGAGTCTGGGTAGACATAGAAGTGGTACAAGTGCTCTGCAATTTGTGTTTCCAACTGAACCAACAAAGACATGCAAGAAAACAAAGATCTAGTTATGCTACCCTAATATGATCTAGCTAACAGTAACAAGAATGGACAGTAGCTTTATTTGCAAGGAAACCATGTATATTAACTATGCAATGAAGCATTCAAAGATCTGAACATGTAACCAACTTCTGCAAATGAAAACCAAACACTAATGATTGCATGGCAAAGCAAAGTCAGTGTTTTTGTGGGCAACAAAGTCATCCTAGTCACAGCTCCTGATCCCACTAAGGGAGAGGTGAAACCACAGATGTTTGTTGGCCCTTTTCTTGAAGCTTTTTCTGTTAACAACCTATCAACTAAATCTGAGCATGAAAAGCTATTTTACACATAAAAAAACAAACTAAATAACAAAACAAGAGTTAGATCTAAATAGCAGATTTTATTCTAAGAATGCAGCAAAAACACATAAAGATAATCAAAGGAGGTATTGGGCGCTTGAGATGGGCCCAACCCCAAGAGCTACAGCCTCCTAAGAGAGATTTAGAGCTGGTGCAAAGCTGGATTCATCTTTATTGATTAAGAAATGAAGAGTTACATCAAAACTGTCCACAAGGAAAGCTTGAGAATGAGCTGAAAGCAAAGCTAATCTATTGCCTAAAAATCGAACTACAAAATGACTACAACAAGGCTATGAAATGACTAACTACCAGCTACAAAATGACTAACCACTAGCTACTATCTACTGGCTAACTAGCTAACATCCACTGGCTAACCCAAATGAAGCCCTAAGCCTTCTTATTTATACAATTTGAGGACCCAACAGTCCTCCTAAAATTTAGGGACTCGGCTGCCCAAGACTTGTAGTTAACAGCAGTCCTACTTGACTTGCTTGGCTGCCCTTGTGTTGATTGATTCGGTGGCCCTTGAACTCCGAGCTGATGGTGGAGAATTCGAGGTAAGGGCCCATAAATGAAGGGGACACCTTCCTACAAATCCTCTCCCTTGTCTTCCCACGAATTTGGTTGCCAAGTGCTCATTAAGACCTTCAATTTTGTCTCCAAATTGACCAAAAAGGCTACACAAAGCACCCATTAGACTTGTTGGCATAATGACTAACCAAATTCACTCTATTAGCATAAATATAATCAAAAACATGCAATAAACTAATGAGAATGGTGGATTAAGTCAAATTAGGAGGTTGAATGAGCCCAAATAATTATCCATTTTTGGGGCTCATCACATATGCATAAACAAGATAAATTGTATAAGCACACATATACCAAAAACAATTAAAAATCTCAAAATTAAAAATTTGATTCTTACCTTCATCATCGAAGTCCTGTCCATCTGGTAAGGGCATGTCTGGATCTCCATGGAAATCAGTGCTGCTGTATGGCCAGTCCTCCATGATGATCTTCTGTTGTCGTAGCCATGAGAAGAATGCAAGTCAGTATGACATATGCTAACCCCCAGTGATCTTGGGCATCAAACGACTCCAACGGGCCATCCGCGGATCACATGGCACAGGAGGATCGACCTCAGTCAACTAATACTGAAACGGTGGCACTCGTTCTAGGAAAAAGGTCATAAGTACTGATCCAAATCCAAATTGCTTCAGATTCCCCACCTTGGCCTTAGACAACTGGTGCTTGATGTTCATCTTCATGGCCTCTGCCCAGTTGAAGATCGTAGGAGTTGTGCAGTCAATAGCATAAAGGAACTTCGACTTGTTAGTCTCATGTTCCACCTGAGACCCCGCCACTCTGTTGATAGTCAATAAAAGCACCCTTAGTGTCAAATCCCGCACAGTGGAAATCTCTATGTTCCCACTCTTGAATTTTAGGGCCTCAGGGTAGTGTTCGGAAAGTAGAGAAGATATGCTTTCCCCGATTGGATGTGACCCATACAAGTTCAGTAGCTCATGTCTACGAGACGGTCCAGTGATGAATTAGATATCTGAAGTTGTCAACTCGAGCTCCTGGTCCCCAATGACAAAAATCTCTCGATTAATGTCCCAAAGGCTTATCAAGTATCAAAGCAACTCGCGTTGGGCCTGCATCCCTGGTGTAAGGAAGAATTTGAGGAGCCCGCAAGCCCTCAAATCCTCCAGGAAATTTGAATCATTCATTGCTTAGGTGTCAACATCTTCATGTTCCCTTTCCTTTCAATCCACCATTTTCGGTGATTTCTCTCCTGCAAAAGCCATTAATTTGAGTCAATAATCATCCTTGGCACATAAAATTCAAGTTTAAATGGTCAATTTTTGAGAAAAAATGGTTTTTCCCTATCCATGGTGCTAGCGCACCTGTTTTAAAAACAGTTGCACCCATGGGCGCAGATGGTTGTGAAAATCACCCTCAGCCGGCGCGATCCCATGCCTGGAATTCGCGTTGAATGAGGGTAAATTTTTTTTCCAAAAACCTCCCTAAAAATCCAAAAAATGGCTAAAACGATAAATGAATGGCATGAAAATGGAGCTCAGGGCTTTAGTTGTTACCTGGAACTCACAGCTCGTCAATTAACCTCCTGGATCTCCCGCAATCTGCTCTGGAACAACTAGGGCAAAAGTGGGTAAAAAGTCTTCACTACAAAGGTAAAATGGTAAACTGTAAAAATATATTTAATTTCCCCTTTTTTTCATGAAAATATCAGGTTTTGTAAATATTTTTGACCTATTTTTCCTCAAGGACTTGATAATACACTTTCCCTTACTTGTGCACCAATAGGTGATGGATGTTCAACGATGATGATGAGTCACGTTTCAGCTCTTTTGTTGACTCATTAAACTCAGATGAAAATATTGCCAAGTATTTTTCCCTTTTTGACTTGTTAAAGAGAATAAAAATGGGGGGTCTGCTTTTCCAACCCTTTAAAAGAGAAAAGATGGTCTAGCCCTTGTCGTTTCAAACTTGTTAACGAATGTGAAATGTTGTGCACCCAGTATAAGTTTATCCCTTTTTCGGGTTGGGATGCACTATTTACGAAAAATGTACTCCTTGACTGAAATGGTCAAGCGGTTCTCTCAAGTATTGTTTTCTACCTTTTCGGGCTTGAGAGACACAAATGTACGAAAAGGGACCATGTGGAGTTTTCTTTTACGTGTCTTTTTCAAACTCTCTAAACATGAAAAAGATACCAAGTTACACCTTTGTCGGACTCGTTAAATTATTAAATGACATCGGATTCGTCATCATGACGAACATGAGCTTCTCCTTCCTAGGGCTCGTTAAACTTACTAGGTCGGATTCATCTGAAGGATGAACTTACAATGCAAGCATATGCTATCCCCTTCAAGCTTACGATTAAAAAATAATTGGGGTACTCGCTAGAAATGGTGGGGGAAAATTTGGAAATCTATCAGTCGTGTCAGCAGCTCACTCTTGAACATGACACTTTTACTTCGTGTCGGGTTGGGACATCCTCCTTTGTATCGTTGAACTTCCTGGGTTCGGGTCGTTCATTTTTTGCCTTCCATCTGATCTTTGCCACGTCGTCATGACCACCGATCCCATGGATCCAAAAGCTGCAAAACTTCCAAGTTGTGTCATAGATATGTTCAAGAGTTGTCCTTCTACAGTTACACTTACCTCTGATTCTTTGTATCATCCAAAATCATTTTGAATCCTCTCGTCTCACGTTGATGATGTGGGATTCACTATGTCCCACCTTTGACACGTTCGCTTTCCGTCAACTTCAACTCATTCTCCAAGAAGTTGACTGAGAGACTCCCTTCCAGTACCTTAGAGCTTGCATGCCTTAATGGTAATTTCTTCGCACTTGACGACAAGTTCACATCATTGGCTTTCGATCGAGTGATTTCATAGGTGTTCAACTTCAGTTCCTGTATTCACATTCCATTAATTTTGTTGATAGTACCTTGAGGGTCATCATCATTATTGGTGGTTTCTCTCGCGCTTGTTAACAGTTTACATCATTGACTTCTAATCAAGCGACTTTATAGCATGCTCGACATTAACACATCCATTCGCACGCTAGGATCTGGACTTTGATCGAGTCGTGTTGGAGCACAAGACCCTAGGCTCAGATCACACAAGTCTAGGTTGCAAAGTGGTGTGACATGATTGTGATGATATGCATGTCTCTTTCAGATGGTTGGTTATGACCAAACCATGCGTTATCATAGGTGATCCTTCTCATTATTGGATGGTTGCGACCATACCTTGGTTTCATTATGACCCTCTTGGACGGATGGTTGCGCCCATACATGGATCTGTTTACATGATCATTCTCTGGATGGATGCATCTATGCCATGATTCATGTATCATTTGATAGAGATCTCAGTTTATGTATATGTATCTATACTTTCTTGCAGGTTTTCTGACATCAGGTCGGTTCCCCGCACTCGTTTATAAAGCATTTCATCCCTCACTCCAGCTCAGCCTTCACACTTTAGGGGGCATCTGTGACACAGTATTTTGTCACTGTCCCTATACTCCCCGTTCCTTGATCTTGGAGGAACTCTGCAGTGAACCCCGCATGCTTTGCCTTCATGGAGAAACTCCCATTATGTCCCTCTTCATGAGCAGATCATTTCCCTTTTGCACCATTTCCCCTGAAACTTTTGTTTTTCCCAGTTTACAAGGCCGACGCTAATGGCCTTTGTCTCTCCTGCACCGATGTGAAGAGATTAGAACTACTCCTCATGCCGACCAGAGCGACTGAGCTGTGTTTCAGTCACGTCAATCCTGTTATGGAAAGTTTTTTAAATTAGAGCTGAAGCTTCTAGCTCTAGAAGCCCCGTAACGGAACTCTAGTAAATGGTTTGGCCAGATGGGGTCGAGGATGATAGTTTAGGATCCTTTCCCCTATAATGATGGAACTACCTCAAGGGAAAAGTCATTCTCCCATAAGAATATGATCCATCTCCCATCCATATTTCCTATAAAAACCTCCCTTCATCCCAAGCACAAACTAGTGTGAGTGTTATAGTTGCAGAGTTTTGGTTGAGTGTTGATACTATTTTGGAGTAGACAAGCAAGCTATTACTAGTTGTAGCTACCCAGTTGTGTGAGGGAGAAGTGTGTTTTGGTTTGGATTGAAGCCTAAAGGCAAGAGCTATAAAACTATTGTTGTTTGAAGCCATCGTGGAATGCTAACAAAAATGTGTGGGAACCTGGCCTTGTCAAAGGAAGACTGCAACGTCAAGACGAATGGTTGTAACCTCTCTTTGATATTAATATATGCAACTATCGATTGATTTCCTACATGTTTTTTAATATTACATATCCATGTCTTAATGCTTCTTGACTCATTAATTAGGTTGAATTGCAATTTGTCTATTACTATGTTGTGTGTTGTTGTTGTTTACTTGTTTCAAGAACTTGAAGAAGGAAGTGAGAGATTACTGGAGCGAGCAAGCGAGGACATCATCAAGCAAGATAAGCGACCAAGAGGTAGGCCCTCTTGATTGATTCTAACCTAAGGAAATCTTCAATAGAATGTATCTGTTGTGGCTAGACCCATTATCGAGCTAGAGGAATTCGTTCGTGTCCACACTTATAATTTTACTTCACCACAGTGCCTCATATTATTTACTTTTGTAGAATATTGTGAGAATATTGGGAAAATTATGAATATTTGGAGGAAGCGATAATCTAGGTACTTGACCCTACTACAGGAGGATTAATATTGGATAATAAATGAACAAAATATAATGAAATTATTGACAAATTCTAGAGCTCCAATGATTGAGAAAATCTAGGAATGTGTTCCATGTCATTTAATGCAGATTCCTAGTGTTGGGAACCAAATCCACTATTTGAGGGATTTTGGAGGGGAAGCTTCCTCCTTTCAAGAAGAATGCTTCCTCATCATTTTTTATAAGTACTAATTTGAATTTTCTTCTAGGGGGATGTATTTCTTAGTCTTCTTGTGGAGAAAACTTGTATTTTTGCAACTCCACTTTTATTTCTAGCAAGGATGTACTTGGATTGATTCAAATAATGAAGTTTGGTGCCATTTTTAGCTTCTAAAGCTTGGTATACTTCATAGGAATATGAATATACTTGATATTGGCAATCCCAGGAGCCTCGGAGCTCTTTTATATAATTTTATTTTCTTCTTTTCACTTCTAATTCACATGCATCTCTTATTCTTGTTTTTCCAATTTTTGCATTTAGTATTGATGCTTCTTCTACGGTAGGATTGGGTTAAATGATTGAGGTAATTCATTTTGCATGTTATTTAAAAATTCAAAAGCACAATTAATCCTTAAAACAAATTTGAAAATTCATCTTCATCATTTAACTACTTGGATTGGTTTACTAGTTCACAAATCTAGAATTTCTTGAAGTCCCTTGTAGCAAAATAGTAGTAATTTTCTGCTATTTTTTAGAATGTGTTAATGAGCTTCATGTGGATTTATTCCACTAATATTATGTCATAAAAACATTCAAGTTAATGACAAATTTTACTGCGTTGAATTTTCACTTGATTAGGTTAGGCATTTGATAGGTTAACTAGATCACTTGTCCTTGAATTTCCAGTATTTAGAGTAGTAATATTCTGTTATTTTTAGCACATGTTAACAGGGGTATTTTAGATTGATTCCACTTGGAATGGTGATGTAATCAATCATGTGCAATAAAAAATAAAAATAAAAATAAAAATCCATCCCATTTGAATTTCATTTAATTGGGCATTTAGAAAGATTCTCGCTCCTAGAGCATTATAGACCTCCTATAGCAATCACCTATAGCATACTTGTAGCATCACTTTCCTTCACTAGTTTTGATCCCCACTAAAAATTTCACTTATTTTGTATGAATACTAACCCCTAAGACCTAAATAAATGATTGGGGAAGACCAAAGACAACTCAAGTACCCCTGCAACACATCTCAACAATTTGGGTTAATGGACAAATTTATGAATTAGATAGCACAATAATGATTTCCTTGATTGCCACATGAAGTATATAAAGAAATATGTCAATGGATCTAACCTCTTTGGAATGAAGTGATTGATTAAATTATCCTTCTGTCACACGGAATTGGTCAAGGGTGCGGACACAGCTGACCTTCCTAGAAGTCTAAGACATTCTAATGACAAACAAGACAAAATGGAGTGATCTTTCTCTAAATACACCTTTTACAACATGAAAACTACAAGTGTTTAGGCTTACCTTATTCCAAAACGTTGTTGTTGAAGTCCGTTCTTGACGATCCGGATGAGCTCCTCCTTCAAGTCAATTCCTGCAACCACAAACAATCAAACAATTACCAAGCACTTGCATTTCATATAATAAAACATATATTCAACATGCAGACCAAGGAACACATGAAATAACTCATTAACACAAGCTATTGAGAAAAATAAACCAGTTTGTATTAATAACGAAACAAAGAAACTCTTACAACCTGGCCTTGGTGTTGTGCAAGTTCCTCCCAGGGTCCATCAAGGGTTTTCCTCTACTTTGACAAAGCTCACCCTCTTCCAAGTAGAATCAAGTAAAGACAATCTCTCCTTACAAAGGCTCTAATGGAAGACCTAAATCCTGCAGCATTTACCCAAAGAAAATGTGTAGCTCCAACCTCCCCTCCCTCTGGCTCAATGTCTTTATTTATAGTGCTGTAAAGAGGTTATTCAGGTCCACTATCAATGGGATCATCCCCCTCTTTGGGTGGGATAGCTCCCTTATTGATGGGATAAGTTCCCCCTTAATAGAGATACATGAACCAACTGGAGGCGCATCCATTTCATCAAACCGACCTCTAGAATGTTCTAGAAGTAACCACAAGTAACTTTTTCAAGATAAAACTCGCGCATTTTGCCTTTTACAGAGGGACGCACCTGTCCCTTAACATACAGAGCGTCCATGGACGCAGATTTTGTGAACATGGTCAGCGTCCCCGCAGGTAAGGCTAGAGAGAACCTGCGACCCCAGAGATAAACATAGTTTTTACAAGACTTTCTCTCTTCTTTGAGTTTGAGATGGATAACAGAGGCATGAGACTTGCCTAAGAGGGTAGCATGACTGTTGATTTGAGCCATACTAACTGTAAGTAGTCAAGGTGACATTTTTTAGTGTAACAGATTGCCCCCTAAAGTGCGAAGCCTGGAATAGAGTAGGGTTTTGTAATTCTAGGAAGGGTGAAGCGCTTTATCATTTCAAGGATTGTCTTGTGGATGGCCTGGTTGGAACCTGCAATTTTCAACACAAAATACATGGATAAGATTATATCATCACTGAGGTAGGCATTCCCATACTCAGATTCAAAACTTTAACTAATGGACTAACTATTCTGATACAGGAATGATCTTGCAGTACATCATTTTTATAGACTTTTGTAGACACAGTATGGACGCAGCCATCTGTTTATGATTAGTCTACATAGATAATGAATACAAAACTCCTCGCAGCCTGGATGGTAGAAACTAGATCCAGGGTCTTCACTTCTACTTCCCGAATTGGTACGATTCTAGCCATGTGATTAAATGATTCGATGTCGAACATGTTAGAAACCACTTGATTACCAGTCGATGATGTAAACTGTTAACAAGCGTGAGAGAAACCACCAGTAATGTCAATGGTTCTCAAAGTACCAAGCACAACCCGTGAAATGTGAATAGATGTTTTGATGTCGAACACTTCACGGAATCCTTTGATCGAAAGTCAATGATGTAAACTGACGTCAAAGGCGAGAAACCTGCCATTGATGCATGCAGACTTCAAGGTACTGTCGATTCCTAAGTCATCTTTCTAGATAATGTGTCGATGTCGATAGAAAGCGACCCGTTGCAGGCAAGCCCACAACACGAAATCATTGTTCAAGTTGAAGAAATGTTGCTGTAAGGACTGACTCAGGGATGGTCAAATGGATGACAAGTATTTTGCAGATGAAAGTTTTTCTTGCAGACCTCTTGAACACATAACGACACAACAGATGGCTTGGTGACGAATAACTCAAAGTTAATCCCCGGAACCCGGTTAAAGACTTTCAAAGTGGTTTGGTCAACTGTGAGGTAAAAGATTTCCCAACCCAGGTGAATAAAAAGTGTCGTGTTCAAGAGCGGTAATAAAGTTTCTTTTGAGACAAAAGGTAACAAACAGGTTCATTCTTCTCTCTTTTCCCCCACCATTTCTGGCAAGTACCTCTTTATTTTTAACAAGCTTGAGGAGGATAACATATGCTTGATTATAAGCTCATCCTTCGGACGAGTCCAACCTAGTTTAAATTCGAACCCTAGGAAGGAGTGGTTCGTTCCTGTTTGTAATTGAACAGGTCCTCTACTGTAAAAGTTTAACGAGCCCAGTATAGGAGAAACTCGGCGTTTTTCAATTTTAGAGAGTCTGAAAAAACTAAAGGAGACTCCACGTTGAACTTTTTCGTATATTTGTGTCCCTCAAGCCCGAAAAAGTATAAAATAATACCTGGGGGAACCGCTTGATCTTGCGACCAAGGAGTACTTTCATAATAGTGTCGTTGACCTGAAAAGTAAAAAGCGATCAAGGACACGTCGTTTTATTTCCTTATCGAGTTCAAACGACAAAAACCCGGCAATCTTTTCCTGATTTTGCGGTCAGAAAAGAGCTAAAAGGGGACCGTCTTTTAATTCCGTTTTAACGAGTGAAAAAGAAACACTCGGCGATCTTTTCATGTTTTAGGAGTCAGAAAAGGGCTTAAAAGATGACTCTGATATTTTTGTTTGTGAAAAATTACAATTTCCCTCGAAATCCCTTTGTCCTGCACAAAAGCAACACATTACTCATACCTGTTTAAAATAGGCAAAAATACATTCAAAAACATCTTTTCATGGTAAAAAATGAACTAATTCATCCAAAAAACCTATAAAAAGACCTTTTACCATGTCATTTTTACCGTTTCACTGTTGAGGTTGAAAAAGGAGCTTTTGACAAGAAACTTCCCGTGGTCGCTGCGGAAAATCTGACCGTCGGAATCGAACGCCGTCTCATCCAGGTATTTTACACATCCTACTCTGCATTTCTATCCGTTTAGAATTAATTTTTAGGTCTTAGTTTCATTTTTTGGGGGGTTTTGGTTTTGGAATGCGCCTCTCGGCGGACGCAGGTGCCCTTCGGGTGACCTGCGTCCCCCGACTTTTTCTCATACGGGAAAACGGTCGGAAGACGCAGCCCGCCTTCAGGCCAGCTGCGTCCGGGCGCCCTGTGCTACAAAGCCGGGGTGCGTCTTTCGAGAAACGCGCATTTCAAAACCCCAACTCTCTCAAAAAACCACCAAAAATTCCCAAATCAATTTCTAATTGCTATTTTTGATATGCAGGGCATTAATCATGTTAGACTGGAGAGAAAGAGAGCATGTAGAGGAAGATGAAGCTGCAATAAATCATCAACCTTCCCTGGATGCCCTAAGAGCATGCGGATTATACAAATATTGGACCATACCGGGCATGAGGGGCCAGGTAAGATTCTTGGAATGGCTGGTTGAGCGATGGAACGTTCAAGAACAATGCTTTTACATAGGAGGGCACCAGCTCGAGATAGAGCCCTCGGATGTATACTTTCTCACTGGCTTGCCAAACAGAGGTGAGCAACTCAGTCTTGCGGGGACTAGGCCGGGTGGCCAATCCCTTGATAGTCTCCGCGAGGATTGGTGCACACGTGGGGCTCACCATTCAAAAGGCATAGAGATAAAACACATCACTCTACCGGAACTCAAAGTCATAGCGTTCACGGTTACCAGAATTTGCGGCGCGGCCGCTTTACACATTGCTTCCGGATCCCAAATGCGGATGGCAATTGACTGTTACCAAGGCACCATTTTCAACTGGTGTGAAGCTGTGTCGGCTCATATGAAGAGCCAACTGACCAAGGCAAAGAACGGACGACTAAAGACTTTTGGATATGGGCCTATAGTCGTGAGCTTTGCCTTGGAGAGAATTCCAATGCTGATCCCTCAGCAACTCACTGTTGATATCTTGGGTCCTCGGCAGCCAAAGCTGATACGATGGGTTGCGGTGATGGCCCGGCATCCTGACGAGGGCGCGACAGTAGTTCGATTCTCAGATAGTTATTTTGACTGGTTAGAGGGCCAGCTTTTTGTGATACAGGACTTTCCGTATGCCGGAATGGATTTCAGAGGTGATCCGGACATGGTTCTTCCACAGGGAGAACAATGGGACGACAGAGGTACTTTTATTTTCACAAGTTTTCTAATTATGTATTTTTTGTATTTTTTATATATATCGTCTCAAAACTAATAGTAAAACTTTTTCAAAATGCAGATGTTGGTCCACAGCGTCCAGCCAACCTCCGGCCTTATGATAGACTACATCCAGCTGCACCGGTACCGGCCCCACAGGACGCGACAGCAGAAGTACTAGCTGAGTTGGAGCATGATCTAGAGCGTCTCACGGCAGATATACCTGAGACTACTATGGACGACATTCCTATCAGGCTTCAGCGCTTCGTAGTCGCGGTCCCTGGACCGTTTAGGAGATTTTTGCGTAAGGTAGCCCGCGCAGTGGTGTCGTACAGAGAGCACCACCAGTGATTGACTAGTCACTTTTGTAGTCACATGTGACATTTTTGACTTTTTGTACTATCATTTTGCCGATCATAAGGTGTTTTCAACCTATGATCGAAGACGATGTATATATTTTTTGACACACTTCTATCTATATATATCACTATTACCGGCTTATCTTGTTTAACATATGATGAAATGTTTTTAAATTTACTTGCATGATTATTATAAATGTCTGTCCAACACTCGAGAAGCAATTGCATCTGCTAATGTATTCAAAGACCTTGGAATATGTTGATATTCAATGTAATCAAATTCACGTTCCAAGAGACGCACTCTCAAAAACAACCTTAATAACACAGGATTTCTAATGGCATAAACTCTATTAAGCTGTAATACAACAAGTTCAGAATCTAACCTCACTATCAAACGTCGAATTCCAAATGAAATAGATTCGGATAATAATTCAACCACTGCACTGTATTCTGCAATGTTATTCGTTGTTTGACCGAGGCTTACCCCATGCATAGAAACTAACTCGTCAGAGGGCGAATAGATAACCCAAGCTGCGGAAGAGATATTCCGTGTATTACGACAAGCACCATCAGCAAATCCAATGTATGTTTGGAGAGGCGTCGACATCTACAATATCAAGAGTAAAACCAAGATAAGCCAGAATAATGACGAAAAACCACACTCGCTAAGCTAAGCACACTGACTAAACTAACACACTTGCTAGCTAGAAAGGAAATCTAACCTATCTAAAAATTTCTCCATACCCATCATTTTAAGCATAATACCTCTTTAGGTAAAGTCCATTTCTGGGTTTACCCAAAGAGTCCCCATCAAAATCAACTAACTCATAAGCCCCTTTTGCTAGCTTTCGCTTTACAATGTAGGGCCCATGCCACATGGGAACGAATTTTCCGGCACCTAGCTTATCGTTAGCTTGATCATATAATAGTACTAGGTCTCCTTCCGAAAAACTTCGAGGGGTTACATTTTTATCGTACTGAGCTTTCATTCGTTTCGCGTGAGTCTCGATAGCTAAAGTAGCGTCACGTCGAGTCTCATCTAATTTAGCCAAGTATAATAACCGTTTCTCCTCTTCGGAAGTAGCTGGAAGTAATTCGACAGCCATTTGAAGTGATGGGATTTCGCATTCAATAGGTAACACAGCTTCTAAGCCATAAACTAGCTGGAAAGGGGTGAAACCTGTTGAATTTTTCACTGAAGTTCGATATGCCCATAGCGCCGAAAATAACATGTTATGCCAATTCGTTCGATGGATACCAATGATCCGTCGAATCATGATGACTAGAACTTTGTTGATTGACTCAACCAAACCGTTGGCTTGCGGATAATAAGGAGTAGAGCTATCGTGGCGCAAACCAAGCTGGCTTGTAAGCTCAGTCATCATGACGTTTCGAAAATGGCTCCCATGGTCAGTAATGATTGCTTGTGGGACACCAAACCTAGTTATGATATGATTGAATACGAAAACTGCAGCTGTCTTGCCGCTTGCGTCGAATGTAGGCATCGCCTCGGCCCATTTTGTAAAATAATCAACCGCGAGGATGATATACGCATGCCCCCCGGCCGAGTGAGGGTTACAAGTAATAAAGTCAATACCCCATTTGGCGAATGGACCAGCGGCAATTATAGGGTGGAGAGGAGCAGGTGGAGCGCGCATCTTTCGATCAAACACTTGACAGTTGTGGCATTTTCTGACGGCAAGGATACAATCTTTAAACATAGACGGCCAGAAATAGCCAGCGCGCAACACCTTCTGAGCTGTGGCATACCCAGACATATGACCGCCACATGCTCCAGAGTGACAATCATTCAAAACTCTCTCAGCCTCTTCGTGAGTTAAACAACGTCGAAAAACTAAGTCTGCCCCCGGCGATAAAGTGTATCTCCAATAATTCTGTATTGCTGGGATCGAAACCGAATTTTTCGACGGTCTTCCTTGGAAGCTTCAGGCCGAAAGGTTTGGGTTTGGAGATAGATGATTATATCCCCATACCACGGATCTAAAGTGCTAATAAGAAACAAAGATTCGTCCGCAATGGACTCCTCTGCCACAGTCTCTGTGTCAGCACTCGGGAAATCACACATCAATTCCGCAAAAACTAAAGATTTCTTAGACTTGGACTTCTCGAACTCCAAGTCGAACTCTTGCAGGATAACAATCCATTTAGAGTACTTGCCCCCTAGCAGTTGTTTTGTCAAAATATAAATCATAGGGTTGCAATCCGAAATAACTGTAGTTTTGCGGAGAAGAATGTAGTGACGAAAACGCTGGACAGCTTGAACGGCTGCCAGGGCCAATTTCTCCACATGCGAATATTTTAACTCAGTGGGATTTAAGGTTCTACTAAGATAATATATCACATGCTCTGCTTTGAATTCATCTTCTTGAACTAACACCATTCCAATGGTGGAATGCGAAGCTGCGAGGTATAAGAAGTAGTCCTGGTTGTAGTTGGGAGGATGCAATAACGGTGCATGGGTCAACGCGTGTTTAAGTGCATCAAAAGATTGTTGGGCAATCTCGTCCCAAAAGAATTGTGCGTTCTGTTTCAACAACCGTGTAAAACCTTTAGTGACCTCGGCGTAGTTTGGGATGAATCGGCGTAAAAAGTTCGCTTTCCCTTGCAAACTTTGGAGTTGGCGCAAACTCGAAGGAGGAGGCAATTTGATGATAGCCTCGACTTTCGAGGGATCGACGCGAATGCCGGCTTTTGAAACAACAAATCCCAGCAATCGACCTGTTTCTATACAGAAAACACACTTGTGGGGATTCAACCGAATTCGATAATGCCTACACCTCATAAAGATTGCTCGTAGGTGGACAAGGTGATCAGCTCGATGTAAAGAATGAGCAGGCAAATCATCGAGATAGGGTTGCACAATGTGCTTGATATCATGAAATGCATAAGACATCGCCCGTTGAAAAGTGGCCCCGGCATTCTTAAGCCCAAAAGGTAACTTGCAATAAGCAAATGTCCCCCATGGACAAATGAATGCCGTTTTTGGTTGGTCGGCAGGTAGAATATTGATTTGATTATAGCCTGAGAAACCATCCATGAAGGAAAACATCTCACTTCCGGCACAATCATCAATTATTTGATCGATATAAGGCGTAGGATAGTTGTCTTTTGGACAAGCTCGATTGATATCCCTATAGTCGATACAGATTCTTATTGTTCCTTGTTTTTTATTGACGGGAACAATATTCGATACCCAATCCGTTAACGGGATCGGATAAATGAAACCTGCTTTCAACAGCTTTTCGACTTCTGCTTTAATCGCAGCCGCTTTTCGAGGGTGAATCTGACGCAACCGTTGCCGAATGGGTTTAGCATCCGGGTAGGTTTTGATTTCATGAACAACAATGGCAGGATCAATTCCCGGCATTTCCTCGTAAGACCAGGCAAACACGTCGCGGAATTCTTGGAATAGGGCCTTGTAAGTTTGGATTTCTTCTTCAGTACATGCGGCACCTATATGAATGTTCTCCTCGATTCCGGGCTTCACTGAAATATCAATGGGAATAGTACGAGAAATATTCCCTAAATTCAGCTCTGAATCAGAATGTTTCGTTGGATCCTGAGCGTCTTTGACATATTCAGCGGTAAAGATAGATGAAAAATCATTTTCAAATGCATCATCCTTAGGTAAAAACGAAGATCTGTGATGGAGATCTTCCCATGGTAGATCATCTACACTTAGGATTTCGCGAAGTTGTTCGTCAGATGACACTTCTTCGGGAAACGTTATCCGTTCTAAGGGTGAGGTGAAAAGTGACTCTTCACTGACCACATTCATTTGGTCGGTTTCGGTTGAATGAAAATCGGTAAAAGACATAAGAGCTTCATAAGCAATCTCATACGGACTCAACGGCATAACATCACCGAGTGAGTCTAGCTCAGAGTCAGATGGAACATACCAAGGATCATCATAAATAATGTTTTCTGACGTGATCATATGAATTGTTGCAAACGAAGGGTCTGCATTGAGTGGAGGGAGAGGAAAAGTTCCCAGTAAACCGGAATCCTTAACTAAACCTACACCAATGTCCTTATAAGGGATTGTCGTTTTACCAACATGCTGGATAGTCTCTGAAGAGGCTGGATCGGATGAAAAGTATGTCAGCTGATCAATAGTCACGATCTTACCGTTATGTGGAAACTTAATGACTCTGAAGACCGATGAAACGACCGCTGTCATAGCATATGACCAACTTCGACCCAAAAGAAGGTTGTAGTCTAGAGGGGCATCAACCACTTCCACATCCAGACTAACGGTTTTACCTTCGACCCCTATAGGCAATTCTTGTAGAATACCAAACGGACGGAACCCACGGCCATCAAAGGCCTTAAGGATGGTGGGGGATTGGTTCAACGAAGGAGAACCAAGCGATCTCCAACATTGAATCGACATAATACACGTAGAAGCTCCCTCATCAATCACAGTCCGATGAATAGGCCTGTTTTTGACTATCACTGGATTTGGAAAGCCATTTGATGGGGGAGACGCGGTGTACTATTTTCTAGATCAAAGATCATTAGGTTCGGGTCCTGAACATCGACAGCTCCGATAGCCGACAAAAGCAATTTTCGTTGCGCTGGACATGATTGCAGCACTTCGAGTGCCGACATTGCTGAAGGTGAAACAGCTAAGTCTTCAACAATGTTGTAATTCTGGGCTGCTCTCGCATGTGGATTGAAAGCAGACCTTCGAAGTACACCCTTGGCGGGCGGCTTAATCACTAAGTCTGGGTTAGGTTTTTCGATCTGTAGTGGATCGGAACCAGGAGCTGAGGTTGATGGGTTAGAGTGAGAAGATTCTGCTTCCTTACCATCAACAGGAGCCTTACTACCATAATCTTGCGATCGAGTCGCAATCCTGACATGAGACATCATCAAAATGGGTTCTTCACTGGCATTCGAAGAAGAACCTATCATCTTATTCTCCTGCTCTGGAAATGGATTTTTTAACACAGCAGGAGTGGGAGAACCTTTGACTATTTTCACTACCTCGGCCCGATGAGGGCAGTCTCTCGTAAAATGATCTTCTTCACAAATGAGACAAGGATATCGAGGTTTGCGTTTTTCGTCATTGGTTTCCGACTTTTCCGTTTTCTCCTTTGGAGCCTTGTCTGCTTTAGCCTTCTTCTTTCCTTTCTTCTTTCCACCGTTTTTTGGTTTGGCCGTAGATGACTCTACAGCGTGAATGTCGGCGGTAAGTTCAGGAGAAGACTCTCCTGTCGGAGAATCAGGCAAAGTGATAATTGGAGTATTGAAGCCTTGGAAGACTTCTTCTTACTCTTCGTAGTCACGATACCAATCATACCATCAGCGGCATGAGATCCCGAAGGAGCAGCAGCGATTTGGTTTGACTTTGGAAGATCCGGAATTTTCTCGTGTAACGTACCCGACTGAGTGTAAACTAAGTCAAGGTATTGTGCCTGAGCAATGACTTGCTCCTCAGTAACTACTCCGGCCTTAGCTACATCTTCAGTAATTCTTGGTAATAATGATTTGACAAACCATTCAGCTAAGATTTGGTCCGGGATAAAAACTTTCACTAATCTTCTTCGACGTCTCCACTCATGGATGTGATCAGAAATGTACGTGGATGTCGATTGTTTTAGCGAAGTTAATAATTCTGTACCATTATCGTATCTGACTGGTAACTGAAAATGAGTTAAGAACGAGGTAGCTAACTGGCTAAAGTTGTAAAAAGAGGCCCGTGGTAACTCAATGTACCACTTGGCTGCGAGACCAATGAGTGTACGCTGGAAAAGACGTAAGCGGATGGAATCATCTGAGATGGAATTTGATGCACACCAGAGGTGGTAAGTCATCACGTGATTAGACGGATCCTCTCCAGACTTACCTTCGAACTTGGGTATATCGCTGGGCAACTTATTTGGCATTGGCGGCCAGAACTGAAGATATTGAATTGGATCGTTCGTTAGGCGCGTCAAGTCGGGTAAATCTAAAGTCGCAATAAACGGTAACTGCCGGTTAGGATCTCTAAAACTCTGAGTCACAATACCAGCCCCAGGAGGAGGATATCCAGGATAACTAGGAACAGGAGTCGCATTTGGGATATTATATCCTCCTGGAAAACCAGGATTAACCGGACCGTACTGGGGTTGCTGAGGTTGTTGATAAGTGTACCCAGGATACGGTTGATACTGGTAAACCGGTTGTTGGGCAGCTTGCCCAGGTTGATACTGTCCCTGGTACGGAGGTTGAACAAATTGAGGTTGAGTAGTAACAACCGTACTTGTACCAGGTTGGCCTGCAGGCATCTGGACTGTGGTTTGAACCGTAGGTCCAGACAACGGTACAGATGTCTGAGGAGTGGTTACAGGGACAGTAGAAACCGGAGCTGCCGATACTCCAGAAGTAAGCATGGTAGATGAAGCGGTAGTTGCTGCAGCCGTGTGAGGTGGAGTACCAGGTGCAATTGGCGGCTGAGTAACTACGGAAGTTACAGGGGTCTGAACACTTGACTGGACAGGTTGCGGTTGCTGGGGTGGACCAGGAACTGCAGGTTGTCCTGCTTGAGGTACCGACTGTATACTTGGTTGCGACATCTGTTGACCCTGTGACGGATCCCATGTTAACATTCCAGGGTATTGACTCGTAACAGGTTGAGGATACTGAGATCCATAGCCGTATTGAGGATAGGGTTGATAACTGTAAGGTGCAGTCCCATATGATTGCCCTTGAGGTGGTTGATAACCTTGACCAGGGTATTGACCCGTAGGTTGATAACCTTGAGGTAAATACGAATACTGGGGTTGACCTTGACCTTGAGGTTGGTATCCTTGAGGTTGATACCCTTGGGGTTGATACCCTTGGGGTTGCCATCCTTGAGGTTGCCATCCTTGAGGTTGATACTGATACTGAGGTTGACTTTGGGGTACATATTGAGGCTGGGGTTGATACCCTTGAGGTTGCCCCCCAGTCACGAATGAAGTACCTTGAGGTTGCCCCCCAGGCATTAACGAAGGTTGCCCCCCAGGCGGTAATTGGCCACCTTGAGGTTGGTTAATGGGAGTTGAACCTGACATCATATAAATGTCACCTATACTCAATGGTACATTACCACTGTTTCCAACTAATAACCCATGATCAATGGGTTGAGGAGATGCTCCCGCAAAGGTACCAGAAAGTGATTGATACCCAGTAGGAACAGAAGGACCGCCATGTAAAAATGATTCAGGACTTTGTGAAAACACAGATGACTGACCAGACATATTTACAGGAGAATGAATTCCTCTAGGTGGAAAAGGAGTACGAGGTGTAGAAAAACCTACTGAGTTGTCTAAAAAATTGGTTAATGCAAGGTACCAAGATTCACTTCTAGGAGGACTGTAAAAGATGGATTCACGCTCCCTTAGATCAAGGGTAATTAGATCTTCAGAATCAGAAACGCCTATTTCTTCCTCTGGAACAAGTTCTTCTATAGCAATTAATCCAACAGGAAGATTTTCGGTGATAATTCTTTCTATTCTTGGTGAATCAGGAACACTAGGAGTTGGAGTAACAGGTTCGGAAATTTCAGGTTCTTCGCCTGTTTCACTGGCAGATGAAAAACTACCAGCAAGCTCGGAAACTGTAACAGCTTCGGGATTGTAACCTGTTTCTAAACTTTGGTAATCTGGATGGACTACCAAGGAAGATTCTCCTTCTTCAGGTGAACCTACTCTACTGTCACTAGGAGGAGTTACAAGGACCTTTAACCCTTCTAAATTACCTGGGTCGTCTCGAGGAGGGGATCCCCTAAGTCTACGGGATCTTCTCAACAATTCGGCCACAGAAACAACTTCAGGAGACTGGCCCGCAATTCGACGGGACCTTCTCGGTAATTCCGCCACAATTAAAGATTTTTAACTACAACACACGAAAACAAAGTAAAAATTTCAAATCAAACCACCTAAAGTCTTCTAAAGAAGCAAACAAATTTGAAGCACACGCCTAAATAATCTAGAGCGTCAAACCACACACAAACAGTAGTCTTCCGGACCAAAAGCGCTAGTTGGTGATTAGGCCCAACCTCGCAGGATTCAGTACAGAAATGGCGGGTGGAACAGTTACCCCGGCAACCTGCTTAATGAATAGACTGGCACAAGTTCCTCCACTTTAACCGTCTCGAAGTGAAGTGAACCCCCCAGAAAATCCAAGTGAGTATAACCGACGTCTGCTCCAGGTACAGTGGGACCTTCCCTCCACCGTCACCTCGGTAGAATCCTAAAGATTATGGCCACTAAAGTTACCAATCACAACAATTACACCTGGGGGAACAGTCTAAACTCCGACAGCACGCAAGGGCAGAGTAACAAGCTCCAATCCCCTTACCGGCTCCTTGACAACAATCCAAGGTTTACCGATAAGTGACCCCTGGCTCCTCGACAATGGTTAATCCGAGGTTTACCGTTTGTAATACGTACTGTCTGGCGTCGTTCCCAACGAGGGAGGAATGATCCCCTCACTGGTTCGGACACGAGCTCGTGCTTCTCCTTTAAGAGGAGCTTTCCCAGAATGTAACTGAAACAATTGGATTTAATCTACTCAAGATAAACTATCTGTTTGGTTTTGTAGTCTTGGAGAGTTAAGTACTCACCTACTCCAAGACCCTAGCCTAAGCTATGTTGGTGTTTCAGAGCCCTAGAAAAATAAAGATTACTAGATTGATTTTAATTTAAGCGTTACTTTTAAGGTTGTTTCTTAAGTCAAAAGGTGATGGAAGTGAAACCAGTGGTGTGTTGACTCGACTCGAAACCACTACAAAATGCACCTAGAATGATTTATCCACTACTTTACTTTTTCGATGAATTGCTTAACTAAAAAGTTGAGAGAATGCAATCTTTATAAAAGCAACTTCTTAATTGAAGACAATCAAAGAAACAATTCGTTTTTCTTTTCCAAGCATAAAAACATAACCTCTCTTTACATGCACGAAAAAAAAACTCTTTTCTTCTTTCAAAAACAAAAAGCTACTTGAAACAAGACTTTTAAAGAAGATGTTTTTGTATTTTTCTTTTAATAAAGCAAATAAATCTAATATAACCAAAAATCAATCTTAACAACTATTAAAATCTATGAAAATCCACTCATAAGCAAACTAAAGGCAAATTTATTCTAAGCAAGTTTAACGAGGCCAAAACTAACAATGATTATTCTAAGGTGTTTTACTTGATCACAATCAAATCAAGGACTAGCTTATTGCAGAACCAAAAACTAGTCAAAACAAAACTCTAATCTTTTTGTTCTTTTTGTAAAATGGAAATCAATACTTTATAAACAAGCAAATCGAAATTTGACCCAAAACAACTCAAATGGCAAGCTGCTCACACAAGGAGACTTTACGACAGGCCCGACTTCTAAGAAGGTTGACTAACCAGAGAGATCTAAGGCTGGACAACTTTCTACTATCAAAGTCACTACAAAACCTATCCAAAAATCAAACCCTAGGTCTAAACTTCGTTGAAAACCACTAAAACACTCAAAGCTCACAAAACAAGTTCAGGTGAAAATTCTTGACAGGGTACTAAAGGATCTGGGCAGAAAATACTAAGGAAAATCAAAATCTAAAAGCAATTTAAAGCAAAAATGGAATTTTCTTAAAGTTTACAGGAAGACGCAGGCAACCCGTTACAACAGGTGCGGGCCCGCTCTGTGCAAACGGCAACAGCGCGTCCAAAGACGCACTGTGCAGTACTCAGAGGGTGCGTCCTTCTGGAAAAATGAAGAAAAACAAAATCTAACTAAATCTAAAGCTAAGCCACCCAAATACTAATTCTCACAGTCAAAAACCAGAAAATAAAAATGATTTTCTCAAAGCAAAGTTCACATAAAGGAAAAGACTCTCTCATTAATGGAGTCCCCAGCGGAGTCGCCAATTTGTCACACGGAATTGGTCAAGGGTGCGGACACAGCTGACCTTCCTAGAAGTCTAAGACATTCTAATGACAAACAAGACAAAATGGAGTGATCTTTCTCTAAATACACCTTTTACAACATGAAAACTACAAGTGTTTAGGCTTACCTTATTCCAAAACGCTGTTGTTGAAGTCCGTTCTTGACGATCCGGATGAGCTCCTCCTTCAAGTCAATTCCTGCAACCACAAACAATCAAACAATTACCAAGCACTTGCATTTCATATAATAAAACATATATTCAACATGCAGACCAAGGAACACATGAAATAACTCATTAACACAAGCTATTGAGAAAAATAAACCAGTTTGTATTAATAACGAAACAAAGAAACTCTTACAACCTGGCCTTGGTGTTGTGCAAGTTCCTCCCAGGGTCCATCAAGGGTTTTCCTCTACTTTGACAAAGCTCACCCTCTTCCAAGTAGAATCAAGTAAAGACAATCTCTCCTTACAAAGGCTCTAATGGAAGACCTAAATCCTGCAGCATTTACCCAAAGAAAATGTATAGCTCCAACCTCCCCTCCCTCTGGCTCAATGTCTTTATTTATAGTGCTGTAAAGAGGTTATTCAGGTCCACTATCAATGGGATCATCCCCCTCTTTGGGTGGGATAGCTCCCTTATTGATGGGATAAGTTCCCCCTTAATAGAGATACATGAACCAACTGGAGGCGCATCCATTTCATCAAACCGACCTCTAGAATGTTCTAGAAGTAACCACAAGTAACTTTTTCAAGATAAAACTCGCGCATTTTGCCTTTTACAGAGGGACGCACCTGTCCCTTAACATACAGAGCGTCCATGGACGCAGATTTTGTGAACATGGTCAGCGTCCCCGCAGGTAAGGCTAGAGAGAACCTGCGACCCCAGAGATAAACATAGTTTTTACAAGACTTTCTCTCTTCTTTGAGTTTGAGATGGATAACAGAGGCATGAGACTTGCCTAAGAGGGTAGCATGACTATTGATTTGAGCCATACTAACTGTAAGTAGTCAAGGTGACATTTTTTAGTGTAACACCTTCGTTCATGCATGTTATATTAGTTTACTTTCTTTATTCTTAAGTTAAGACTAGGTTCCCTTTTCAATGCAACCTTCTCATGCTACAATTAGGCTAGTGTTTGATTTCCATTTCTACAATTAGAATTAATGTTTACATTTGAGAAAGAAAATTTCCATTTCTACAATTATTTTAGGTTAGACTTCATGATATTCACTCCATTACATCATATAAATGAAATAAGGACACATTGTATACTTCACATATAGTGTTGACACCTCTTAAGTTTTTATGAACCCCAAGATGATAATTTAAGTTGGTATCCTTGGGAGTCGCAACATTCTTGTTACAATACTGAGGCTCATGACTTTTTTGAGCCGTTGCCAGGGAGGTGTCAAAGTATGCATTGTTTTCTTCCCTAGTTGATTCATTTCTTTTACTTTCTAGAAAAAAAAAAATTTGCATTAGGCATCTTTCATTTCAAGAACAAAAAATTGCATTGCATTAGCATTATCCTTCAATAGTTTTTTAAAAGCAAAAAAAAATACTTCTCCAACACAAACCCCCCATTTGATCACATGGTGCAGTAAGAACCACATCACCATCCACTTTTGCAGGTAGAAGATGAAGAGGTGGTAGAGAAGGTAGAAGAAATGGATGGAGATGATGACAATGAAGAAGATCCTCTTGGATTTCCCATTCAAGATATTGATGCCAATGTTCATATGAAGAACATCCATCCATATTTCCTTCCAAACTTCCACGGTATGAGGTAAGATTCGAAAACATTTCTCTTTGAATTTTAAAACCTTTGTACATCTTATGGTTACTTACTAGACACTCAAAAATTGAGATTGTTTCCAACAACATTGAAGGATAGAGCTCTTAAATGGTTCATGATTTCAAGGACTAATTCAATAAGGTCATGGCATGATATGAAAAAGATATTTCTAGAAAAATATAAAGATCGTTATCTTAAAGAATAAATCTTTATAATGACTCAAAAAGAATATTAGAACTATGATGATCTAATATAAAGATTTATGTACAATGTTAAGAGGGAAAAACTACATAATTTAGGATCTAACACACTAAAACCCCTCTTACTTAGAACAATTAGGGATGAGTCTCATGAGTAGAGGTGATGTATACCATTTATCATTTGAATAAATTTGTGAAACATGTAAACACATATCAAGAGGAAGTGAAAGAGTAAGTAAATTAGCATCAAGGTCGCTAAGTCAAGCTAAACTTGGAAATTTATTTGATAAATTTAAAACATAAATTCTTAGTAATCTAAGTGAACAAGTAGAAATGTTAAGAATGCAAGATGATGAAAAAGAAGATGTTGGTATTTGTGTTGTCAATGCAGAATCACATGCTATTAAATATTTCCCATCATTACTAAGGTTGAAGGAAGTTTACCAAGAGGACAGCGGAGCAAACCAATTGCCAAAGCAGCTATGTTGTGTAGCTCCAAGAAGACTATGGAAGTCTAGTAAACCTTGTATCATGCAAGAACCTAATTCATAATTTCAAGGTTATGCACATCCATCTCAAAGTAATTGGAACACATCCTTTCCTTGGCAACCTTGGCCATCTCAACCCCAAAATATGGGATAAATCCAAAATATCGCCAATATTTTCCTCAATATGCTCCATACCCAACTCCATGTTATACCTACCATCCACCTCCACCACAACCACAACCAAAACCACATCCATCTCAAAGATCCACTCCCACTCAACTACTTATACCACCATTTCCAAACCCATACAAGGAAGTAGCTCATCCCACTTACAATGCTGAGGTATAACACTTCCTAACATCTCCTCTTGATCTACATGGTATTCATCTTAGCTTAGGAAGAGCATTGAAAAAAAGAGATTCTCTTGATTCCATTGAAGGACAACATGTAGAAAAAGAAGATTCAAATAACAATACCAAATGATCATGGATTGCACTTGATGAAGAGCAGACCTTAAAATAAGAGATTGAGAAAGCTCCCTCGTGTTTACCATTAGATCCTCCATGTGTTCAAGAAAATGATCTAAAAAAAGAGGACGATTTGAATGTCATGGTAGAAGACAACATGAAGAATGATCGAGATGAGCAAGTGAACCAAGGGCATCAAAGCTATATTGAGGTTCGGTTCTAGAAAATCAACAAGATGGAGCATCACTCTCTTATTCAACTCTGCTTGATATCGTCAAATTCAAAGAATTTTGTATCTAAAATTTAGGTACATGTAAAAGCATATATTTCAAGCCTACATATCATTTTATCTGTCATCTTGAAAGATAGGATAGAAAAAAAAATGAAAAAGTAAGAGGAAAAATGAAATCTCAGGCGAAAACCTCCTTTGAGGCACCTGATATTGTCTCATTGATTGAAAACCTCCATGATGTAGTCGACAGGTTGGAAAAAGAGAAAAAGGTGAAAAAGAAAAGATCTTAGGTGAAAACCTCCTTTGAGGCACCTAAGAAGACCTACTAGTTGAGAACCTCATTAAGGCAGCTATCAAACCTAGAGAAAAAAATTTAAAAATGGAAAATGAAAAGGAAAACAATATTTTCTCCATGTATCTCTCTCTGATGAATGTAAGTTCTCTCCAACCTTTACAAGTAAGAAAAAAAAATTAGCGCCAAAAGAAAAATTGATCAAAAACCTAGTCAAATAAAGTGAAAGTTTGGCTTTGTCCTCCTTCGTTCAGGTGCTTCAATAGGACCAAAGCCATGTCAATCCATTTCCAACTTCCACCCATCATTTACAAGCCTTTCCCATTTATTTTCCTCCCTGCCCTAAAATGCTTCAGGAGGGTTATGTTTTGTTACAGGAGGCCAAAATGCACAGAGAAGAATATTGTTTTTATCATATCTTCAAATCATGTATTGATTGGCTGAGTTGTTTGATTAGGAGATGCATATGGATGTTGGTAACATGCTCAAGCAATTTTAATAAATTCTAGTGCACACTTTTCGACAAATTGGCCTCCATCACCTACAACCATTTTTAATTTTTCTCAAGATTTGTGCGTCCATTGAGCAAGTTGTTTTATGGGGAGGTGCATAAGGATGATGGAAACATTCTCAAAAAAATTAGGTCAATCCAGTATACCGTGTCAAAAATATGGATAAAACAATTATGCTACAAGAGATTGTCTTAAAATGCTACAGGAGCCCAAAATGCTACAGGAGTCAAATCTGATTGGAGGAAGGGGTCAAAAGGTCATGTCTTCTTTATAAAATGTTGAGAGAAGTCCCCCAACGCCAATTTTATCACCCTTCCACTCCATCTATCCAAAATTCATCTTCAAATTCCACTCTACCATACATAAAAAAACACAGAAAAAGCTTTGCTTTCAATTTTTCCACCACCTACACCACCTCCTTATGATTTTAGTTTTGTCCTTGTACTTTTTTTTACTTTCTCTCAGCTCCACATGCAATATAAGGTCTCAAAGAATAATTAATTGACTATTATAGGAGGGAAATTCCTTCTATAGCAGCCTATTCAGTCACATCGAAATCCCAAAATCATTTTTTTCCACCCACAGAGTAAAAGATCCAACCACCTTGAGCATCACGAAGCCATTTATGAAGTGAGAAGGGTCACACCAGTAGATAATCCATCAATTGCAACAACAAATCAAAAACTAGAGAGATGCCTACAAGCAATAAAGGTTCCATAAGTCAACTACATCATGTGAAAACCTGTGCACAAGCAAAACAAGGACATTAGCGCCTCTAGAGGACCATGGATCGATCATCAATTCAGAAACAACATGCATGCTTGTCCAACAAGCGTCAGGTATGTTTAGGTATGAAATATTCTTCACCTCTTCTCTTGAGTGTGTTATGGTTAGAAATTTGTTTTCAATGCATGAGAGATGAGGTTTTATAAGCTACGTATGGTTCAACAGTCTCGACCACCCTCAAACAGTTAAGTGTAGCTAACTCCCTCACTCATTCAATGTGAAAAAAGCCAAATTAAGAAGGGTGTTGATTACGAGGAGTGGGGACAATGGTTAAAAGTGGAAATGTGTGCAAAGAAAAAGTCACCCAAGTGCACCAATCCCACTATCAGAGAAAGAAATAAAAGAGGCTCAACTCCATTTGTATCAATCCTCATTCCCAAAACAGTTAGAGAGGCTCATTAAGGTATCGAGGGTCAAGCTAGATGATACTAGGGGCTACCTAGGGTGCTATAGAAGAGATACAAAGTTGATTTGTAGGTGCTATAGGATCAAGCATAATTGCTATATGAGAAACATGAATTCTATAGGAAAGAAAGATTGTGTGCGACAGGAGAACCAAAGTTGCTACAGGAGAAAACAAAGATGCTACAAGAAGGCATAAGTTGTTGCAAAAGACCTTGATTTTGAGGAATTTCACCCCCAAACCCTAGGATTCGAAGGACAACATCCAAAGTAAGGGTAAATACATATTTCTCCTTTCCATATGTGAACAAGAAGCCTACAAAATTTTCATAATTTTTCAGTAGTATAGCCTATGGGAAACTTTTGATAAAATTTTACAAATAAAAAATGAAATGTGGATGTTTCCTTTGAATTGAGCCTGATAAGAAGTGGAATTGCAATTATTTTTGGGTGAGAATGAAATCAACCTTCCTCCAGGCAATATAAGAAAACTTTTCTTTTTCCCTCTGTCTTAAAAACCCTTATTAAATAGAAATATTTAAAACTTGTAGCAGAAATAGGGAATTGCATTGCCAACTTTAGAAAGTTGTATTGGAGGCTATGGAGGGTGGACCTAACAATAGAAAGCCCACATCCAAGAATAAGGAGAAGAAGAAGCTAATGAAGAAGTAGATGAAGATGGATATTAGCCAAAATAAAAACTCAAAGAGAAAGAAGAAGAGAGGAAAAAATTGTGCTAAAAAACAAAATAACAGTGCCTATGAGAGACCTAAACAAAACAGAGAACTCCAGAGCCCATTAGGAAATAATCTAGGGCACAAAAGAGAAGAAGAAGCAAACAAAAGGAAAGAAGGAATTCGCCATCAAAATATAAACACTGTGATTTTCTATGCACAAATAGTTTTGGAAAAATGAGTGAAAATGGAATGGAAGTGTCAAGGGAGAGGGTTTGAATGAAATAGATCTACAAGCCAATAGAGTTTACTTACAAAGTGGAAAGTTATGTTTTTGTGCTTGAAGTATTGTTAAAAAACCATGAAAGTACAACTACATTTTTGTGCTTTTCCTTGCAGAACCTACAACCAATCTTCTTAAGAGAAAGGACTGAGGAATGTACAAGAGAGACATCACGAGGGCCATGAATGAGGCACGATTAGATCACTAAGTTGCTCAGAGGATGAACAACACTTTCAGCAGGGGGTATGATGGGCCTCTAAATTAGACATAAATTAAGGCCCATCTGACCATCCTTAAACATATTAAACCTCTCTTTTTGCATTAGATGACATATTTTTAACTTTAATATGTTAATTAGGAAGGTTTAGAGATAATTTCATATTTGTGCCTAATATTATTTATTTTTGTAGAATATTGTGAGAATATTGGGTAGATTATGAAGATTTGGAGGAGGAGATAATCTAGGGACTTTATCCCTACTACAGGAGGATCAATATTGGATAATAAATGAACAAAATATCATGAAATTATTGACAAATTTTGGAACTCCTGTGACTGAGAAAATCTAGGAATGTGTCCCTTATCATTTAATATGGATTCCTATTGTTGGTAACCAGATCCACTATTTGAGGGATTTTAGAGGGGAAATATTCCTCATTTCAATGAGAATGCTTCCTCATCATTTTTTATAAGAAATAATTCGAATTTTCCTCTAGGTGGATGTATTTCTTAGTCTTCTTGTGGAGAAAACTTGTATTTTTGCAACTCCACTTTCATTTCTAGTAGGGATGTACCTGGATTGATTCAAATAATGAAGTTTGGTGCCATTTTTAGCTTCTAAAGCTTGGTATCCTTCATAGGACTCTGAGTATCCTTGAGCTTGGCTATCTTAGGAGTCTCAGAGTCTTTTTGTATAATTTTATTTTCTTCTTTTCACTTCTTATTCACATGTATCTCTTATTCTTGCTTTTCCTATTTCTGCATTTAATATTGATGCTTCTTCTGTTGTATGATTGTGTTAAATTATTGAAGTAATTTATTTTGTAGGTTATTTACAGAGTCACAAATATTATGCATCCTTAAAACAACTTTTAAAAGTAATCTTCATCATTATTGAGCTACCTGGATTGGTTTGCTAGTTCACAAATCTAGAATTATTGGAAGTCCCTTGTAGCAAAATAGTAGTAATTTTATGCTATTTTTTAGTATGTGTTAATGAGCTTCCTTTGAGTTGATTCCACTTGGATTAGGTCATAAAGAATTCAATATAATAATAAAATTTACCTTATTTCATTTTCACTTGATTAGGTTAGGCATTTGATAGGTTAATTAGCTCACTAGTCCTTGAATTTCTAGTTTTTAGAGTAGTAATTTTATGCTATTTTTTATCACGTGTTAACAAGGGTATTTTGGAATGATTCCACTTGGAATGGTGACCTAAGACATCCTACTTAATAATAATTTGTTTTCCATCGTATTTGAATTTGATTTACTTGGACATTTAGCAACATTATCGCTCTTGTAGCATTACAAGCCTCATATAGCAATCGCCTATAACAAACTTGTAGCATCACTTTCCTTCACCAGGTTTGATCCACACTACAACTTTGACTTATTCTAGATGAATAATGGCCCCTAATATCTTAATCCATGATTGGGGAAGACAAAATACCTCTTAGGAGTTTCCTTTTTACCCCTGCAACACATCTCAACAATTTGGGTTAATGGACAAATTTATGAATTGGATAGCACAATAATGATTTCCTTGATTGCGACATGAATTATATAATGGAATCTATCAATGGATCTAATCTCTTTAGAATGCCATGATCTATTACATTCTCTTTCCTTAATGCATTTTATATTATTTTACTTTCTTTATTCTTAAGTTAAGACTAGGTTCCCTTTTCAATGCAACCTTCACATCCTTCAATTAGGCTAGTGTTTGATTTCCATATTTGCAATTAGGATTAGTGTTTACATTTGAGAAAGTAGCATTTCCATTCCTACAATTATTTTAGGTTACCTTTCATGATTTTCACTCCATTACATCATATCAATGAAAGAAGGACATGTTGTATGCACACATAGTGCTAACACCTCTTAAGTTTGTACGCACCCCATGTTGATAATTTAAGTTGGTAGCCTTGGGAGTTGCAACATTCTTGTTGCAATAATAAGGCTCATCACTTTTTGGCATCATTTCCAGGGAAGTGTCAAAGTTTGAATTTTTTTTATTCCCTAGTTGATTCATTTCTTTTACTTTCTACAAAAACAAAAATTTGCATTAGCCATCTTTCATTTCAAGAAGACAAAATACCACTTAGGAGTTTCCTTTTTACCCCTGCAGCACATCTCAACAATTTGGGTTAATGGACAAATTTATGAATTGGATAGCACAATAATGATTTCCTTGATTGCCACATGAATTATCTAATGAAATTTGTCAATCGATCTAATCTCTTTGGAATGTGGCGATCGATTATGTTCTCTTTCCTTCATGAATTTTATATTATTTTACTTTCTTTATTCTTAAGTTAAGACTAGGTTCCCTTTTCAATTCAACTTTCACATCCTGCAATTAGGTTAGTGTTTGATTTCCATTTCTGCAATTAGGATTAGTGTTTACATTTGAGAAAGTAGCATTTCCATTTCTACAATTATTTTAGGTTAGATTTCATGATATTCACTCCATTACATCATATCAACGAAAGAAGGACACATTGTATGCACACATAGTGCTGACACCTCTTAAGTTTGTACTAACCCCATGTTGATAATTTAAGTTGGTAGCCTTGGGAGTTGCAGTATTCTTGTTGCAATACTGAGGCTCATCACTTTTTGGCATCGTTGCCGGGGAGGTGTCAAAGTTTTCATTTTTTTATTCCCTAGTTGATTCATTTCTTTTACTTTATGAAAAAACAAAATTTTGCATTAGCCATCTTTCATTTCAAGAACATAAAATTGCATTGCGTTAGCATTCTCATTCATTTTTTTTATAAATAAATAAAAAACCTTCTCCAACACCAACCCCCCCATTTGATCACATGGTGCAGTAAGAACCACATCACCATCCACTTTTGTAGGTAGAAGATGAAGAGGTGGAAAATAAGGTGGAAGAGATGGATGGAGATGATGACAATGTAGAAGATCCTCTTAGATTTCCCATACAAGAGACTAATGCTAGTGTTCATATGAAGAGAATCCACCCATATTTCCTTCCCAACTTCCATGGTATGAGGTTAGAGGATCCAGAAATTGTTCTCTTTGAATTTGAAATCCTTTGTAGATCTTATGGTTACTTACTAGACACTCAAAAATTGAGATTGTTTCTGGAAACATTGAAGTATAGATCTCTTAAATGGTTCATGATTTTAGGGACTAATTCAATAAGATCATGGAATGATATGCAAAATATATTTCTAGAAAAATATAAAGATCATGATCTTAAAGAAAAAAAACTTTAGAATGACTCAAAAAGAAGATCAGAGCCTTGAGGATGTAATAGACAGATTTATGTAAAATGTTAAGAGGGAAAAATTACATCTTTCAAGATCTGACACACTAAAACCCCCCTTACTTAGAACAATTATGGATGAGTGGATTGATCTCCTTGATCTCATGAGTAGAGGTGATGTATACCAATTATCATTTGAATAAATTTGTGAAAAATGCAAACACATATCAAGAGGAATGGAAAGAGTAAGTAAATCAGCATCAATATCGGTATGTCAATCTATACTTGGAAATTTTTTTGATGACTTTGAAACAGAAATTCTTAGCAATCTAAGTGAACAAGTAGAAATGTTAATAATTCGAGAGGAGGAAAAAGAAGATGTCGATATTTGTGTTGTCCATGCAGAATCACATGCTATTTAATTTTTCCTATCATTACTAAGGTTGATGTAAGTTTACCAAGAGGACAATGGAGCAAGTCAATCACCAAAGCAGCTATGTTATGTAGCTCCAAGAAGACTATGGCAACCTAGCCAACCAAGTATGATGCAATAACCGAATTCAGAATTTCAAGTTTATGCACATCCATCTCAAAGTAATTGGAGCACACCCTTTCCTTGGCAATCTTGGTCATCTCAACCCCAAAACCAATCTTGGAAACAAGGTTTGGAAGGAACTTATGGGAGAAATCTACAATATCCTCAATATTTTCTTCAATATCCTCCATACCCAACTCCATGTTATCCCTACCATCCACCCCCACCACAACCACAAACCAAACCACATCCATCTCAAATATCTACTCCCACACAACTACCTATACCACCATTTCCAAACCCACACAAGGAAGTAGCTCATGCCACTTACAATGCTAAGGCACAACACTTCCTAACATCTCCTCTTGATCTAAATGGCTTCATCTTAGCTTAGGAAGAGTATTTCAAAAAATAGATTCTCTTAATGATATTGAAGTAGAACATGCTGAAAAATAAGATTCAAATGAGAAGACCAAAGAATCATGGGTTGTACTTGATGTAGAGAAGACATCAGAATCAGAGATTGATAAAGTTCCCTCCTGTTTACCATGAGATCCTCCATGTGTTCAAGAGAATAATATGAAAAAAGAGGAATATTTGAATGTCATGGTAGAATAATACATGAAGAATGATCCAGATGAGAAAGAGAACCAAGGGCATCAAAGCTATATTGAGGTTTGGTTCCAAAAAATCAACAAGATGGAGCATCACTCTCTTCTTCAACTGTACTTGATATCGTTAAAGCCAAATAATTTGGTCTCTGAAATTTAGGTACATGCCAAAGCATATATTTCAAGAGTACAAATAAGTTTATTTGTCATATTGATGTGCACATGGCTCAATTAGAAGTATTCCTATACTTTAAAGAAATTTTGTTTTTTCAAGTAGAGTAGGATAGAAAATAAAAAATGAAAAATGAAAAAATAAGAGGAAAAATGAAATCTCAGTTGAAAACCTCCTTTGAGATGCTTGAGATTGGATCATTGATTGAAAAAATCCATGAGGCAGCCAATGGGTTGGAAAAAGAGAAAAAAAGTGAAAAATAAAATACCTTAGGTGAAAACCTCCTTTGAGGTGCCTATGCAGACCTACTAGTTGAAAACCTCATTGAGATAGTTAGTAGGCCTAGAGGAAAAAAAAAAAAAGGAAAAATGAAAAGGAAAAAAATGTTTGCTCCATGCATCTCTCTCTAATGAATGCAACTACTCTCCAACCTTTGCAAGCAACAAAAAAAAATTAGCACCAAAAGAAAAAATTGATCAAAAACCTAATCAAAGAAAGTGAAACTTTGGCTTTGTCCTCCTTTGCTCAGGTGCTCCAACAAGACCAAGGCCATGTAAATCCATCACCCTCATCCATTTCCAACTTCCACCCATAATTTACAAGCCTTTCCCATTCATTTTCCTCCCTGTCCTAAAATTCTTCAGGAGGGTTTTGTTTTGTTACAGGGGGCCAAAATACACAGAGAAGAATATTATTTTTATCAAGTCTTAAAAATTGTGTATCGATTGGACGAGTTGTTTTATTGGGAGATGCATATGGATGTTGATAACATGCTCAAACAATTTCAATAAATTTCACTGCACAGTTTTCGACAAATTGGCCTCCATCACCTACAACCATTTTTTTATTTTTCTCGAGATTCGTGCATCCATTGGGCAAGATTTTTTATGGGGAGGTGCATTAGGATGATGGAAACATTCTCAAAACCTTTCAAGTCAATCTAGCCTACCGTGTCAGAGATATGGATAAAGCAATTCTGCTACAAGAGATTTCCCTGAAATGTTACACGAGTAGCCCAAAATGCTACAGGAAGCAGATCTGATTAGAGGAAGGGGTCAGAAGGTCATGTATTCTTTAGGAAATGTTGAGAGAGGTCCCCCAACACTAATTTTATCACCCATACACTCCATCCAGCCGAAATTCATCCTCAAATTCCACTCTTCCATACATAAAAAACACACAAAAAGTTTTGCTTTCAGTTTTTCCACCACCTACACCACCTCCTGATGATGTTAGTTTTGTCATTGTAACATTTTTTAAATTTCCTTCAGCTCCACATGCAATATAAGGTCTCAAATAAGAATTAAGTGACTACTACAGGAGGGAAATTCCTCCTGTAGTAGCCTATACAGTCACATCAAAATCCCATAATCATTTTTTTTCCACCCACAGAGTAAAAGATCCAGCCACCTTGAGCATCATGAAGTCATTTTTGAAGTGAGAAGGGACACACCAACAAATAATCCATCCACTAAAACAAAAAGTGATCAAAAATAGACAGATACCTTCAAGCAAGAAAGGTTACATCATGTGAAGACCTATGCACAAGAAAAACAAGGAAATTAGCACCTCCAGAGAACCATGGATCAATCATCAACTCAGCAACAACATGCATGCCTCTCCAACAACCATCAGGTAGGTACAGGTATGAAATATTATTCACCTCTTCTCTTGAGTGCATTATAGTTAGAAATTTATTTTCAATGCATGAGAGATGAGGTTTTATAATCTAAGGATGGCTCAATAGTCTCGACCACCCTCAACCAGTTAAGTGCAACTAACTCCCTCACTCATGCAACGTGGAAAAGCCCAATTAAGAAGGGTCATAATTACGAGGAGTAGGGCAATGGTTAGAAGAGAAAATTTGCGCAAAGGAAAAGTCACCCAAGCGCACCAAGCCCACTATCACAGAAAGAAATAAAAGAGGCTCAACTCTAGTTATATTAATGTTCATTCCCAAAACCATTAGAGAGGCTCATAAAGGCATCGAGGGTCGAGCTAGATGATACCAGTGGCTACCTAGGGTGCTACATAATATATATAGATTTAATTTGCAGGTGATGTAGGATCACTAATATTTTCTATAGGAGAAACAAGGTTGTTACAGGAGAGACAAACTGTGTGCTACAGGAGAAACAAAGCTACTACAGGAGAAAACAAAGATGATACAGGAAGGCAAAAGTTGTTGCAAAAGAACCTGATTTTGAGGAATTCTACCCCCAAACTCTATTCGAAGGGAAAAATCCAAAGTAAGGGTAAATACATATTTCTCCTTGCCATATGTGAATAAGAATCTTGCAAATTTTTCATTTTTTTTAGTAGTACAACCTATGAGAAACTTTTGATAAAAGTTTACAAACAAAAAATGAAATGTGTATGTTTCCTTTGAATTGAGCTTGATAATAAGGGGAATTGCAATTATTTTTGGGTGAGCTTGAAATAAACCTTCCTCTAGGCAATATAATAAAATTGTTCTTTTTTCCTTTGTCTTAAAAACCCTTATTACACAAAAGTATCTAAAAATTGTAGCAGAAATAGGGAATTGCATTACCAACTTCAGAAATTTGTATTGAAGGATATGGAGGGTGGATATAACCATATAAATCCCACATCCAAGAAGGAGGATAAGAATAAGCTAATGAGAAGCAGAAGAATATGGAGATTAGCCAAAAGAAAAACTCAAAGAGGGAGAAGGAGGAGAGGAACAAACTGCGCTAAAAACCAAAATAACAGTGCCTAAGAGAGACCTAAACAAGACAAAGAAGTCCAGAGCCCATTAGGAAATCATCTAGGGAAAAAAAAAAGAACAAGGAAACAAAAGGCACGGAGGCATTCACCATCAAAATAGAAACACTGTGATTTTTATATGCACAAATATTTTTGGAAAAATGAGTGAAAATGGAATGATGGTGTCAAGGGAGAGGGTGTGAATGCAATGGATATATAAACCAACAGAGTTCACTTGCAAACAAGAATGTTCTATTTTTTTTCTTGAAGGAATGTTAAAAAATCATGAAAATAACATCTACATTTCTATGCTTGTCCTTGCAGAACCTACAACCAATTTTATTAAGAGAAAGGACTGAGGAATGTACAAGAGAGAGGCCACTAGTGCCATGAATTAGGAACAATTAGGTCACTAAGTTTCTAAGAGTATGAGCAACACTTTTAGCAGGGCCATATGACGGGCCTCCAAATTAGGCATAAATTAAGGCCCATCTAACCATCCTTCAGCACATTAAACCTCTCTTTTTTCATCAGATGACATATTTTTAACTTTAATATGTTCATTAGGAATATTTAGAGATAATTACAAACTTGTGCCTAATATTATTTATTTTTGTAGAATATTGTGAGAATATAGGGTCGATTATGAAGATTTTGGAGGATGAGAATCTATGGATTTTCTCCCTACTACAGGAGGATCAAGATTTGATAATAAATGAACAAAATATATGATATTATTGACAAAATTTGGAGCTCCAACGATTGAGAAAATCTAGGAATGTGTTCCCTGCCATTCAATGTAGATTCCTAGTGTTGGGAATGAAATCCACTATATGAGGGATTTTGGAGGGGAAATATTCCTCCTTTCGAGGAGAATGTTTCCTCATCATTTTATATAAGTACCAATTCGAATTTTCCACTAGGGGGGTGTATTTCTTAGTCTTTTAGTGGAGAAAACTTGTATTTTTGCAGCTCCACTTTCATTTCTAGTAAAGATGTACTTGGATTGATTCAAATAATGATGTTTGGTGCCATTTTTAGCTTCCAAAGCTTGGTATCCTTCATAGGACTCTAATTATCCTTGGTATTGGCCATCCCAAGAGCCTCATAGCCCTTTTGTATAATTTATTTATGTTCTTTTCACTTCTTATTCACATGCATCTCTTATTCTTGTTTTTCCTATTTCTACATTTCTTATTGATGCTTCTTCTACCGTAGGATTGAAATAAATTATTGAAGTTATTTTGTAGGTTATTTACAGATTGAAAAGCATGACGCATCCTTAAAACAACTTTGAAAAATCATCTTCATCTTTGAGCTACTTGGATTGGTTTACTAGTTCACAAATCTAGAATTTCTTGAACTCCCTTGTAGCAAAATAGTAGTAATTTTATGATATTTTTTAGAACAATTTAATGGGATTTATTTGAGTTGATTTCACTTTTATTAGGTCATAAAAAATTCAATTTAATAGAAAAATTTACCCCATTTCATTTTCACTTGAATAAGTTAGTTATATTATAGGTTAACTAGCTCACTAGTCCTTGAATTTCCAGTTTTTAGAGTAGTAATATTCTGATATTTTTTAGCACGCGTTAATAGGGGTATTTTGGAGTGATTCCACTTAGAATGGTGACCTAAGACATCCTTACTAAAAAAAAAATCCCATCCCATTTTAATTTTATTTACTTGAGCATTTAGCAATATTCGCACTCTTGTAGGATTACATGTGTCTTGTATCAATTGCATGTAGCAAACCCGCAGCATCACTTTCCTTCTCTAGTTTAGATCCCCACTGCAACTTTGAGTTAGCCTAGATGAATAACGCCCTCTAATATCTAAATCCATGATTGAGGAATATCAAATAACACTTACAACTTTTTGTATTACCCCTACAACACATCTCAACAATTTGGGTTAATGGACAAATTTATGAATTGGATAGCACAATAATGATTTCCTTGATTGCCACATGAAGTATATAATGAAATATGTCAATGGATATAAAATATTTGGAATGTGGTGATTGATTACATTCTCTTTCCTTCATGCATGTTAGATTAATTTAATTTCTTTATTCTTAAGTTAAGACTAAGCTCCCTTTTCAATCCAACCTTCACATCCCGCAATTAGGCTAGTGTTTTATTTCCATTTTTGCAATTAGGATTAGTGTTTACATTTAAGCAAGTAAAATTTCCATTTATACAATTAGTTTAGGTTATATTTCATGATATTCACTCCATTACATCATATCAATGAAATGATGACACATTGTACATTGCACATATAGTGTTGACACCTCTTAAGATTTTATGGACCCCGGGTTGATAATTTAAGTTGGTAGTCTTGGGAGTTGCAAAATTCTTGTTGCAATGTTAAGGCTCATCACTTTTTGGTTCCGTTGTCGGGGAGGTGTCAAAGTATGCATTGTTTTCTTTCTTATTTGATTCATTTCTCTTACTTTATGCAAAAACAATAATTTTCATTAGGCACCTTTCATTTCAAGAACAGAGAATTGCATTGCGTTAGCATTCTCATTCAATTTTTTTTACCAAAAAAAAAAAAACTCCAACACCAACCCCCCCATTTGATCACGTGGTACAGTAAGAAAAACATCACCATCACTTTTGCACGTAGAAGATGAAGAGGTGGTAGATAAGGTAGAAGAGATGGATGGAGATGACGACAATGTAGAAGATCCTCTTGGATTTCCCATTCAAGATACTGATGTGAATGTTCATATGAATAACATGCCTCCATAATTCCTTTCCAACTTCCATGGTATGAGGTCAGAGGATAAAGAAACCTTTCTCTTTGAATTTGAAATCCTTTGTAGATCATATGATTATTTACTATACACTCAAAAATTGAGATTGCTTCTGAAAATATTAAAGGATAGAGCCCTTGAATGGTCATGAGTTTAGGGACTAATTCAATAAGGTCATGGAATGATATGAAAAATATATTTCTAGAAAAACATAAAGATCATGATCTTAAAGAAGAAATATTTAGAATCACTCAAAAATAATATCAGAGCCTTGAGGATTTAATAGGCAGATTTATGTATAATGTTAAGAGGGAAAAATTACATCATTTAGGATCTAACACACTAAAACCATCTAACTTAGAAAAAATAGGGATGCGTGGATTGATCTCCTTGATCTCATGAACAGAGGTGATGTATAACAATTATCATTTGAAGAAATTTGTGAAACATGCAAACATGTATCAAGAGGAAGGGAAAGAATAAGTAAATCAACATACATATGGTAAGTCAAGCTAAACTTGGAAATTGGTTTGATGACTTTAAAACAAAAAATCCTAGCAATCTAAGCAAACAAGTAGAAATGATAAGAATGCAAGATGAGGAAAAAGAAGATGTCGATATTTGTGTTGTCCATGCAGAATCACATGTTATTAAATATTGTCCATTATTACTATGGCAGCCTAGTCAACCTAGTATGATGCAAGAACCTAATTCTGAATTTGAAGGTTATGTACATCAATCTCAAATTAATTGGAACACACCCTTTCCTTGGCAACCTTGGCCATCTCAACCCCAAAACCAATATTGGCAACAAGGTTTGGAAGGACCTTATGGGATAAATCCATAATATGTTAAATATTTTCCTCAATATCCTCCAAACCCAACTCCATGTTATCCCTACCATCCACCTCCATCACAACCACATCCATCTCAAATATCCTCTCCCACTTAACTACCTATACCACCATTTCCAAACCCACATAAGGAAGTAGCTCATCCCACTTACAATGTTGAGGTACAGCACTTCCTAACATCTCCTCTTGATCTAAATGGTATTCATCTTAGCTTCGAAAGAGTATTGCAAAAAAGATATTATCTTGATGCAATTGAATGACAACATGCAGAAAAAGAGGATTCAAATGATAAGACCAAAGAATCACGAGTTGCACTTGATGAATGTCAGACATCAGAATCAAAGATTGAGAAATTTCCCTCATGTTTACCATCAAATCCTCCATGTGTTCAAGAGAATAATCTACAAAAAGAGGAATATTTGAATGTTGTGGTAAAAGAAGACATGAAGAATGATCCAGATGAACAAGCGAACCAAGGGAATCAAATCTATATTGAGGTTTGGTTCTAGAAAATCAACAAAAAGACGCATCACTCTCTTCTACAAGTGTGCTTGATATCATCAAAGTCAAAGCATTTGGTCTTTGAAATTCAGGTACATGTCAAAGCATATATTTCAAGCCTACACATCAATTTATTTGACATATTGATGTGCACATGGCTCCATTGGAAGTATTCAAATACTTGAAAGAGATTTTGGTTTTTCAAGTAGAGTACAATAGAAAAAAAAATGAAAAAGTAAGAGGAAAAATGAAATCTCAGGTGAAAACCTCCTTTGAGGTGCCTAATATTGGTCCATTGATTTAAAACCTCCATAAGGCGGTTAATGGGTTGGAAAAAGAGAAAAAAGTGGAAAAAAAATATCTTAGGTGAAAACCTCCTTTGAGGCACCAAGGCAAACCTACTATTTGAAAACCACATTGAGGCATCTAGTAGGCCTAGAGAAAAAAAGTAAAAATAAAAATAAAAATAATCAAAAGGAAAAAAAATATTTTCTCCATGTATCTCTCTCTTATGAATGCAAGTGCTCTCCGACCTTTGCAAGCAACAAAAACAATTTAGCACCAAAAGAAAAAAAATGATCAAAAGCCTAGTCAAAGAAAGTCAAACTTGGGCTTTGTCCTCCTTTTCTCAGGTGCTCCAAAATGACCAAGGCCATGTCAATCCACCACCCTCATCCATTTCCAACATTGAGCCATCATTTCTAAGCCTTTCCCACTCATTTTCCTCACTGTCCTAAAATGTTATAGGAGGGTTATGTTTTGCTACAAGAGGCCAAAATACACAGAGCAGAAAATTGTTTTTATCATACTTTGAAAACCATGTATCCATTGGCCAAGATTTTTGATGGGAATATGCATATGGATGATGGTAACATGCTCAAGAAATTTCAACAAATTCCAGTGCTCACTTTCTGAGAAATTGGCCTCCATCACCTACAACCATTTTTATTGTTTCTCGAGATTTGTGCATCCATTATAAATGAGGTTTTATGGGGAGATGCATAAGGATAATGAAAACATGATTAAAAATTTTAGGTCAATACAATCTATCGTTTGAGAGATATGGATAAAAAAATTCTACTACAAGAGACTATCACCTGAAATGCTACACAAGGAGCCCAAAATGCTACAGGAGGCAGATATTATTGGAGGAAGAGGTAAAAAGGTCATATATTCTTTAGGAAATTTTGGGAGAGGTCCCCCAACACCAATTTTATCACCCATCCACTCCATCTAGCCAAAATTCATCTTCAAATTCCACTTTGCCATACATAAAAAACACAGAAAAAGCTATGCTTTCAATTTTTCCACCGCCTACACCACCTCTTGATGACTTTAGCTTTGTCCTTGTACCTTTTTTTTAATTTCCCTTAGGTCCACATTAAATATAAGGTCTCAAAGAAGAATTAGTTGACTATTGCAGGTGGGAAATCCCTCCTGTAGCAGCCTATACAGTCACATCGAAATCCTAGAATCATTTATTTCCACCCATGGAGTAAAAGATCTAGCCACCTTGAGCATCATGAAGCCATTTATGAAGTGAGAAGGGGCACACCAATAGATAATCCGTCCACTTCAACAACAAAAAATAAAAAATAGAGAGATACCTGCAAGCAATAAAGGTTCCATCAGTCAACTACATCATGTGAAGACCTGTGCACAAGAAAAACAAGGAAATTAGCACCTCCAGAGAACCATGGATCGATCATCAACTCAATAGCAACATGCATGCCTCTCCAACAACCATCAGGTAGGTACATGTATGAAATATTATTCACCTCTTCTCTTGAGCGTGTTATGGTTATAAATTTGTTGTCAATGCATGAGAGATGAGGTTTTATAAGCTAAGGATGGGTCAACAATCTCGACCACCCTCAACCAGTTAAGTGCAGCTAACTCCCTCACTCATGCAACATGGAAAATCCAAATTAAGAAGGGTGATGATTACGAGGAGTAGGGAAAATGGTTAAAAGAGTAAATTCATGTAAAGGCAAAGTCACCCAATCACACCAAACCTACTATCACAAAAAAGAAATAAAAGAGGCTCAACTCCAGTTATATCAATGCTCATTCCCAAAACCATTAGAGAGGCTCATTAAGGAATTGAGGGTCGAGCTAGATGATACCAAGGGCTACCTAGGGTGCTACAGAAGATATACAAAGTTGATTTTCAGGTGCTACATGATCAGGTATAGCTTCTATAGGAGAAACAAGGTTACTACAGGAGAGATAGAATGTGTGCTATAGGAGAAACAAAGCTGCTACAAGAGAAAATAGAGATTATACAAGAAGGCAAAAGTTGTTGTAAAGGACCCTAATTTTGAGGAATTTCACCCCAAAACCCTAGGATTCGAAGGAAAACATCTAAATTAAGGGTAAATACATATTTCTCCTTTCCATATGTGAACAAGAAGCCTGCAAAATTTTCATTTTTTTCAGTAGTACAACCTATGGGAAACTTTTGATAAAATTTTACAAATAAAAAATGAAATGTGGATGTTTCCTTTGAATTGAGCCTAATAAGAAGGGGAATTGAAATTATTTTTGGGTGAGCATGAAATCAACCTTCCTCCAAGAAATATAAGAAAATTGTTCCTTTTGCCTCTGTCTTAAAAACCATTATTACACAAAAATATCTAAAACTTGTAGCAGAAATATGGAATTGCATTGCCAACTTTGGAAAGTTGTATTGAAGGCTATGGAGGGAATATCTAACCATAGAAATCCCACATCCAAGAAGAAGGATAAGAAGAAGCTAATGAATAAGCAGAAGAAGATGGATATTAGCCAAAAGAAAAACTCAAAGAGGAAGAAGGAGAGGAAAAAATTGTTCTAAAAACCAAAATAGCAGTGCCTAAGAGAGACCTAAACAAAATAGAGAACTCCAGATCCCATTAGGAAATCATCTAGGGCACAAAAGATAAGAAGAAGGCAACAAAAGGAAAGAACACATTCACCATCAAAATAGAAACACTATGATTTTTCTATGTAAAAATAGTTTTAGAAAAATGAGTGAAAATTGAATGAAGGTTTTAAGGGAAAGGGTGTGAATGCAATGGATATACAAACCAACATAGTTCACTTGCAAAGAGGAAAGTTATGTTTTTGTGCTTGAAGGACAACTAAACAATCATAAGAAGAACAACTACCTTATTGTGCTTGTCCTTGCAAAACCTACAACCAAGCTTCTTTAGAGAAAGGGCTCAGGAATGTACAAGAGAGAGGCTGCTAGGGCTATGAATGAGTCACAATTAGGTCACTAAGTTTCTCAAAGGATGAACAACACTTTCAATAGGGGGGTATGATGGGCCTCCAAATTAGACATAAATTAAAGCCCATCTGACCATCCTTCAACACATTAAAACTCTCTTCTTGCATTAGATGACATATTTTTAACTTTAATTTTTTCATTAGGAAGGTTTAGAGATAATTGCATATTTGTGCCTAATATTATTTATTTTGTAGAATATTGTGAGAATTTTAGGCATATTATGAAGAATTGTAAGAGGAGATAATCTAGGGACATGCTCCCTACTAGAAGAGGATCAATATTGGATAATAAATGAACAAAATATATAAAATTATTCACAAATTATGGAGCTCAATTGATCGAGAAAATCTAGGAGTGTGTTCTCTTTCATTTAAAGCAGATTCCTAGTGTTGGGAACCAAATTCACTATTTGAGGGATTTTGGAGGGGAAAGCTTCCTCCTTTCAAGGAGAAAGCTTCCTCATAATTTTTCATAAGTATCAATTCTAATTTTCCTCTAGGGGAATGTATTTTTTAGTCTTCTTGTGGACAAAACTTATACTTTTGCAACTCCACTTACATTTCTAGGAGGGATGTACTTGGATTGATTCAAATAATGAAGTTTGGTGCCATTTTTAGCTTCAAAATCTTGGTATACTTGAAAGGAATCTGAGTATCCTTGGGCTTCGCCATCCCAGGAGAGTCATAATTCTTTTGTATAATTTTCTTTTCTTCTTTTCACTTCTTACTCACATGCATCTCTTATTCTTGTTTTTCCTATTTCTTCATTTAGTATTGATGCTTCTTCTGTTGTAGGATTGAGTTAAATTATCTAATTAAGTTATTTTTCAGGTTATTTACTAAGTCACAAGCATGATGCATCCTTTAAAAAACTTTGAAAAGTCATCTTCATTATTGAGCTACTTGGATTGGTTTACTAATTCACAAATCTAGAATTTGTGGAAGTCCCTTGTAGCAAAATAGTAGTAATTTTATGCTATTTTCTAGAATGTGTTAATGAGATTCATTTGAGTTTATTCTAGATTAGGTTGTAAAAGCATTCAATTTAATAAAAAAAAATACCCCATTGCATTTTCACTTGATTAGGTTAGGCATTTGATAGGTTAACTAGTTCACTAATCCTTGAATTTCCAATTTTTTGAGTAGTACTTTTCTGCTATTTTTTAGCACGTGTTAACATGGGTATTTTGGAGTGATTCCACTTGGAATGGAGACCTAAGACATCCTACTTAATAATAATAAAAAAATACATCCCATTTTAATTTGATTTACTTGGGCATTTATCAATATTCTCGCTCATGTAGCATTACAGGCCTCCTGTAGCAATCGCCTGTAGCAAACCTGTAGCATCACTTTCCTTCACCAGTTTTGATCCCCACTACAAATTTGACTTATTCTAGATGAATAATGACTCCTAAGATCTAAATCCATGATTGGAGAAGACCAAATACCACTTAGGATTTTCCTATTTTCCACGGCAACACATCTCAACAATTTGGGTTAATGTATAGATTTATGAATTGGATAATGCAATAATGATTTCCTTCATTTCCACATGAAGTATATAATTAAATATGTCAATGGATCTAACCTATCTGGAATGCACCGATTGATTACGTTATCTTTCATTCATGCATGTTAGATTAATTTCCTTTCTTTATTCATAAGTTAAAACTAGGTTCCCTTTTCAATGCAACCTTCACATCCTGCGATTAGGCTAGTGTTTGATTTCCATTTTTGCAATTAGGATTAGTGTTTACATTTGAGAAAGTATAATTTCCATTTCTATAATTATTTTAGGTTAGATTTCATGATATTCACTCCAATACATCGTATCAACGAAAGAAGGACACAATGTATGCTGCACATATAGTGATGACACCTCTTAAGTTTGTATGAACCCCAGGTTGATAATTTAAGTTGGTAGCCTTTGGAGTAGCAGCATTATTATTGCAGTACTCAGGCTCATCAAAACCTACGGTCAAACCATAATTTGAAATACACCAGGAATTATAACATGGTACTAAGTGTGGCCATTTTCTTATCAGGTGAGCAAGATCATGAATAATTTAAAGGATGATGATGTGTTTCTCACATGGTTCACTTCCCTCATAGTGAATCGTGTCAATTATAGTCTTAATAAAACTAGAAGTATGATATGTCAATTTATATATCTAGCCTTCAGTGATCAGTTTCTCGAAGTAATTATTTAAAATCAATATAAAATTCTTCACTGAGAAGTGAACCATAGGTTGGATATCCTAAGTATGCTTGGATATTATTATTACTTTTGAATACTATTAAAGTTCACACATTGTTTAGTTAATTCAATCCTTTTATAAAGTTGCACCTTCATGACAAGAATTTGTGTTTGATCAGGGATTTATATGCATTGTCCACCTCTCATGCACCTAAGGAGGACCCCTTCTTGAGTATGAGTGTATCTTATTTTTACTAATGTTTCATTTCTAGAAGATAAAGTAGGTTCTTTTATGCTCATTTTCTACAAGGTTTCTTCCAAGTATTTTATTTAGATGCTCCGTTAATTTGATTTATTTAAACGTTATCTTTTTCTTATTCCATTCTTATACTTCTGCAGATACAAGTGTATGAATAAACCTCTGAAAACAAGAAAAATATTTATTAATTGCTTGTTGATTTTAGTCTTTTTCCTCTACATTTAATTAGCCTCGGATTTATTGATAATGTGCAAACATGAATGAACTCTAAACTTTGAACACATACAATAGTTAGTTCATGTTTACTTTGATCTCATAGATAGATGATATTTTGATTCAATCTCTTAAAATAAAACTTTCTCATTATTATAGAAAAAATTGTGACCTTTATTTTTCTTTGCATAGAATTCAATTACTTCTTTGGAAACAAAGTTTAAATGATTTCCTCAAACATAGTTTTAAATTGAGTGTTGATAAAATAGACTTTTTTGCTTTCATAGAAGCAATTTGTTTTGATGTTCATAGAGTAGAATTTAAGAAGTTTTTCATAGAATAGACTTAAGAAGATATTCTAAAAGCTTTCATAACATAGGTTTAGAATAAGAACTTTAAAAGCTTTCATAAAAATAACATAAGAATCTAGCATAAGAAGTTGATTGCTTTCATAGTATAAGAATATAGTTGTTTTTCATAGCATATAATTGGTTTCATAGAATAGAATTGCATTTATTCTTCATAAAGTAGAATTGTGTCCTTATTTAACTTAGATTAAAATTATGTCGCTTTCTAGTTTAGAATCTATCAATTTCTATAAACAAAATCTTCTTGTAGCTTGTGTTTTTCTTTCATAGAATAAGAAAGTGTGTGTGCTCATTTTGTATATCATTTCATGATTAGGATTTTATTTTAGCCTTGCAATTTCTTTCAATAGATTTTCTTTTAAAATTGAAAGCCACATTTCTAATAAACCTTGCTCCTTTTCATTATTAATTGTTATAATGATTTATATCATAGAAAAGATGATTGGTGGGGATTCTTACAAATGGATACGATGGAGAGTCCTTTTTCAAATTATTTTTTTTGTTACTTACAAACAATGATAATTTCACTTGAAAACTAGATAAAGGGTAGTCAATACAATTTATGTATAATAGCATATGGATAGTTGAATGGTTTACCATAGTAGGGACAAAACAAAATTAAAATTAGTGACTAAACTATGAGAATAATATATTCCATGTCATTAACCTTCAATTATTTCCCTGTTACTACTAGTTCGGATGATGATCTTGTAGTCCATGATTTATGTAGAAGAGGGAGAAATTCTATTGAACATTATCTTGCAAGTTGAGAGTTAGTGGAGGAACATTTGTTCCATGAAGGATAATAATTTTAGATGGTTCCTTCCGAAAGTGGTGATTTTGATGTTAGAATTGGCACTTAACATATCATGATTCTTGTGTTAGTTCAACAACTTTTTACAATCAAGTTCCCTATCATGACCACTCCCTCGCTAATTCACTAGTCCCATAGTTTCAACCATAAGATGAAGTGGTGGATATTTAATAATTATGAGCTCATAAGATTTTGTCATACCTCCTTCTTCCTTACACATGTGGCCATTGGGAACCTCTTTGATAGTATCAAGTAGAAGGGTTTTTCTTTTAATCTCTTTTCATTAATACCATTTTATTTTCATTGTTTCTAATGTGTAAGTAATGCCCAATTTAATAATTTGTGTCTTATATATTTGTACCTATGATGATCAATAAAAATATCAAGTGAAATTTATGTTTTGTGTAATAACTCTCTGCTCTCTCTTTTATTTTTCTAATATGGTATCAAAGCCATAAGGGTTGAGACCTACATGCATGTGATTTTTTATTTTTTTCCATTGTTTGTGTTTTGGCCTATGATGCTATGATCCTATTATGTGATTTATTTTCTTGTGCCCAACGTACAACAAGTCATTTGCGCGTGTCATAAGCAATGCATATGTTGCAGAGTTGACTGTATGAATGGGCTAATCTTATTGTTTTGATCTGATCATCGTAGAATCAACGTGTCAGTTCAAGATTGAGGAGCAAGGGTTCTCGTTTTGATTTGCGTGGAATCTCAAGATCTGGATGTTGTGGAAAGCCAAGAATCGTTTGGAGAAGTGGATTTGTTCAAGCGTGTAGCAGCTAAGCAGTCGACCAATTCAAGTGTGATCCGTATTTATTTTCCTTGCCACAGTGTGCAATGAGCCTCTCTTTTTGTTTGGGCTTCTGAATCCATATGAAGGAATGTTGAAATCCATGTGAGGCGTAAGAGATAGCGTGCCATCATTGTCAGACCTTGGGGATCAGGCTTCGATGTAGGATGACAAAATCAAAGGTGAAATTGCTGTAAGGCAGGCCACAATTTTGATTGAATAGAGGTTGCACAAGATTTGAAGACTGGAATATGCTTCTGGAGCGGTGAAATTAGTCAATTTTTTTTTTCTGCTTCCATCATTGTGAAAGGCATTCCTGGCCGACAAAAGCCTCCCTGAAAAGTCAAATAGAAAGCCGCTAGAAAAAGTGCCTGATTTTGAGGCACAGGAAAGAGCCCTCTTCAATTTTGTCTCTCAAAATTCGACTTCGCTCATATTGTTTTTTTCCCTTGCATTGACGTGCTCAGTCTCAATGGAAAAGTTTCACTCACAGTCAGAATCTCCTATTGCTACAATGCCCAAGCCAACAATGATTAAATATATCGCAACGTATCCACCAGTGTCTTTCCATTCATATGTTTCCAAAACTCCTCCCTTCTGTGGCACTTATTACAACCACATTTTTCCACGTTTAAGCATCAGTGCTTCTCCACCAGTATCTTCCCCTTCATATGTTTCCAAAACTCCTCCCTTCTGTGGCACTTATTACAACCACATTTTTCCACGTTTAAGCATCAGTGCTTCCTATTATCTCAGTCTCATTAGAAGTACAGTGCTTCCTATTATCTCGGTCTCATTAGAAGTACACGAGGTGATGGGTATTGCATCAATAACTTCGATCACTATTGGATGGAAGCCATCGGTACAACAGTAGAGGAAGGAGGATGGATGTCACTTAATGCATTATTTGATTGTGAATTTTCTAGGTTCTTGAAAATTTCCAGCAAGAGCGTTGTAGGTTTACTTTTGGGTTGTGTGTTTGTTCGTGTGTGCAAGATTGTAGTGAGAGGATATATTTGCATTATATAAATAATGCAAGGTTATTATTATTATTATTGAAAAAAAAATATGTGAGAGATCGAAGTCAATAAAGTTCCTTCTACACATTAATTACTCCAAAAAATTTGGAATATAAAGATATCCATGAGGATACAAATATTTACGCCGTAAGGCGTTCCCTCTGAGATAAACTTTCCTCCTTGCCCTCGTGTCATCTCTCTGCTTCGTCCGATGAAGTGTTAGACGATACGAGTGTCTCCAGCCGTTGATTCAATAATCGAGTTTAGAGGTGTGGCCGTTGGTGTATGCGTTGGGCATGCATCTTATCACGCGTTTATGGTGGCTAACTCATCCACCGGTAACTTCATCACCAGGTTCCAGATCAACGGACAATAGAACCGAAGGATGGTGAAAAGTCGAGCCAAGGCCACCTCCATCTCACGCCTCTGGGCCATCCAGGAAGACCTCTGGAAGAACCTTTATTTTTCATACAAAGTGGCCTTCGTTGGACTTTCAGGCAGTGGTTTCAGGTAGAACCGAAGGCTGCACAGGTCGGGCGAAGAGGCGGAGAGATGAGGGGCCGAGGCTGGGCAATGGAACATAGCGCAGGATCTGATAAAATGGCTTCAAGTAAAAGACGCGAGGAGGCGCCTCCGCTTGGTCTGTGGAGCCAACAAAATCAAGAAACACCCCTTGATTTCAAGAACATTAATTGGGCGAAACCCTGCTTTTCTCTACACATATTCAATGTTTGCAGTTGCAGTTTCCTGTGCACACCATAAATACACAATTCCACTGCCATCCTCCATTTTATTCAAATGCCATATCTGAGATTATCAAGCAATATTTGATTTAAAAATCATGCCCCTTTCAGATGGCCTAGGGTTTGTAAGTCAGTGCAGACAGAAGAAGAATCAAGGGGTCATGTGCCTGCAAGCGCCCACAGTGCTTTAACTTTGCCTCCCTGGATTTCCACTAGAAGTTCATCAGCATCCCCCAAAGAAATTGGGGGCTATTTCAGTTGGAATCTTTCTCATTTAAACAGAGAATCGATTGAAGTCTTTGAGGGTTCTCTGCGAGAAAATATGAATGACTACCAGGATGAGGATATAATTGAATTGAATGCACACGAAGCTGAATTCTTTCCTATAATTCCGGCAACCAAATCCAATAGCCTTGATCAATTAGCCCATCATTCAATGACAGCCCCCAATCCCATGTGGTTCCTGAGCTGAAGGTTTCGGCTCCATCCAACTCGTTTCCCGGGCTTTGTATAGAGAAAAACTCTGACAATAATGTTATCGATTCGGCAGAAGATGAAGATCATTCAATTGAGAATGGCAATGTCGAAATTACACCGATGCCTTTCGGTCCTGCAAAAATGGCCTGGACAAATTCACTTTGGGGTGTATTTTCTTGTAGTTGCCTGGGCAAATGTTTTGCGGCAAATCGTTGAAACAACAGATGGAAAAGGTCAAGCAACCAGTGCCGGCAATTATGCGACAGAGCAAAGACGAGAAACTATGCTATAACATTCTCAATCATATTCAGATGTAACATTCTCAATCAAATATGTATGAATTGAACCAATTTGCGAGCCAATTTAAATTGATGTTGTTAGATTTAGCAATCTAGATATGTACGATTAATTGAAGATATGCAATGTTGCCAACATGTCTCTGTTTATTGAGGTAGAATGGTCAAGCAAGCAAAGCTGAAGGAAAAAGAGGCAATTAAGAAGAAAGAAAGAAATGAACATAAGAGATGGAACAGAAATGGCTGGAACAGGAACTGAAAAGGGAGAAGATGAAACAGGTTAGTTGAATTCTTGTAAAAGAATGCAAGCTTTAAAAGATAATGTTTGGAGCTTTTACTAACATTTCTTATTGCAATTTTAAGAAAAGGAACAAGCTCGTGCTCAGAAGGAAGCTATTATTCAAGTAAGATTTTCAGGCCACACTGCTTTCTTTGATTGCTTGTCAAAATAGATTTGCATCATTTTTAATCCAAAAGTTTGTTGTTCTTCACACTTGGAAAACTTTTGTGCCTTACTAATTGTAGGAAAATTAGGAGAATGTCTCTTACAATCTCCTTGCCATTTCAAAAGATCATTAAGCTTTCACTTTGTTTCATCATAATCGTTCTCGATATAATCAAATCATTTATGAAAACATCAACCTATTTCTTTGTAGCTTGCACTTTGTCCAAATGATCACAAAGTAATTGTTGTGCGTGCTATAGCAGCTATTAGCATGCAATCTTTTGCTGGTTTTGTTTCTTCGGTGGTTGAATGATCTTGTATCAAAATTGGACAAGGAGGTTATGTATTTGTTTCTATTCTAGTTTGGGATGATCCGGATAATCTGTCTCTACATTTAGTATCACTTTCTGGGCTTTTCTTCTACCCTCAAATCATGTTATGTATTGAGAATCTTTATATTTTCTTAATATAAATCTATGATGGTTTTTTCTTCTGAAAAAAATAGCAGCTGATTGATGTTTTGGGCTTCATGCTTAAATTTGGTGAGATCAATTACATTAGCCTCAAACAATTTTATTCGCTCCATCAAATCTTTCATCTCTGTCTCCTTCTGTTTCATTTCAAGTTGGAACTGACTCTTAATCTAATTGATTTCAACTTTAGTCTGTTCACAATCCCATTCTAGATGATGACTTTTATCATATTTTTGTTTGATCAATTGCTTGACCATTACTTCCTTGTATATGTTAGCATTAGCATAAGCTCCTATATATTGAGCCAATTATTCAAATTCTTCCTCAGGTGTGGATGATCCTTTCAAAACTACTTCTAAGGATATTGTTGAAGCACTAGTTATTGACAATCCTTGTGTTTCAATTATCTTTCTCTTTTTTCTGCTTCTTTTCACTACAAATTTTTGTTTAAGGCTATAGAAGACTTCAATTGGATGCATTTCCTGTATCTCAAATTGAGACACATGAGAAAGTTCTGGAATCTTTTTAGAAGAAGGAAATACACTGATAAGTGTCTTAGCAATCAAATTAGGATCAGAGAGAGAAGTTTCTGAAGTGTTCACTAGAGATAACTCCATCTGCCACATCTTGGTATCCTTGTTAGGAAAATTTGTCTCAGCTTGTTCATTGCCTATCTATTTAATAGGTTCTAAAGTTATGCTTTCAAATATGTGGGAATACTTAATAGTTTCACTACCCGTAGTCTTCTCAGAAATTATGTTTTTAGGAGGATCTTGCTTAGGAAGATCAAAAGGAACTTTTTTGCTTTTCTTTATAAGTGATTAATTTTGTAAAGGAACTATTTGTTTTGAGGTTTTTTGTGAAGTAGTTCCCTGTACTAGTAGGTTTTTAGGAGAAGTTATTGTACATTTGATTTTTCAGGGGAGATGCCTTAAGCTGAAGGGCTGAAGGATTTTGTCATAATTGGTTCTCCTGTTGTTTGTTGTAGACTTGATGGTAATGAAAAACCTCTATTATCTCTCAAAACTATAAAATTTGAATAATAACTTGGAGATTTCTCCTTCACCCTTCTTGACACTTCTTGATAACTAGAAGCTCCTTTAAATATATCATCATACATGGAATCCTCATGCAAATATTTCTTAATACCAACATTAGTAATAACCTTTTCAATCACTCTATGCGGATCATGAAGTTTCAAAGGAATGGTGGATAAATTCAAAGCATTAAAATGAATATTTTCCTTTTAGCGTGTTGAAAATTCACACGAGAATAAATGCCAATATAAATTTGGAATTCAAGACATACTCTTTTTGATGACCTTTTTAACTCAAGAGTAATCTCGGTTCCTACTCTCTGATAATCCACCTCTCTCCATAGAAGTCGGCCTGATATATAAAGGGGTAAAATGTGAGGTAGGCTGAGACAACCAATTACTCTTATATAAGTGAAGTTTTCCTCAATATACCAATAGCTAATTCTTTCGAGAAAATCCATGGTGACTTGTGACATTCTAGATGGTTTCCTGTCAAATAGGGACTAATAAAACCAAATGATGACGTTATGGAATATTTGGTAGAAATGCTCATAATAATTTTCCTCCCATAATTGGCTATGGTAATTTGAATAAGAAGAGGCTTTACAGGTGTCCATTTCCAACCCATTGTTTAAAAAGAAGTAGTAAGACATATGGCATCCATTATATATCCAGACATATAGAAAGGGGAGTTATGTGTAGTGGTTTGGCCTTTTCAAAAATTGAGGACATGTTGTGCAGTATTATTTGATAAAATTTTGACCCAATTGAAAATCATACCTTTTGCATTTCTCTGGATGAGAGGGACCTAGTCTAGGGGAAAATGTGAGGCATTCTTTAAGCCATAGAGTCTACAAAATATGACAAAATATAGTTAAAAGCGAATTTAGAGAGGCAATGGTATACTAGAAAATAGACTCTTCCTTTTCTTTACTAGGGTCTCTTCTCCATTCCTTTATCAAACCAGACAAAGATTTGTGTGCCTCTATGCATTCTTCTTTAACAAAACTCTGAACGAAAACATGATCGTACTTAATTTGGGGATTTGATAGTTTATACATACCATGAATATATGTTAATAAGGCAGGGGAATTGACATTGAAAGAGTTAGATTGTTATCAACTATGACATGCCTGAGTCTGCAGATACTTATTTGCACAGGGTTGGAAGGACTGGACGGTTTGGCACAAAGGGTCTTGCAATTACCTTTGTTTCTTCTGCTTCTTCATCAGAGGAGGATGTGCTGAAGCAGGTTCAAGAACGTTTTGCAGTTGATATCAAGGCACTCCCAGCACATATAGAAGCATCAACATACATGCCATCATGGCCATCGAAATCTGCTCTGGTGTCTGCAATAATTATCCTTCTCATTCATCTCAGTTTTGGCATGGTCTGGTTTTGTTTTCTGTTCATAAAAACATAGCAGATTCATAAAATTGAAAGGAACAATGGCCATCAAGGCATTTGTAACAGACCATCACAATTTCAGTCTTATCCACGACTAAGACATATTTGGTTTTTCTATGAGAGCCATGCGTGTTTTCTTCTATTTGTCCTAATTATACAAAAACCCATGTTTTGAGCTCCAAATTTTACAACAAATTTGGATTTAGTGCGATTAAAAAGCAATCGATGGGAAAAATGATATATTATCGAGTCATCAAGTCAAGAATGGCCATATCATCATTTGGTTCTTTTCAATATTCACCAATATTTGGCTTGTTTGTCCTTATGAGAGCCACAGACATTTTCTATAACAGCTTGTGAATGCTAGGGTTGTATCACAATTGGAGAGTCAGCCCAAAAACGTAGCCGAACAAGGTTTACTCTTTATTCTAGCTAGAATTTCAAGTTTCTACTTATTCTTTTTAGATGGAATTTCTGCATTTTGTTACTGTTGTTCATGTTATGTTACTGTTGTTCATGTTAAGATGTACATGTGTAGGTTGTCACCGTGGCTCTGTGTTCAAATATGGAATTCGCTGCAGAACGTGAAAAAGGAAGAAGCTGAGATGAAAAACAACTTGCAATACAAAAACAGGCGGCACTCAATTGAATAACTTTGATTTCTTGGTGCACACAGGTCCCACCTGGAAGCTTGGCACAATATTAATTGGAGATTTTCTCCACAAAGACATCTAAGTTGGGGTATCCGACATAAACCCAAAGTTGCATTGTTCAATGAATTTCATTTGATGGGGGCATCTGCTGAAGCTGTTGCATTGGAAAAAGTGCAATCCTCTACAAGCAAAAAACGGACTTACGGTGATGTTGAAGATCATCAGTTCATGGCAAAGAACCTTGCGAATGACTGGGAAGAATTTTTAAGTGATAGTTTGCCCGGCAATAATGGAAATACCACTACACAAAGAGAAACTAGGCTCCATAATAAGAGAAGAAAGCTTTTGCAGTTTGATCATAGCTACAAACTTGATTATTATGGAACCTTCTCCAAGAAAAGGAGAAGATACTTTGCATAGTCTAAAGGCTGTTAATTATTAAAGAAAGATATAGTGGTGTTAACGTTGATAGCACAATGAAAAACATATGAATCACCTTGAAGCTCATGGATTCCTAATCCTGCACTACACGAGAGGGAAAGTTTCTGGTTTTGACTGTCTGGCTTTAATGCAGTGATAGCATTAGGCCTCGAAATCATTTCAGGAAGGATTGTCCTTTGGACTATGAGATTGATAGCGACATTTTTGGTAAAGAGTATTTATCAATATTTTTGTAAGCTTTTCTTAATCTGTTAAATATCTTTAGTTAGATCCCCGGGAAAGCCTTTCTGACTGCGACAAGGATAATGAGGAAGAAAAGATTGAGGTTGAGACAAAGAATTTTAAATCTGAAGAAGATGATGATAGTGACGGTTTTTTTTTTTTACCTAATGGATATCTTTATGAAGCTGAGGTAAATTCTAGAGAAATAATTATTTGATGAGGTTCTTTAATCAGGAGTACATAAAAGACCTTTGCCGTCATTTTAATATTTCTTGTTGTATTGCCCAAGTTTTCTTGGGGTAATTGAGGGTTCATCATGTTGTAGTGTTGCTGGAATTTACCTCAAAATAATGTTTTTATGGAAGTTGGTATATAAGTTGAGTGCAACCATAGTTTCTTTGGGGATGTATAGAGTTGAAGATAATTTTGTTGGCCTTGATCGTGCCATATGCTGTCCTAGTGTTATGACTGTCTTATATTTTAAATGTAGTCAAGAATGGTCATATCATCATTTGGTTCTTTTCAATGTTAACCAATATTTGGTTTGTTTTTCCTTACCAGAGCCACTGACATTTTCTGTAGCAGCCTGTGAATGCTAGGGTTGTATCACAATTGGAGAGTCAGCCCACAAACATAGTTCAACAAGGTTTACTCTTTATTCTAGCCAGAATTTTAAGTTTCTATTTATTCTTTTTAGATGGAATTTATGCATTTCGTTACTGTTGTTCATGTAAGCATATGTACATGTGTAGGTTGTGACCCTGGTGATGAATCTATTGATGTTGGTGGGGATGAGATGTCTGCAACAAACTTAGCTAGTGTTGATATTGAGAAAGAGACGACAACAGTTAGCATCGAATGTAGTAGCTCATTTGGTTCTTTTCAATATTCACCAATATTTGGCTTGTTTGTCCTTATGAGAGCCACAGACATTTTCTATAACAGCTTGTGAATGCTAGGGTTGTATCACAATTGGAGAGTCAACCCAAAAACGTAGCCCAACAAGGTTTACTCTTTATTTTAGCTAGAATTTCAAGTTTCTACTTATTCTTTTTAGATGGAATGTTACTGTTGTTCATGTTAAGATGTACATGTGTAGGTTGTGACCGTGGCTCTGTGTTCAAATATGGAATTCGCTACCCAGTTTATGATAAAAAAGAAACACTAGTAAAGAAACAAAATTACACAAAACGCTGACCTATTTCTTCTATATTATTATTTCTTATACCATTGCCTTACGGCGTTTTCTTTGCAACATGTGGTGCAAATGCTAGTATATATTAAAATGAATGAATAAGAATGATTTACAATGAGAATGAGAGGCTTGCTTATATATCAAACAAGTGTCTCTTCATGGAGAGTCATGTCTCATTTAGATGTGAGTCTTCAGCCTAATTACTAATTAACTAATAATTATTTATGGTTATTACATTTACATTATTTTACATTATTTCCTATATATTTATTCATAACAGAGATAGTATTGGTCTTTGTGTTTTTATTGGTAGAAAAAGGGTTGGTGATTCTTAAACTAGAAGCCCTAGTGTCCGAAACGTCAATTCTTGTATGTTTGTAATTTACGTTATAAAAATCGTTGGTGGTTCTTAAATTGGAAGCCCTAGTGTCTGAAACATCAATTATTGTGTAAGGTCAAGTTGTTTGATCAATTCTTGAGCACATTCAGTATATAGACCTCCATCTTATCAACTGACAGATAGCCGAAAGCAAAATATCCAACAGAGGGTTGTTGGTCCATAAGATGGTTTATTACTTGATGGATCTTATCGCAGAAGCCTCGATGAGCCAAGGTGTCAATATTATTGATCTTGTAATGTTCATCAACGATGGTCAGAGGCGGTTACATTTTAAATGGAGGTCAAGTGACAGCTCAAAGATGTGGTGGTGAAAGAGCAGAGTTTGCAAGATTCCAGAGTGGATGTGAGTGTTGATGAAGACCAGTCAGACATATATCATATTGTTGTTGTAATATGTTTTTCATGTAAGCATTAAGGGAGGGTGTTGGAAGTAATGCTTCCATGTCATGTGTAGTTGTCATTAGGAGTTACAAGGAGTCAGTCTAGAAGTCATTGTTTCCAATGTGTGAGTTGTAATGGTGATCTAGTTGTGTCAAAGTCAATAATTTGTGTCTTATATATTTGTACATGTGATGATCAATAAAAGTATCAAGTGAGATTTTTGTTTTGTGTAATAACTCTCTGCTCTCCTTTTTATTTTTCTAATAGATTAGCATCCCCTTTAATTATGATGACACTTTTTATTGATGAGGAGATTGAATTGTAAATTAAGTAGCCCTTTCTATAAAAAAAAAAATTATACTTGTAGGATTCCTATAGGATTTATAGAATTTCCTATATGAAATACTAAAAGTGTAGTTTTCCTTCATTTGTTCCTTCTTTTTTTGTCCTTATATGGTATATGGGGGACAAATATAAGATAAGGGGGATATGGAGTGGCATTTGATATGGTATTGATCATGCATGGTGATGGTATGAATGGAAATGTAGAATAGTGGATGTGATAAGGGTACAATACACTTATCAAAGGTAACATATTTGAGTGGCATGGATTGATGTTAAATAACTAAAGTCATCAAATGGATGTGGAAATTAAGGTAAAGGTAATAATAACAATGGAGATAAGTAGAAGTTATTGGTGGTCCTTAGAAACATGTGTGCTTGTTAAGGGAGAGATATACACTTTTGGCTTTTTATGTTGGAGTTGATTTTATTATTTTAGATGATTTTGATATTGTTCTTATCTGAAGCTTCTTTCACTATGTGAGTCTTATATTGAGTGAAAATATTTGCACACACACAAATAAGGCATGATTTTTTTTATTCTCTTTTTTTTCTATTTTTTCTTAGGGTAGTGTTTCCATTTCTATTTTTCACCATTATCTTTCTCTAGAAAACCCATTTTTCTGTCTGATAGAAATGAATTCTCTTTTTATTGTAGACTCAAAGCTATCTCCAAGTAGGTTTTCAACTATAAGCATGTCCCGAATTCCCGATTAGTTTCTTCTCTCTAGAATTTGATTATTTCTTTTTCTTTTTATTTTAAGATTTAGATGAATTGATAACTTTCCTATAGTTAATCACATCAAAATCCTTCTTCCTCGTCCTTTTTTCTAATTCTTCCTTTGTCAAAGACTTATCGTAAAGCTTGAGATTTAAAACATTCACTAATAATGTAATCTTCTCCTCATCCATGTTTCTAATTGTTATAGGGTTATTGTCATAACATTTTTCAACTATGTTTGGTTCAATTTATCTCATCACAAGTTTGCTTTTAAATCTTTGAATTTAGAGTCATATAGTAATGTCAGTCTCATTCCTTGAAAATTCTATGTTTCCTCCACCTATCATGCCAAATTTTACTTTCTAGTTATACCATTTCTTTCTAGAAGAGAGCTTGTGTTCTATCTTCATCTAATGCATTGAGTTTTGTTTCCTTTTATCCTATATATATGATGCGTCCATTTCTACTTTAGAAGTTATCCTCAAGGTAGAAAACTCAAAATCAATGGGCTACATGACTTTATTAACATATATCAGCTTATATGGGATAAATCCTATGGTGGTGTTCCATTTGGTATTATATTACCATGTTTATTTTCTTAATATAATGTCCAAATTCCTCTTGAACATATTAGTTGTCACTGTAATAATTTTTTCCATCTCTCTATTGGTCACTTCATCTTTTCCATTAGTCTGTGGGTCATAAGAAGTGGAATTCATGTGCTAAATGTGTTTCTACTTCATGATCATTTGGATTATATTTGAAGAGACTTAAGTACCTTGGTCAATTAATGTTTCTCATGGGAATCCAAATTTGTAGAATATGTTCTATCTCAAAATATCAACTGCTTTCTTGTTCTATAGCTACTTCCTTCACCTTGTCTACATCCCATTTGGTAGAGTAGTCAGTGCATACCAACATATATCCATTTTACTCTGAAGGAGAATCTATGGGTACCAAAAATTCCATGCCCCATTTATTTAATGGTTTTATTAACACTTGTGGTTGAAGTGCCATCTCACTTTTTCTAGTGGGTTCCCATACTTTAAAATTCATCATAGTGAGAAGTATATATGTGAGCATTGTTACATAGGATAGGAGAAAAGAAGCTACCCTACAAGATTTTGTAAGATATCCTTTTCGTGTCATAATATCATCCACATGGCTCATAATCACATGCATGGAGAATAATGTGATTCATCATCCCTCACAGATCCTCTAAGGGTATGATCAAGTCCAAGACTGAACAAGCATCCTCTAATAAAAATGTATCCTATACTTTTCTTGAAATGTTTTCATCTTCCTCTATAGGAAAAATGTGAAGGAAACCTACCTATTATCGGGTAGCTATCTACATTATCAAACTAGGGGGTATGTAATGAGATGGAAAAAGGTGTTGATATAGGAATTGATCATCTATAATGTCTCTATCTATATAATTTTTTAGTGTTGACAAAAAAAATGCTATAAGATTTTGGTAATTTCTTGGCTTGTCAACAATAAACTAATCAATTTTTTGTATTAATAAAATCCATTCAATAATTCTAACTTTAGTATTAGCTCTATAGATGAGGTATTTAATGGCAATGTGATATTTGTGCTCAAATGCTTAGTAACCAATAACATAATGGTAAATGTGTTGAGAGCATAAATAATGAAAGGAATTATTTTACAGTTATTGTGTAACTCAATTTGAATTATTCATATTATTATTTATGAATTCAATAGTGTAAGGAATTTTATATATTTATTGACCCAACAATGCTCCTAATACTCTATCTTGAGAATGGGAATGGATATGTAGAGGAATATTCCAATTGGGGTCTTGTAGGATAGGTGATGATGTAGGTTTTCTATTATGAAATCAAAATCATTTTGGTATTATGGGGTCCAACAAAATTCATTGTAGTTGGTTAATAGGGAAGGCAAGGGAAAGACAAATTTGGTAAAATATTTGATAATATTCTATAATAACTTAGATGAACAAGGAAAATTATAGCATTTTTTTCTTTTGAGGAATGGGAATATGTTTTATGATATTCACCTTCCTTTGCTCTACCTCTAGTCACTTGAATAAAAATGATGTCGGAATATGACTTCTTCATTGGTAAGGAAGTTATCCTTTTCATAACTAAGGGAGAGGTTCAATTCTTCACACCTTTAAAGAATATTATCAAGATTGAGCAAGGTTTCCTTAAATGAGTTATGATAAGGTGTGACACTATCATTATACATTTCCATAGTGCCATGGATGAGGTTTGAAAATATACTCCATACAACTATTTGAAATATGGTATGAGAATTGTGTAGACCAGAAGGAAAAAATTCATAGATAAATGTACAATAGGGATAGGTGAAGTTAGTTTTAAATTGGTATTTTCGATAGATTTGTATTTAATTGTATCCAAGAAATCCATCATGGAATGAGAAACTTTCCATTCTTGCTAAGATATGTAAGACTCAATAAATAAATAGAAACATAAAAAAATATTTTCTAGTGCCTTTATTAATTTCCTTGTAATCTACACATACTCTTCATTTACACATACTCTTCATTTACCATTCTTCTCGGAGACAATGACCAAGTATAAAAGAAACTCAATACTAGAGATTGGGTTTATGAACTAATCATCTTCGAGTTTTTATAATTACCAAGTATAAAAGAAACTCAATACTAGAGATTGGGTTTATGAACTAATCATCTTAGAGTTTTTATAATTCCCTTATCACAATGCCTTTAACTACAATATTCATCCTTCTTTGAAGTTGTCTAATACGTTTGTGGTCTTCTTTGATGTAACTTCGATGGGCGAAAATTAATGGGTAGATGCCCTTTATCTCCTCACAATCTTATGAGAATGTTGTAATATGATTTTCAAAATAGTCAATGACTCTCTTGACCAATATTAATATGTGTGATGATATTCGTATTTTTAAAGGGGAAAATATGTATAGTTTTGTTGGTAGTATTATTAAATAATATTATGAATTTTTTTCCCATTCATCTCTTTGTTGGCTACCAACGAATCTAGATTGTTGTCCACCATTTAAGTCACTAATTTGTATAACGTCAAGGTTTCGATGTTTTAGGGAATTTTAAATAAAAGTATAATCAAGGCTTTGTCAATTGTGCAAATGGGATAGGTGGAAGTGGTTTCAGTGGGATAAGTTTCTTTTTCGATTGACCATTTGTGATGCTCATGTTTCCTTCTTTGCAATTGACGAAATCATGTAATGTTGCTAGTGAAGTCCTTCCAAGAATAAGTGGATACCCATTGAATTTGGTTTTCGGTTGAAGCACTAAGGAATCAATGGGATACTCACTAAAATCAATACATACCATAACATCCATCTAGGCTTCATCGTTGACCTATCAGCAATTTTATGTGCAGTAATAGTATTTCTTAGAGAATATTGGAGATTTAATTTTGTCATGATGTACTTAATTACGCAACATCTAGGAATAATTTAGGTTTTACAATTAATGTAAGTTTTATTGATGCCTTATTTATTTATTTATTTATTTATTTTGGAGGTTTTAATTGAAATAGAAATAAGCATGCATATATATATAACTTACCATATAAATTAAAATAGTGATGATTCACATTTGTAAGTATAGTATTTTGGAATTTCATATTTAAATTTTATTAATAAATATATAAAAGTTTAATAAATAAAAAATTTAATAAAATTTAAAATAAGTATATTTATGTATATACAAAGATTTGAAATCTATATATAATATAAATTGTATTATAAAAAACCAATAGATCCATCACAACTTTGAATCTATCAAATGTAAAGGGGATCAAATCTCTTGAGGAGAAAACTATTCCTCAAAATTTGCATAAAAAAGATGTTTTTATCTTGAGATATTTGATACCTATTGACCCTTGCTAGGTCTATAGTTAAGATGGATATATATTTATTATTATTAATTGATGAATAATTACAATCTGTTGGTTTATTTGTATTAAAATATCTCTTGATTTTAAGATTATGTACTTAGCTAACTCTTTTAGTGATTAGCTTAGTTATTATTTAATTTATTGGAATATATCAAATGCATTTTCATTATAATCCGTATTTTTTTCATTTTGATTAAAATATAGTGAACAATTTACTAGCTGTTTTAAGTTTACACTTAAGTAATTAAAAAAATGAGTTTAAATTTTTTAATAAATCTTTTCAATTACAATATTAATATTCTTATAATGAAAAATGTATGACACGTATTATTTATAAGAAAAATAATAATATCATTTAAAAAAAACACTTCCTCAAGTGATTGTGAGTTGTATGTTCACATGTTACTTGGCCAAACACACTTTCCAATGCTCAGGGAACTCAATTCCGCTACTCATTTTGGTTTTCATAACCATGTACAAAATTCACAATATATCCATGAATGGCTCAAGCAACTAAGATGAAAATGGTCATAAAATACATACTGGTAATTGGATTAGAAAATTATCAATTTGTTGGTCTCTTGGCACTAGGTTAGATCTAGTGTGACCCCCTTCCAAGATTTGATCGACTAAAAAATGATTTCTTGATGATCTTCGGAGCTATCATTTTGTTAAGTGAAGGCCAATGCAGAGTTTGCACAAGAGGTGAATTTTTCAAAACACTTTAAGAATTATCACATATATACATTGCTTGATTTTCTTATTATATCCACATACAAAAGGTGCCTAATGAACCCACCTATGTAATATACTTCCTAGCGAGGACCCACTTCTATGTTAAAGTAAAAGTGGCTAAAGAGAGGCAATCCATGACATTACAATAGTAGTTGAGTGATATGATATAATCATTAGATGGGTCAGACATGAATATGACCTAGGGTGGATTGTAGAAGACACCTTGCATGAGTAGCCATATCTGAGTACCCAAGTGTAAATATTATATGGTATAAATACCACTAACTGAAATGGGAAATTTATTATACACATGAGATAACAAGAATAGGATCCTTCTTTGAAATTCATAAAATGGTGTTATTTTTTGTAAACTCTTATTATGTGAATTACAATGGTACTTTAATGATCATATTTGAATAAATAATAATGAATCCACTATTAGATGGCATGGATGAAAAGTGTTATGCTCCCCATCCCTGAGCCCAAGGAGTTATCTATGTATTTGTGTAGTTGTTGACAAATATATCTAGTGCATGACAATAAATTTTTAGAATGTGAATGGAAAGGCAATGTCAAAAGATAAGCCTCTAGTAAGGTAATTTAGCTACCCAACACATTATGTGCATTCTAAATGCACTCAACTGTAGTTCTAAATATACTAATAAAAGTAAAATAGCATTGGGGACATGTGGCACATAGTTAGAGAAGAATAATCTTACATTAGGAAACTTGGTTAGTAAACCATAAAGGAGGAAGCTTTGGACTAACAACGTGTTAGAGAGTGCACCACCTTAGAGGATGAGTTTGATCCGAAGGAGGATGAGTTTGATCCAAAGGAGGATCATGCTTGGAATTTTTTTCTCTTGTATGGAATTATGTCAATATTTTAGCCTCCCTCACCTATGAAATATATAAGGGAGGATAGAGTTGTTGTATATTTTGTCATCATTGTATTCTATTCATTCTATTTCCATAGAGAATCCTTGTAAGGAGAAATGCATTACAATCATGAGGAAACCCTTGTAGTATGACATTAAGGTGCTTGAGAAAACCCTATAATAAGAAAATGGGGGACAGAGAGAGAGGTTTCTTGTATTTTTCATGGAAGTATTTATTTTGCGTGAATTTTGGGTTTTATCATGTGATGCTAAGGTTTATGTTATGCATAAATGCCTCTATAGATGAACATGGAGTCAGTGTGATTCATGATTATGACCATAATGGCTCTTGTTGTAATACTGTATTTTTTAACCTAGTAGAAAACATGGACAGTGGATCTAACACCTTGAATGATTTTGAAACCTTCTTATGGGATGTGAGGCTAGGGAAAGATCATCATGAGATAAAATTGATGAGTCTTGAGCATAGTGTGATGCCTTTATTAGAATACAATTTGGTTAATTTTATCTTTCATGATGTTGCATGGAGGTGTTGTTTTTTATGTTGATGCAAAAGTTGAAGGATGGGGATTTAAATACACAAATATTAGGATGGACAAGTATATATGGAAACTTAGAATACATTTGTATTTCCATGGGATTGTGTGCTGCAACATAGCTAGGGTTTGTAAACGCTAAGCAAGAAAGCAATGTTAGTGCAAAGAGCACATGTTATAAAAGCATGTTGAAGCCAGGGGAGGAATTGATTATGTCAATGCTATCCTTTTGTAGATCTTTGATGGTGGATATATTTTTCATGGTTTTACATTGGTATAGTTTGGAAAGCTAGATATTGTATTGATTTTATGATAAATTTGCTCACTTATCTTTCAATTCTTCTATATTTGTATAAATTATCTTTCTACCCAAAATCATATGATTGTGAATTTGGTTTTTCTTCCTGCATTGTTTTCATGATTACGTAATTTCCAAAATTGTCTTTCATGTTAAATTGATATAACATAGGGTTGAAATTATTGACATAGTTAATATAGAAATTGAAGATAGAAAATAATATATATATATATATATATATATATATATATATATATATATATATATATATATATATATATATATATATATATATATATATATATGTATGTATATATATATATGTATATATATATATATGTATATATATGTATATATATGTATATATATATATATAGATATGTATATATATATGTATATATATCTACATATATATGTATATATATATATATATATGTATATATATGTATATATATGTATATATATGTATATATATATGTATATATATATATATATATATATATATATATATATATATATATATATTATTCTAATAAAGTGATTTTCATATTTGGTACATGCTTGGAGAAGTTTGTCCTAAGGGAAAAAACATTTTGCAATTTGTTTGGGATCTTCAACTCCATGTTGGATAAAGTGTTGCAGATTTTGGGACATTATGTTGTCATTTATTGACACCCATGATTAGTCTTGTAGAGTGAAGTGAAATCATTGATGTCAAGAGCAACATCAATCTCATTATTTAGGTCATTGGTAGAGAAACATCATAGTAGCATAATAATTGAAGAATCCTTAACAAAGCTATGGTTGGTGGTATATGTCTCAATGGATTGTTGGTTGAAGGCACTTTGCCTATACAATATCACGTCAAATGTCCTTGAAAATTGCATGGTTGGATGGTCCTCAGAAAGACATTTACAACTGTATGTGATAGTCCAAAAATTGTCCAATTGTTGAGGAATTTCGAAGGTTCAAGCTTATTGAAAGAAAAACAAGAAGCATTTGGCAAAAGGGTAGAACCCAACAACTTTGGTACTTCAATTTTTCATGAAATTTTGGTTGTTTGGGCAAGTTTAACTATTCGAGAAATATCATTCATTCAAAAATTAGGTATTTTGTACCATCTTCAATTCAAGATGTTTCATCTACTCAGACCAGTCATTATGTTTGGGTCAGTTGTTATTAAGGAGCTCAGGTGCTCGGGACATTCTGATCGAATGTGATCATGAGGAAGGGCTCGAACCCAACCATTTCATATCCATGTAAAGTGATGAATTGGAGGAATTATGTGTTCAGTGAGGTGGTGCTGACTAGGTCAAAGTGATGACTTGGCATCATGTGGAAGGGACATGTGGCAGGAAAATTTAGAATTTTTGGAGTGACACATGGAATATCTTGAAGAGTGGCAAGTGGTAGGATGTGTTATAATTACTTAGATGAGGGGGTGAATCAATATTTAATTTAAATTAATCTTCAAATACACATTCAAAAATATATATGTGACTTTCCTTCAAGAAACTCACATGTGTATGTGATTTTAATGAACACAAATAGGATATATGAATGTTACTTTATTTTTCATAATTTTACATAGTTATCTTAATCATTATATCATTAGCTAAACATTATGTAGTAATCGTGAGAAGATAAACCATAACACAAAATAAACACATAGGAACACTGATATTTTAGGTGGAAATCCAATTGGGAGAAAACCAAAGTTGTTATCATCCTTGTCTTCATTCTTATTATAAAGAAAATATTTTCACATCTTGCACTAGCACAAACTTTTATCGGTGTGCAAGCTCCTACCTACAGGAGACTACAACCTCCATAAAATCTCTAGCTCTGACTAGAAGGAAGCCATTACTCCCTAATTAAGTTACTAACTACAGCTGGAATGAAGCTCCTACTCCCTCATTGAAGGCTCCAACACTTAGCACCTTTTTGGACCAAATTTCAAATATTTCACACTAGATCCATCTGTCTTAATCACAAACGTATAGGCCATATTTCATCATATTTTCAAACTATATCCACAACCAAAAATATGCTCAATCATTGAATAACTAAATATCAAGATGCCAATATCCTCTTCGAAACCAAATACTCATCAAACAAATATTCTCAAACTTTATAACAAAATTCCAATCACCCCTCTGCAACCAAACCAGGTCATATTATTTACAGTACCAACCAAGTCAAACTCTTTGCTCATTAACCAAGCCAAACATTGTCCAATCTCAAGTCAAACTCTTTTCCAAACCAATCTATCATCACCAAGTTATTCAACTCTCAATATCCCTTCAGTTAACTCAATGCAACCATCATGATACTATGAGTTCAATGATCATGAAAAAATACCCTCTTACACAATTATTGCCAAGCCAAACTCTAGCTAATCAACATTTCCATATTCTAACCTCATATTTATTTGTGCAACCATTGCCATACTATGAAATACCATTGTTAGCAACAAACTCAAAGTAACATCAGTGATAGGAAACCATGAATATAATAACATTAGCTTCAATAAAATACAAACATCAACATATTCACATTATATTTGTAAGCCTTTTCCCTATGCCCTACATACAACCTCTGCAACCACTTTTCGCATACAAGGCTCTGTCCACTAAAAATAATATGCTATTGTCATTAAGGAAGCCCACATATATACATGATTATTATGCATAGTGATAGCGTATAAATCTCAAAACATACTCTATGTCAAATATTATCTGCGGCAGAAACAAGTTCTAAATACAACACAGTCATCAATCAAACAAGGAAGTCTCACTAACACTGCATCAAATTAATTCATGAGATTCTCTACATATAAATCTCTGCTCTAGGTAATGGATTTCTCTGTCAACAAATAAACCATTAGAGAACATGTAGCGGCATATGAAACCCTCTCAGAACATACACATCAACAACAACACAAATATATCTGAAGTCACATTTTTATATTCCTCTTACTTTATAATCGTACAACTTTTGCCATACGCACAGTCAATAATGATCTTTGAATACATAGTCAAGACCACAATATTCTTTACACTCACAATCCTACATACATTGTCAAATATATCCCAACAACATATTTTCTAATACAACAACAATGAGGCAAGTCATGAAGACAATTATTGTAGCCATTAACTTCTACATAACCCTTATCGAGCATAAGTGTTGATACAGAATCATATTGATCTGCAATCAATCTACTAATGAATCTTGTACATAAAACATCAATAAACCAATTCATTTTCCTTCAAACACACCTACAATAAAGAAATGATACAGGCATATCCTAGCTTTCCAATCCATCTTTAGATCTCTCAAATATGAGCCTCCTCCTTATGCCATGGTGCACACCTGTTCTAGATCTTATCACAATAGAATAACTCATATAGTGCACACCCAGTTGTTCATTCTCTTTCTCATTTTATAACTTCTTTTCCTTGTCAATACCACAGGAAAATACCTTGGATTTGTTTTCGCTAACTGTTGACAGGATCAAATAGATGTTGTTGACTTAAAAATTTGGGAGAATACCATGGAAAATGCAAATGGATTTTTATTTTCCATGTGCAGGGTCATGTACATGGCTATTGTTCTTCATTCCTATGTATGTATGTGAATTTCTCTCATATAAGTAGTGTATGGTTCACAAACTTCACATTTTTCAATATATTTCAAATGCAACCTATGACTAAACTGTCAATACTCTTCCTCATCCCCAGCAACACCTGTACAAGCATTCATTTTACCTACAACATATCAACAAACCATTGTAGCTCATATATAACCATTAATACCCTTGCAACACCTATAGAATCATTAAGCACATTCTCCATCCAATATCTAACTAGGCACATCAATGCTACACTCAATCATAATAGCGCATAATATGAAAATATTGTGTGAGAAAAACCATGATGTTGACATCAAGGACAACACATTAACTAGGTTGACATCAAGGAAAACACAATAGCCATAATTCTAATAGGATGTTGCCATCATGATGGTGGTAATGTCATTAATTGATGGTGTGGCATTGTATTGGAAGTTCTGCTAGCAAGTAATGGTTGTAGACAATGTCCTTTGTTATATAATTCTCAGAATTCTCTATATAGTGGGCCCGGACACGTGTTGTTCAACTATTCAAATTTTAAGTATTCAAGAATGTAATGTTGGGTGTAGCACCAAGTAAGGCTCAAACCTGAAACAGGTTCTAAGCGCCTTTATGGATAAAGCTTGGTCATCATTATGGTCATATGAAAAAGAAGCTCAAGTTTTGAAGAGTATAGAAAATTTAGAAATTGGCATCAAAATCTATTATGAATTAAAGGATTTCATTGCATAGTTAGACAGAGAAGGATGGTGAAAAATATGAGATCTGATCTTCTCATGAAATTATGGACAACCAGTACTAGAAATCACAACACAAGATTGAGTGTGCTTGTTGGCATAATCACAACTAAAGATTGAGAATGTTTAATTGAAAAGTGAAATTAGAGGAATTAAATATTGGGTTTCTTAGTGTTCCAAAGTGGAGGAACAAAGTGTCAAAGAGAGATATATAATGAATTGTGGCAGATAAAATAGAAGTACATCCTTGAGCGGAAGTAGCATTTAATGAAATACCTATTCTAAAGTGGTGCACAATTTGAATAAAAAGAAAGAGAAGTAGAACAATAAGTACAAAGGTGTAGAGTGTAAGAGTGTTGGAGTAAGAGCACATAGTGGGGTCAACAAAAAGTGGAAGTAACAAAACCTGATAATGAGTGAGTTACATAAGGAAAGAGTTGTTTATTGCATCTATGTGTGCAGAAGAGTGAAGATCCTAATAAGGCATATGCGAGCTACATAATTTGAAGCGGATAGTAAAAAAAAAATTAATTAAAAGAAAAATGTTGGAGGTATCAATTTGAAAATCCCATGAAAGAGTAGATGCCTATATAGATTTGACGTTCTTGCTACTAAGCAATTTATTTTTGCAGATCTAAGGGGGTTGGTTCCTACTATGAGTGGGTGCTCACAAATGATTTGATGTAAACAAAGTAGGTGCTTTGAATGTACATCACAATAAAAATAAGATTTGGTTTTTTTTTTTTTTTTTTTCCGGATGGGTTTCAATGTTAAAATCATTGTGTATGAATCTTCACATTCCTACATAATTTTTACTTTACTCTCAATTCAACTATGGACATATTACATGAGAAAATGAAATGATTTTAATCTACTAATCTAATGATGGAATTATTCGATATGTTCATACATAGTTCTTGTGTCATATAAATATGCTAGAGCTTATATTCCTTTGCAATGTTGATGACCTTAGGGGGTAGCTCATCCTCATGCCTATGTAAACACTCAAGGGCATCTGGCACTAAAGTAGCCTTCTTTCCCTAGACTTGATTATAAAGAGGTACTAGTTTCATATAGATTCTTACTAGTTCCACCACTTGTTGGGTAATTGCCTCCTTAGTGACCTATAGATTTTCCAAAGCAACAACTTGTTTGATAGGAGTAACAAAGGCACAAATTTCCTAATCAGCCTGCTCCTTTGGCCTTATTTCTCCTAATGTTCCAATAGAAGGGACCTTGTGCACATGAATAACTTACTCCAACCCACTCCATAAATGCATGTGAGAGAATTTATTACATTATCCATATACTTAGCAAATTTTTCATGTGAATAAACTAAGATGCAGACATCAACTTTGCATTTTTTCAAAGTTATCCAATCCTTTCATGAAAGTCTATTGTGAAGGTAAATCACCTCTGCAGACAGAGGTGATATCTCTAGCCCAATGAGTGGGTCTAGCAACAAACTAAACAAGCTAACATACACTTTCCCAGCTTATGTTTAAAAAATGTAGAGAGAAAGTGACCTACCTCACCCTGATGTTAATCGCTCAATCCTTTGGAGATGACTTTGATTCCTTTGCTTCCATGCTCGTTTCTTACTTGTTATTGATGTCCAAGTATTTTTAAGAAAGATCAAAGAGAAATGCAAGATACAAGAGCATATATGGCATACATCAAACATAAACTACTTAATAGATCAAGGAGTTATAAGCTAAAAGCATAAACATTTACACAATTATGGAAAGTGAACATCAGATGTATATATTAATAAGCTAAAAAGGGAAGCATACAACCTATGCCTTGATGTTGGAGACATCCTTTTGGTGGATGTCCAAGTCCAAGAAAAGACTCTTCAATCACTTCTTCTCCAAGTTAGAATGGATAACTTTTGGGCATAATTTCAGTATAGGAATGCATGCAATCAATGACCAACCATTTGGGGATGGAATGGGGTTGATTTATAGGAAGGGAGAGGGAGTTAAGGATCCAAAAAAGAGGGAGGAAGGTCCATATCTCAATGGGAAAGCCCATAATGATAATATCAAGAGCTCCAAATGGGAGAGCTCGACCATATCTACAACAACCAATATACAGCTTGTTGTTCTCAAAGTTTCTAGCATACGAAGGTTCTCCCCCATTTTATGAAAACTTGCCAGAAGAGGTTCAGCATGGGTTTTCATATCAAAACTCATGTTGGTAGTGCTAGGGTAAAGCAATGCAACCTGCCATCAACATGGGCATATAGTGAAGCAAAGTGTGCTAGCCCTAAAAATTATGGTTTTAGCTAACCTTCTTGAGAATTGACTCTGGGAAGTTTTCCTTTGGTTTTTTAGGCATGTTTTGGTCTGTTATCATGATGGATATACTTCACAGTTGTCAATATTTTTTCACTTAGGGATATGTAACAAGAAGTGAACAGGAGGCGTGACAAAATATTATGTAACGTCTACCCCCTAAAGCATGAAGGCATAACAGGGAGTGATGGTTGAGATTATTTGCAAGCCAAGGCAAGGACTAAAACAACACCATTAGGAGACTTGCAAGTCAAGCATATAGATATACATATACATATCTGACATTTCTGGTAAAAATGCCTAGTGATACATGAATAGTCATCTAATGATACATGAATCCACCATATGGACGCAACCATCCAAATATAAGGGATCATGTGTATGGATCCATTGTATGGCCGCATCCATACAAATAAAGAGGATCATATATATGGACCCATGGTATAGTCACAACCATCTGTACAAAGGAAAACATGTGTACAATCATGAATAACTCATAACTCCACGCAACCTGGATTTTATCAAACAAAATTCGGGGTCTTGTGCTCCATCTCAACCTGATGAATGTACGAAATCTAACATGTGAATAGATGTGTCGAAGTTGAACATTATAGAAGACCACTTCATTACTAGTCAATGATGCAAACTAATAACAGGCACGAGAGAAACCACCAATAACGACAATGGTTCTCAAGGTACAATCAGCACAATCCACGAACATAAACAATGAAGCTGAAGTCGAACACTCATGGAATCATCTGATCAAAGGTCAATGATGTAAACATGTCATCGAATGCAAAGAACTAGCCATTTAGGTGTGCAAGATCTAAGGTATTGGAAGGGAGTTTCTAGATCAGCTTCCCAGATAATGAGCTAAAGTTGACCAAAATTGATCCATCAAAGGAGGGCTATAATGAATCCCACATCATCGACAAGAAACAAAAGGATGTAGTAGAGTAGATAAGTGTAATCTAGGACTGTGGTAGAAATCCAGACAGTGTATAAGTGGTAGAGAACTGCAAATAGGACTTCTCTTGAACATATCAGCGACACGTCTTCGGAGTTTGGCAGCAATTGACTCAACATAGGATCAGAGGTCATGATGACGAAGTGGTATAATCAGATGAGAGGCAAAATGTATTTCCCAACCCCATGAAGGAAAGTGACTAAGTGAGGATGTCCCAAACCCGACACAAGTAACAGATGAGTGTCATGTTCAAGAGCGACATGCTGCCTTTACAAAATACAAGAGGTTAATATCTATCAATTTTCCCCCACCATTTCTAGTGATTATGCCATTATATTTTACCACAATATTGAAGGGGATAGCATATGCTTTCCATATAAATTCATCCTTTGAATGAATCCATCCTATTAATTTTCACGAGTCCTAGGAAGGAGTAACTTGGTCCCCTCATGGTGACAAGTCCTGCGGCGTTTAAGTTTTACAAAACTGGCGAAGGGGAAACTTGACATCTTTTTCATGTTTAGAGATTTTGAAAAAGAAACGGAAAATAAAAATCCAAAGGTCCCTTTTCGTAAATTGTCTCTTGAACCTAAAAAGGTAGAAAACAATATCCAAGAGAACCTCTTATCCATGTTCGACTAAGGTATTCCTTTTTCGTACAATAGCCTATCTCAGTATGGAAAAGGGTTAAACTTATACTGAGTAGACATCATTCCATTTATTTTAACGAGTTTGAAATGACAAGTACTCGGCAATCTTTTCATTTTTTGAGAGTCAGAAAAGAGCTTAAAGATAACTCCAAGGGGTCACTTTTTCTTTTATTTTTTGCGAGTCTGAAATCGTGATAAAATAAATCAGTCAAAATAAATCATTGTCACCAAGTATGCATGACCTGTCGCTGCACAAGGAAACGCACATTACCAATTTCGAGGAAAAATATTAAAAAATGAGTGAAATATGCCCTAATTTGGTAAAAAATATTATTTAAAACTTATAAAAATCCAAAAAGTAAATAATTTTTACCATTTCAACAATTTGCAAATCTGAGAGCATTTTATCTCATTTTACCTCGATTTTCAGGCAAGGAGTACGATCAATCCCAGACACCATTCACCGAGCCACTTGCTGCAAGTAAGAGATATGTCCCTTCCCTTCATTTTGGTTCTCATTTCATGCATTTTCATCCATATATTAGGTTGCAAAGAGGATTTGAAAAAAAATTATGTCGAGGGCAATCAGCACAGGTATTACCCATCGGACCCGCGCTGATCACCCTATGGTCAACTAGGCCATCACACTGGCAGTGCATGAAAATTCACACACAATCATGTTGGCACCGAGGTAAAAAATTCTTATAAAATCCTCCATGTTTAATGGTTTTTCTTGAATTTTGTCTCCATGGAAGCTCATGAAATGTTGTTTTATTGATTTTCCACAGGATAATCAGTCCAAAATGGTGGTTGAATGGAAAGAAAGAGGACATGAAGCTGAAGACCATAAAGCAACTCAAGATCCAAATTGTATTGATGCCCTACGAGCATGTGGGTTGCTCAAGTTCTTCAGGATTCCTGGGATTATATCCCAACCTGATTTATTATATCATTCGATTAGTTGGTGGGATGTGTATCACCAACTATTCATGATCGGGGACCAAGAACTTGAAATTGATGTTGCAGGCATTTATTTCATTACTTTCTTGTCTAAAAAGGGACAACGGATTCAGTTGTCTGGTTCTCACACTAGAGGAGAGAGCATGGATATATTGATTGAAAGGCATTGTCCAAGGACTAAAAAGACCCAAAGTGGGAAGATAAATATAGATACCATCACAAATCTCCCCCTATGAACAATATTCCATACTATGGCCTAAATAGTTGGGGCTCAAACAATGTATGAAGCAACAAAATCTCATTTCCAGTAGGCAATGAAGTGTCTAAATCCCACGATATTCAACTAGTGTGAGGGTTTGTTGGTCTTTATGAAGTGCCAACTTATGAAGTGCAAGTCAAGTCTGAAACAATTTGGTTTCAGATCCATTTTGGTGACGTTCTTCCTGGAACATGTGTCATTGTTTTGTTATCAGTGGATAGAAGTGAATGCACCAGCATCCAGAGATCCATGATTACTCAGATGGGGTGACTTGATGCCTTAACATGAAGGCGGCCAGCAAATTTCATTCCCTCTCGCATTTATCGGATGGTTGTGTCAGGAGATAATCATGGTTGATAATTGGGCATATGCAGGTATGGATTTCTGAGGAGATCCAGATCTTCCACTTCCACCAAGCACAAAGTGGACTGATGCAGGTAAAAACTATTTTTCAAATTTTTTGAAGTTTTTTTATTTATTTTTTTATATGTGTATTGAGATTTAACTTATGATTATTTTCAAATGTGGGACCAGAGAGACCTCCAGGGGTTTCTCCGATATCCAGACGAGTGGCATGCTAGATTGAGGAGGCTCCTTATGAGGAGGGAGAAGATCTGATTGTCAAGGTAGAGTGTAACTTGGAAGATTTACCCAGAGGAATTCCATAGTACACCTCAATAGATGAGGTGCCATTGCGGTACCAGAGACACATTGTAGGGGTTTCCGCCAGAATGCATCGGTTTTTGGGCCGAGTCATTAGGTCTATTTCGTGCTACCATGAGCACCATGTGGGCGAATAGCTAGTTCTAGTTTACTTTCTGCACAGATGTAGGCTTATGAAGCCATGTGTCTCAGAACATAGATTTTGTCATTTTGATGTAGCAAACTCTTTTGCAAACACTATATGTGTGTGTGTGTGTGTGTGTGTGTGTGTGTGTGTGTGTGTGTCTTTACCATGTATATTATGTGATGACTTATCATTTACATGTTTCGCAAATGTCTATCTAACACATAGTTAGCGGATGCATCTATTAATGTGTTCATGTGCCTTGGAATGTGATGATAAGTAATAAAATTAAAGTTTCATTCCAAGAGACAAACTCGCAAATAAATTCTCAAAATTTGAGGGTTTCTAACTGAATATTGTCCATTAAGTTGTAGTACAATGAGCTATGAATCAAGATTCATGATTAACTCTCTAATGCCAAGAGCAATAGATTCTGACAAAAGTTCGATGACTACACTATATTCGGAAATGTTATTAGTCGTATGACCTAAACATATACCTTGTAAATTCACTAACTCACCATTAGGGTCATAGATTTCCCATGCAGTGGAAGATAGATTCTGTGTACTACGACAAGAACCATCAGCAAAACTGACGTAACGGTTGGATGACATCTGCAAACCAAGTAGAGAATGAGGTAAGCAGAGGAAAAACCTGTTTGCAAAAGAAAACTAACACACCAAAACCACACTGCACACTAATGAAAACACACTAATTTGAAAAATTATTTACACAAAAAATCATGCATAATACTTCTTAAGGTAAAGCCCATTTCAAGGTTCAACCAAAGAATTTCCTTCATAGTCGACTAACTCATAGGCACCTTTTTATAAAACTTGTTTAACAATGTAAGGCCCATGCCACATTTGTTCGAATTTCCAAATTCCGAATTTGGCATTAGCTTGATCATGTAACAATACCAAGTCACCCTCAACAAAAACAAGGGGAGAAACAGTTTTATCACATTGAGCCTTAACTCGTTTCTTCTAGGCTTCAATTACTAATGCAGCAATACAACGAGTTTCATCAAGCCTTTCGAGGTAAAGTAAACGTTCCTTCTCAAGTGAGGTATTAGGGAGTAATTCAACAACTATTTTCAATGAAGGAATTTCACACTCAACCAGAAGAGTTGCCTCTAGACCATACACCAACTGAAAGGGTGTGAATCCAGTGGTGGTCTTGGTTGCAATTCGATAAGCCCATAGAGCTGAAAATTACATAAGATTCCAATTATGTTTATGCATCCCAATGGTGTGTTGAAGCATGGTAACCAAGACTTTTTTGACTGCCTCAACTTGGCCATTGGCCTCTGGATAATAAGGAGTTGATTTGTCCTTATGCAACCCAACTAAGCAGTGAGCTTTGTCATCATGTAATTTCAGAAATGAGAGCCATGATCAGTAATGATGGCTTGAGGGACACCAAATTGAGTTATGACATGGTTGAAAATAAAATGAGCGGCAGTTTTATCATCAACAGTATATGTGGGCATTGCCTCGACCCATTTAGTGAAATAATCAAAGGCGACGATGATATAACCATGCCCCCCGGTCGAGCGAGGGTTACATGTCATGACATCAATACCCCATTTGCAAAGGCGTCAATGGTAACAACTGGGTGTAAGGCTATGGGTGGGGTGCGTTGCTTATGGTTGTAAATATGGCAGGAATGACATTTTTGGACTGCTAAAATGCAATCTTTAAAGATCGAAGGCTAGAAAAAACTAGCACGGAGGATTTTTTGAGCAGTATCATATCCTAGCATATAACCACCATATGCTCGAGAGTGACAGTCATTTAGGACTCTCTAATCTTCTTCAAGTTTCAAACACCTACACAGGATAGAATCAACATGAACACGGTAAAAAGTATTGCCAATAATCCGATAGGGTTGAGACTGATGTCGAATACAACGACGTTCATAATTAGACAACTCTGATCAAAAAGTTTGGGTTTGGAGATAAACAATGATATCCCCATACCATGGGTCAAGAGTGCTGATGAGAAAGAGAGTTTCATCAGGAATTAACTCATCAAAAGTCGTAGATGTGGTCGCAGAGGGAAGGTCACAAATTAACTTGGTGAAAACTAGTGATTTCTTTGATTTGGCTATAGAAAATTCCAAATCAAACTCCTGAAGGATAACAATCCACTTAGAATACTTGCCCCTCAGAAACTGATGAGTCATAATGTATGTCATGGGGTTGCAGTCAAAAATCACAATGGTTTTCTACAAGAGAATATAGTGTCGAAAGCGTTGCATAGCGTGAACAGCTACTAAATCCAGTTTCTCAACATGGGCATATCAAGTTTTAGTGTCGATAAGATTCCAGCTTAAGTAGTAAATCACAGTTTGTTTCCATCATCATCGTCTTGAACCAATACCATGGCAATGGTATTATCGGTTGCGGCCAAGTACAAGTAGTCGTTGGGGTGGTAATTGGGGGGATGTCATAAAGGGGCACTAACGAGGGTGTTCTTTAATGCATCGATACATTTGATCGATTTCATCCCAAATAAATGGGATCCATTTCTTCAGCAAATGAGTAAATCCTTTGGCAAGTTCAACATAATTGGGTACAAAACGACGAAGGAAATTAGCTTTCCCTTGCAATCTCAACTGGTGTAAAGATGATGGAGGGGGTAAATTCACAATGGCCTCTACTTTGAGGGGGTCAATATGGATGCCTTCTTTAGATACAACAAATCCTAGGAGATGACCATATTCGACGCAAAAGGCACACTTATGTGGATTTAAATGAATATTGTAGTGTTTAAAATGAAGAAAAATCGCTCTAAGGTGGTCAGGATAGTCATGGCGCTTAGTAGAATGTGCTGGTAACTCATCAAGATATGGTTGGAAGATGTGTTTAATGTCATGAAAATCATAATACATTGCTCTTTTGAAGGTAGTGCTAGCGTTTTTCAGACCAAAAGGGATTATTTTGTAGGCAAAGGTTCCCCATGGATAGATAAAAGCAGTTTTATACTGATCAGTGGGAAGAATGTTAATCTGGTTGTAACCAGAAAAACTGTCCATAAAAGAAAAAATATCACTCCCGACACATTCATCAATGATCTGGTCTATAAAAGTAGTTGGATAATTATCTTTCGGACACACCTGATTGATATCATGGTAATCAACACAAACAATAGTCCTTTGTTTTTTAGTCACAGGAACAATATTTGAGACCCAATCTGTCAATGGAATAGGGTAAATGAAACTAGCCTTAAGAATTTTTTTCAACTTCTCCCTTTATAGCAGTTGTCTTTCTAGCATGCATCGAGCGAAGATGTTGATGAACAGGCTTCGCATTTGGATAAGTAGGTATTTCGTGCACAACTATACTCGGATCTATGCCAGACATTTCTTCATATGACCAAGCAAATACATCACAAAATTCCTTAAAAAGGGCAGTGTAAATCTTGATCTCATCTGGAGAAGAAACCCTGACATGGATGTTTTTGACAATTCTTAGTTTAACAAAAATGTCAATGGGCATCATAGTAGTAATGTTCCCCATGTTTCCTTCAAACAAAACTTCATGCACCAAAATAGGCGTTTGAAGTGGATGAGTCGGTGCATGGGAAACAAAGGTATCTAAACACAATGAAATCTCTCCAAGACTCAGGAGAAACGAGGAACAATGATGGGCATCATTTCAGGGAATTTCTTCAAGATACATAACCTCGGGTATACTCTCGTTAGTTGGATTTCTCGTTCAAGGGATCCAAAGAATCCCAAGAACCAAGCCAAGGGGATTGTGAATATGCATCTAGATGCATACTAATATTAGCATGACTTTCAAAAGTGACCATTGAAGCCAAAACAACAGCTTGATAGGCTTGTTCTGTTGGGCTGAGCGGCATGACATCGCCAAAAGAATCAACTTGATTGAGATGAGGAATGATCCAAGGATCATGTGAAGTGGAGATCATGTTAACAGAAGCGATGTTTGGAGGTGGGAGGGAAAAAGTTCCCATAAGAGAAGAGTCTTTAAAAAGACTCGCCCCAACACTCTCATAAGGGATGTCAGTATTTCCCACATATGGCACATTTCCATTTGAAGAGCTAGAAGAGAAAAAGGTTAACTGATCAATGGTGACTATTTTCCCCTCATGAGGAAAATGGAGCACATGGAACAACGTAGAAACCACACAAAACATAGCATGGGTCCAACTCCAACCAAGTAGAAGGTTATAATTCAAATTAACATCAACGACTTCTACTTCTAAATTAACGGTTTTCCCTTCCAACGTTATGGGCAAGTTTGTGAGAATACCGTATGGACGAGATCCTCTACCATCAAAGGCTTCTAAGGTGTTAGGAGACTAGTTGAGAGGTGGAGAGCCAATAGCTTTCCAACATGAGACAGACATGATGCAGGTGGAAGCACCCTCATCAACAATAGTATGATGAATCAATCGTCTTTCCTTTGATAATGACTTCAATTTAAAAAGCAAGCTGATGTGGGAGACATGGAACATGATTTTCCAGGTCAAAGGTAATCAGACTCGAATCAATAGGGTCAATTCCTCCTATAGCGGATAGTAATGCTTTCCGCTGCGATGGACAACTCTGGAGAACTTCCAAGGCAGACATTGCCAAAGGCACTTGAGCTAAATCTTCAACAATATTGTAATGTTGAGCATCTCGCGCATTCAGATTATATGATGATTTCTGAAGGACACCCTTAGGAGGTGGTCGAATAACAAAGTCATTACTAGGTCTCTCAATATGAATAGGACCAGAATTGGGTGGAGTAGAAGTGGAAGGTGTATCAATAACTTCTTTCTCCACCACTTGTTTGGGAGGAGTCGAATAGTCTTTTGACCGAGTGGCAACAGAAATAGGTTTCGTTCCACTCATATAAACTTGAGAGCTCGAAGATGTAGAAGATTGCGGTTGTTCTACCAATTGGGTTTGTTGTGATGGAAAAGGTTCTTTTAATATAGTCGGTGTCCCTTGGGTGCCTTTTAACAAATGACTAACTTTAGCACGATGAGGACAATCCTTGGTATAGTGATCTTCCTCATAAATGAGGCAAGGATATTTGGGCTTACATTTAGATGCATCATCAGCAGATGATTTCAGAGGATCCTGTTTTGAGGTATCAAATTTGGCTTTTCCTTTACCCTTATTTTTACCTTTTGAGGTTTTGTCTGCTGCGGTAGATTGAACGGCATTAACCTCAGAGGTTTTACCAGGATTTTGAGAGGGATTCGAAGGAGAATTGGATGTAGTATTTGAAACGAATTTCTGCTTCGAGGAAGAAGAAGAAGATTTGTTAGAAGTTTGAATCACTAACCCAATAATACAGTCGACGAGCGATGTCTCTAGAGGTTTGGAAGATGCAGGATCAGCAGACGGTCTCAAAGCATCAAGCAAGAGATCATATAACGTGCCAGATTGGGAATATACCAAATCTAAATACTAGGCATGGGAAATGGCTTGATCTTTGGTCACACAACCACCCATAGCTATGTCCTTGGAAATTTTATTAATGAATGATTTGGTAAACCATTCAGTTAAAATTTCATCAGGAATATCGAACTTGATAAGGTGATGTCGACGTCTCCATTCATGGATATGATCAGAGACGTGCGTAGTAGTATTCTATTTCGAAGACGTAAGGATATGGGTAATAATTTCATATCGAACTGGTAGTTGGAAGTGAGTAAGGAAGGCCATTGCTAAAGTGTTGAAGTCTTGGTAGGCACCTCAAGGTAACTCGATGTACCATTTCGTGGCAGCACCTGTCAAGGTTTGCTGGAAAAGACGTAGACGAATGGAATCATCAACCCAAGAATTAGATGAACACCATAAATGGTAAGTCATAACGTGGGCCTGGGGGTCTTCTCCATACTTTCCTTCAAATTTCAGACAATCTCCAAGAATCTTAGTAGGAATCGGAGGCCAATATGGTGAATGGAGTATTGGGTCATTTGTGAGCCTTGACACATCTGGTAGTTCCAATGTTGCTAGAAATGGAAATTGTGGATTGAAAGGCATGGGGGACCTTTGATAAGGCCCAATTTGTGGATTCCAACCTTGTTGGTATGGGTTCTTCCCCCAAAGTGGCAGATTTTGACCATAAGGAGTTTGATATTTCCCCCACTGAGAGGTATTCTAACCATACAAAGGTGGATTTTGTCCCCAAAAAGGTGGGTTTTGACCAGGGTAAGGTTGATACTGACCCATCATAGGTCGTTGAGAACCATAAGGTGGATAAACATCTTGCAAAGAGTAGGGAGTATAAGGTTGTTGTTGCAACTGTTGACCCTGGTGGTAAAATTGTTGACCCTACTGCTGCAAGGGTTGACCTTGTTGTTGTAAGGGTTGGCCTTGTTGGTACAAGGGTTGGTTTTTCTATTGCAAGGGTTGACCTTGCTGCTGCAATGGTTGTTGATAAGGCCCTTGTTGCACATAAGGTCCTTTTTTTACATAAGGTTTATGTTGTTGGAAATTTCCTTGTGGAATTTGTTGGGTTCCATGTTGGTATTGATAGGTTCCAATTTGAAATTGACTAGATGTCCCAAATGAGGGATTTGGACCAGACTACATTTGGGGTCCTGCTTGTTGATTAAAAGGTGGATTTTGAGGTTGTTGTGAGCCATATAGAGGGTACGGTTTTTGGTAGGGTATCTGGGCCGAAAGAGGTTGTTGATATGGGATTTGGCCTGATCCAAATGGATTAGATGATCCACTAGGATAAGGTAGACTGCCAACATTTTTATTAACTCTAGTAGCGTGAGTTTGACATCCACTCACATAAGTTCCACCCGAAATAGGAAGTACATATGGAGGAGGTGATTGATGCCCCCCATGTGGTGGGATAGGTGGTGGCACACATTTTCCACTTAATGGATGACTTGAGGAACCTATAGGGACATTAACCATCCCAACCATAACTATTGATTGTACAGGAATTGAAGAAACTGCAGTTTGTACAGGTATTTGAGAGGCCACGCTTGAAACAAACGGAACATAACTAGGCATAACACCTGACTACCAAATGGGATTATGATAAAGTGAAAACACACTTGAAGTACCTGAAACCAATTGGGCCCAAGAGGTGTAACCTGGTGGAAACAAAGGTTCACTGCTTTCAAGCAGTGGTGGAGGTGGCATACTTCCCACATACAAAAATCCTTCAGGTGGAAAGTTATATTCAGATTCATCACCAACACCAGGAGTGTGAGTGGCTGAGACTTCTGGAGGAGGATCTCGAGGAGAGGTTGGAATATCACCTTCTAATGCCATGGGTGGAAACTGTTCGCGAGGTGGAATCTGCAATGATTGAGGAGAAGGCTCCAAAGGTACACTGGGATTATAAAACGTACTATATGGTCGTTGAGGAGATATGACCAATGGATCAAAAAGTGGATTCAAAGGGAATAATAAATACCTTTGTGGAACCTCAGGAGTTTCTAGATCAGATTCTGAAGATGATGACTCTCAAGGTGGAGGACGAGAAGAAAGGGGTTGAATACTCAGGATAATTCCAAGTTCAAAACCTTGGGCTTCAAGTGACTGTGAAATCTCAGGATGGACTCCTTGTGGTGACCCTTCAGTGTCAGATGATGAAGGGGATATGTAAGGTGAACCCAATGGTTCAACCACGATGACCTTCTCTCAAAAAAAAAAGGAGGTGGTTGATTTGAGCTTACAATTAAAATTTACTATTAATTAGGAAATGTGAGGCCAAGGATAACTACATAGGTAAGTCATGTTATTGTGGGTAGTTAAATTTTAGAACTTAAAAATAAGAAAAAAGAAAAGAAAAAAGGTTGTATTAGGCAAGAGGGTTTACCAAGTATCCATGAACTGCTATATACACCTTAGCCAAAACCAAGGACTTAACGTACGGTGATTGATCTCCCCGAATGTTGTGTTTGGTGTATCACGTCTACAAGGCGGCTGACTCGGTTACCTGTGGCTAAAGGATAGCAACCTAATGGGGTATCCCAATATATACGCGATGGTACAAGGAGCACAAGTTTGTGTTAGCATTGTCTAATGCATAACCATTCAATGAGAGTGTTCCCATATACTTTCCATACGTGGAGCACCTTCAATGTACCCACAAGTACTGGAGGACGATCCTATATACTTCCGTACATGGAACGGGATTTCACCCCCAGGATACAATGTTGGAAGATAACGACAGCTACTAGGTTTATAGACGTCGGAACAAGTCTCTAGCCTAGACCTCTAAATGTTTGTGTTAAGTTCCAAATGCTCCTTAAGTTAATTCAGTAAAAAAATTTGTTGTTCTTGAATTGTGTTTCAATTTTTTGGCTCAAACGATGTCACCTGAATCCTAAAATGCAACTGTATGAGAAAAGGAAAATTTTCACTTCAATGAAAGCTAAACTAATAAGGGAAGAGAATTCAATAAATTAATGAACAAACATGATAATGCATCAAAGAACATGCCTCCACTAAATTTTCTTTCCAAATGCAATATGCAAAAGAAAAAACAATCTTCACTATCTTATATGCAATATATTGAAAGCAAAATGATGTTTACTTCACTAAGATGCACTCTATATAAATGATGTTCTCTTTGATTTTAAGATGCTCTAATGCAATCAAAGATTTAATTAAAACAAAAAAAATGAAATTTTGATTCAAATTCTTCTAATGCAAATAATGCACCAATCAAAGCAACACCAAATCAAATCCAAAAGCACTTAAATGAAAATGTCTTTCACTTTTCTCTTTTGAATGAATAAACAATGCACCCTTTTCAGCTTGTAAACCAAACAATGTAATCTATGTTCAATAAATAACAAAGATGATTTTTCAAGTGCAAGATGACCTAATGCAATAAGAAAGCAACTTTGCAAAAGACAAGCCAAAACTAATGCAAGTTGACATTTTGAACGATTTTAACAAATGATAAAATCTAATCAATCAACAAACTCCAAACTCAGGGACACTTACAAGCGACAAGTGACAATCAAATGACCTTAAAAATCTAGTATCAATCCATTTTCACCCCAAACACGTGAAAGCTCAAGAGACAAGAATGTTCTAATCAAAAAAGATAATCAGAAAAAACACCAATAAATCCAATCACAATGGACAAGAAAAAGGACCTGAGGGGCTGAGACACACTGGATTTGGGCAGAGAAACCCTAATTTTCACTAATCTATGAGATTAGCTCAATTTTAATAGCCAAACTCCTGTTGAAGAAGTGTTCAATGCGACTGTTTTGAAGGAAAGTTCACTAGCAGCGCAATTGTCCAAGTCAAAAACGCTTTGGGCGAGGAATAATGAAAAAAACAAAAAACAAAAAAAATCAACAAACACTCCAGACCCAACACTTTAAGGTAGTAATCAGTGACTATGCAGACCTATACAGGCTCAAACTAACTGAGAACTCAATGGTCGGTCAAACTTATCAAGAGATAAAATCGAAAAAGAGATTGAAGAGGCTATAGCTTCCCTATTGGAGTCACCATTTTGTTATGAAGGTAAATCCCCTATGTGGACAGAGGTGATATCTCTAGCCCAATGAGTGGGTCTAGCAACAAATTAAACAAGCTAACATACACTTTCCCAGCTTATGTTTAAAAAATGCAGAGAGAGAGTGGCCTACCTCGCCTTGATACTAATCGTTCAATCCTTTGGAGATGACTTTGATTCCTTTACTTCCAGGATTGCTTCTTACTTGTTCTTCATGTCCGAGTACTTGTAATAAAGATCAAAGAGAAATGCAAGATACAAGAGCATATATGGCATACATCAAACATAAACTACATAATAGATCAAGGAGTATTAAGCTAAAAGCATAAACATTTACACAATCAAGGACAGTGAACATCATGTGTATATATTAATAAGCTAAAAAGGGAAGCATACAACTAATGCCTTGATGTTGGAGACCTCCTTTTGGTGGATGTCCAAGTCCAAGAAAAGACTCTTCAAGCAGTCCTTCTCTAAGTTAGAATGGATAGAATTTGGGCATAATTTTTGTATAGGAATGTAGACAATCAATGACCAACCATTTGGGGATGGAAGGGAGAGGGAGTTACGGATCCACAAAAGAGGGAGTAATGTCCACATATCAAGGGGAAAACCCATAATGATAAGATCAAGAGCTCCAAATGGGAGAGCTCAACCATATCTACAACAACCAATATCCAACTTGTTGTTCTCAAAGTTTCTAGCATATGAAGCTTCTCCCCCATTTTGGGAAAACCTACCAGAAGAGGTTCAACACGGGTTTTCATATCAAAACCTGTGTTGGCAGCGCTAGGGTAAAGCAGTCCAACCTGTCATCAGCACGGGCAGAGATTGAAGCAAAGCGCGTTAGCCCTAAAAATTAGGGTTTTAGCTAACCTTCTTCAGAATTAACTCCGGGCAGTTTTCCTTTGGTTTTTTAGGGATGTTTTGGTTTGTGTATCATGATGGATATATTTCATAGTTGTAAACTTTTTGGCACTTCGGGATATGGAACAGAAAGTGAACAGGAGGTGTGACAAAATACTATGTAATAATTATAAACAGTGTAAACAATAGAACATTAACCCATCATAAACCATGTTACAAGGCAAGAGAATTAATACATTAAGGTATGTTATGTATATATTTTAAAGCCAGAGATAAATCAAGATACAATCAGCACAATATGGTTACAATGTATGTTAATAAAAACAATGGTTAGTCTTGTGAGCTTAAGTTCATTTCAGACATGAATTTAGGGTATAGGAAGATAATATACCCAAAATTTTATTGTTTTATAACATGAAACACAATATTAAAGAAAATAAAAGTAAAATCATATAGAATAAAGGACATTGATGGATCATACAAGTGCAATAAAAACTTAGCAAGCCAAGAATTATGTTAAAACAATTTTACATAGAAAGAGGACTCCTTAGTGAGTTAGACTATGTATATGTTGGACACAACAGTAAATCTCATATTTGGGAATGTAATTAGGAAGATGACATTATAATTAGATATCAATGTATAATATTAGAAATAAAGACCCTGTGCTCAAAATGCAAGAATAAATATGTTGATCTTTTGCAACATTGGTTATTCTAAAAATATATATACATTAACATTTAATGAGAAGGTACAATTACATAAATAGAAGAGTGCATGAGTAAGTAATTTTACAAACTTTATTTAGTAAAAAAAATATGTGTGCTTAATGAGGTTCATTACAAGTGGTATCGGAATTGTGGGTTACAACATTGGGCTTTTTATGGGTCATAAACTGAAAACATGATTTTTTGTGTGAGATACACAAACAACTATTAGGTAAAATTGAAGAATGGTTGAAGATAACAATTGACAAACTGATGTAGGGTCACCTAAGGAAGGTGAAGTGCATAATACTAAACTGGGAATGATGGGAGGAGAAAATTACAATAAAGATAATCATGAATCTGAAATCCTACATGTTACACTAAAAAATGTCACCATGACTATTTGCAGTTAGTATGGCTCCATCAACTGTCATACTATCCTCCTTGGCAAGTCTCATGCCTCTGCTTTTCATGTCAAACTCCAAGCAAGAGAGAAAAGTCATTTAAAGTCAATTATCTCTGGGTACGCAGTTTCTCTCAGCCTTACCTGCGTGTACGCAACCCAAGTTCACAATACCTACGTACTTGTACGCTCTGTATGTAAAGGGGTGGGTGCGTACCCCTGTAAAGGTCAAAAGGCGCGAGTTTCATCTTAAAAAAGTTACCTGTAGTCATTTCTAGAGCATTCTAGAAGCTTGTTTGACATGTATTGAGCGCCTCCAGATGGTTCATGTATCCCTATGAAAGAGGAACTTATCCCATCAAGAGGGGAGCCAACCCATCCAAAGAGGGGCTTATCCCATTGATGGTGGACCTGATTAACTTCCTCTAGAGCACTATCAATACAGGCATTGGGCCAGAGGGAGGGGAGGTTGAAAGCTGAACATTCCTAAGGGTAGATGCTGCTGGAATTAGGACTTCCTTATAGAAGCTTGTGAGGAGAGATTCCCATCCTTTCTTGTTTCATTTGGAAGTGGGTGAGCTGATCAAAGTAAAGGAAAACTCTTGCTGGACCCTGGGAGGACCTTGCACAACACCAAGGCTCAGGTTGTAATGGTTTCTTTTGTTTCCTATTAATACAAATAAGTCCATTCTTCTCAACAGAGACAGTTGCTCGCCCCTATTAGGCAAACCAGTGAGAAAATATATGTCTGAGGGCTCTATCTCGAGCTGGTGCCCTCCGATGTAAAAACATTGATCCTGAACATTCCACCTTTCAACCAGCCACTCTAAGAATCGCACCTGGGCCCTCATGCCAGGTATGGCCCAGTATTTGTAGAGACCGCATGCCTTCAAAGCATCAATGGAAGGTTGATGATCTATTGCAGCCAAATCGACATCTTCGTGTTCTCTTTCATGCCAATCAAGCATGGTGGGCAATCTACACACCAGAAAACATCCATTAGAATTCACTAAATCAAAAATTAATGGTTCAAATTTGAGATTTGGGGGTTTTAATGGATGTTTTCTGGTGTGTAGATTGCCCACCATGCTTGATTGGCGTGAAAGAGAACACGAAGATGTCGATTTGGCCGCAATAGATCATCAACCTTCCATTGATGCTTTGAAGGCATGCGGTCTCTACAAATACTGGGCCATACCTGGCATGAGGGCCCAGGTGCGATTCTTAGAGTGGTTGGTTGAAAGGTGGAATGTTCAGGATCAATGTTTTTACATCGGAGGGCCCCAGCTCGAGATAGAGCCCTCAGACATATATTTTCTCACTGGTTTGCCTAATAGGGGCGAGCAACTGTCTCTGTTCGAGACTAGGCCGGGTGGCCAATCCCTTGCTAGTCTCCGGCTAGAGTGGTGCAATAATTAAAACCAGGAGAAGGGGATAGAAATCAAATACATATCCCGACCTGAACTTATGGTAATTGCCTTTACAGTTACCAGACTCTGCAGCGCAGCCGCTTTGCACATTGCCACCGGGTCCCAAATGTGGATGGCGATTGATTGCTTCCGAGGCACCATTTTCAACTGGTGCGACGCTGTGTTGGCCAATATGAAGGGCCAACTGACTAGGGCAAAGAATGGGCAATTAAAGACCTTTGGGTATGGGCCTTTGGTTGTGAGCTTTGCCCTAGAGAGAGTTCTGATGTTGATTCCGCAGCATCTCACTGTTGCGGTTGGGCCTCCTCGGGAGCCAAAGTTGATGCGATGGGTTGCGGTGATGGCCCGGCATCCTGATGAGGGAGCGGGAGTTGTCTGATTTCCTGTGGGTTACTTTCACTGGTTGGAGGACCAGGTCTTTGCGATCCAGGATTTTCCTTATGCCGGAGTGGATTTTCGCGGTGATCCGGACATGGTTCTTCCACAGGGAGAGCAATGGGACGACAGAGGTACTTCATTTTTCACAAGTTTTTAAATTATCTATATATATATATATATATATATATATATATATATATATATATATATATATATATATATATATATATTTTTTTTTTTTTTTATTTTTATTTTTTTATATATCGTCTCAAAACTGACAGTAAAAATTTTCTCTTAGCTAAAGAATTCATTGAAAAAGGAAAATTAGTATAAATCATCCTAAGTGCATCTTTTTAGTGGTTTGAGTCGAGTCTACACACCATCAGTTTCATCTCCGCTACCTTTTGTCTTAAAGAAAAGCCATAAAAATTAACGCTTAAAGTAAAATCAACTGAGTAACTTTTTATTTACTAGGGCTCTGAAACACCAATATAGATCAGGCTAGTGTCTTGGAGTAGGAGAGTAATTAACTCTCCAAGATAGCAAAACCAAACAAGTAGCTTATCTTGTGGTAGGATAAATCCAACTGTTTCATTTGTACTCTGGGAAAGCTCCTCTTAAAGGAGAAGCACGAGACCGTGTCCGAACTAGTGAGGGGATCAATCCTCCTTCATTGGGAAAGACGCCAGATACGCACGTATTACAAACGGTAAACCTCGGATTATTGTCGAGGAGCCTGGGGTCACTTGTCAGTAAACCTTGGATTATTGTCAAGAAGCTGGCAAAGGGATTGAGCTTGTTACTCTGCCCTTGCATGCTATCGGGTCGTAGACTGTTCCCCCAGGTATATTTGTTGCTGTTGGTAACCTTAGTGACCATTATCTTTAGGATTCTACCCGAGGTGATGGTGGAGGGAAGATCCCACTGTACCTAGAGCAGACGTCGGCTAGATTCACTTGGATTTTCCAGGGGGTTCACTTCACTCGAGACAGTTAAAGTGGAGGAACTTGTGCCGATCTATTCATTAAGCAGGTTGTCGGGGTAACTGTTCCACCCACCACTTCTGTACTGAATTCGGTGATGTTGGGCTTCATCACCAACTAGTGTTTTCGGTCCGGAAGGCTACTGTTTGTGTATGGTTTGACGCCCTAGATTCTTTAGGCGTGTAATTCAAATTTGTTTGGTTCTTTAGAGACTTTAGGTGGTTTGCTTTGAGATTTTACTTTGTTTGCATGTGCAGTAGTTAAAAGTTTTTAACTGTGGCGGAATTACCGAGACAGTCTCGTAGACTTCGGGGCCAGTCTCCTGAGATTGTTACCATGGCCGATTTGTTGAGGAAGTCCCGTAGAGTTCGGGGTGATCCTCCTGAAGACGTCTCGGGTCATTACGAAGGTTTGAAAGTCCTTGTAACTCCTCCTAGTGGCAGTAAAGTAGGTTCACCTGAAGAAGGAGAGTCTTCGTTGGTAGTCCATCCAGATTACCAAAGTCTAGAAAGAGGTTATAATCCTGAAGCTGTTACAGTTTCCGAGCTTGCTGGTAGTTTTTCATCTACTAGTGATATAGGAGAAGAACCTGAAGTATCTGAACCTGTTACTCCAACTTCTAGTGTTCCTAATTCACCTAGGGTAGAAAGAGTCATCACCGAAAATCTTCCTTCTGGTTTGATAGCTATTGAAGAACTTGCTCCAGAAGAAGAAGTAGGCGTCCCTATCCCTGAAGATCAACCTACCATTGATCTAAGGGAGCGTGAATCTATTTTTTACAGTCCACCTAGAAGTACTACTTGGTATCTTTTGTTAACTAATTACTTAGACAAATCAGGGATAAGTTTTTCTCCACCTCGTACTCCTTATCCACCCGGAGGTATTTATACTCCTGTAAATATGTCTAGTCAGTCGTCCGTGTTTACTCAACCTCCTGAATCTTTCTTGTATGGTGGTCCTTCTGTTCCTGCTGGGTATCAGTCACTTTCTGGTACTTTTGCACGAGCATCTCCTCAACCCATTGGACATGGGTCATTAACTGGAAACAATGGTAATAAACCGTTGGGTGTAGGAGACATTTATATGATGTCAGGTTCAATTCCCGGTTCTCAACCTCAAGGTGGTCAGTTACCGCCTGGGGGGCAGCCTCAATTAATGCCTGGGGGGCAACCTCAAGGTACACAACTTGCGTCTGGGGGGCAACCTCAAGGACAGTATGTACCCATGGTACAATACATTCCTCAAGGTCAACCCCAGCCTCAATATGTACCCCAGGGTCAACCTCAGTATCAATATATACCTCAAGGTCAACCCCAGTATCAGTACTTACCTCAAGGGTATCTACCCCAAGGTTAGTACTCGAGTCAAGGTTATCAACCACCTCAAGGTCAATCTTATGTTCAAGGTATGGGAAATGTACCTCTCAATTATCAATCCTACCCTCAATCCGGTTATGGATCTCAATATCCTCAACCTGTCATGGGTCAATACCCCGGAATGAATATAGTGTGGGATCCATCGCAAGTTCAACAAGTGTTGCAGCCAAGCGTACAGTTGTCATCTCAAACTGGACAACCTGTGGTTTCTGGTTCACCCCAGCAACCAGTCCAGTCTAATGTTCAAACTTATGTACCTTCGGTAGTTACTCAGTCGCCAATTGCACCTAGTACTCCATCTCAAACGACTGCTGCAACTACCGCAACATCTGTTCCTTCCACCACACCTACTTCTGGAGTATCGACAGCTCCGGTTTCTACTGTCTCTGCCACTACTCCATAGACATCTTTACCATTGTCTGGATCCACGATTCAAACTACGGTTCAGATGCCTGTGGGGCAGCCAGGTTTAAGTACGGTTGTCACTACTCAACCACAATTTGTTTATCAACCGTACCAGGGACAGTACCAATACGGGCCTGCTGTCCAACAACCGGTTTACCAGTATCAACCGTATCCTGGGTACACTTATCAACAACCACAGCAACCCCAGTACGGTCCGGTTAATCCTGGTTTTCTGAGAGGATACAATATCCCGAATGCGATTCCTGTTCCAAGTTATCCTGGATATCCTCCTCCTGGGACTGGTCTTGTGACTCAGAGTTTTAGGGATCCTAATCGGCAATTGTCATTTATCGCAACTTTGGATTTACCAGACTTGACGCGCCTAACGAACGATCCAATAAATTATCTTCCGTTCTAGCCGCCAATGCCAAATAAGTTGCCCAGTGATATACCCAAGTTCGAAGGTAAGTCTGGAGAGGATCCATCAAATCACGTGATGACTTACCACCTCTGGTGTGCTTCAAATTCCATCTCGGATGATTCGATCCGTTTACGTCTTTTTCAGCGTACGCTCATTGGTCTCGCGGCCAAGTGGTACATTGAGTTACCACGGGCCTCTTTTTATAATTTTAGTCAGTTAGCTACCTCGTTCTTAACACATTTTCAGTTTCCGGTCAGATATGATAATGGCACCGAGTTATTAACTTCATTAAAACAGTCGACGTCCACTTATATTTCCGACCATATTCATGAATGGAGACGTCGAAGGCGTTTAGTGAAAGTTTTTATCCCGGACCAAATCTTAGCTGAATGGTTTGTTAAATCATTATTACCAAAGATTACTGAAGACGTAGCTAAGGCCGGAGTAGTTACTGAAGAGCAAGTGATTGCTCAAGCGCAGTACCTTGACTTAGTTTATACTCAGTCGGGTACGCTACACGAAAAGATCCCAAATCTTCCAAAGTCGAATCAAATCGTTGCTGCTCCTTCGGAATCTCATGCTGCTGATGGCATGATTGGTAAGGTAAATACTAAAAGCAAGAAGAAATCTTCAAAGAATTCTTCACCCATTATCACCCTACCAGACTCCCCGACAGGAGAATCTTCTGCTGAAGTTTCCGCTGATATTCACGCTGTAGAATCATCTACGGCTAAATCAAAAAATGGTGGGAAGAAGAAAGGCAAGAAGAAGAATAAAGCAGACAAAACTCCAAAGGAGTAAATAGAAAAGTCAGAAACCAATGACGAAAAGCGCAAGCCCCGTTATCCTTGTCTTATTTGTGAAGAAGATAATTTTACAAGAGATTGCCCTCATCGGGCCGAGGTTGTGAAACTCGTTAAAGGTTCCCAAATTCCTGCTGTCTTGAAGGATCCATTTCCGAAAGATAGCAAAATGATAGGTTCTTCCTCGAGTGCCGTTGAAGAACCCATATTGATGATGTCTCATGTAAGGATTGCGACTCGGTCACACGATTATGGTAGTAAAAGTCCTGTTGATGGATCGAAAGAAGAAGAATCTTCTCAGTCAAATCCATCAACCTCAGATCCCGGTTCCGATCCACTACAGATCGAGAAACCTAACCCTGACTTAGTAATTAAACCGCCCGCCAAGGGTGTACTTCGAAGGTCTGCTTTCAATCCACATGCGAGAGCGGCCCAGAATTACAACATTGTTAAGGATTTAGCTGTTTCACCCTCAGCAATGTCGGCTTTAGAAGTGCTGCAATCATGCCCAGCACAACGAAAATTACTTTTGTTTGCTATAGGAGCTGTTGACGTTCAGGACCCGAACCTAATAATCTTTGATCTAGAAAATAGTACACCGCGTTTACCTCATCAAATGGCTTTCCAGATTCCAGTGATAGTCAAAAACAGGCCTATTCATCGGACTGTAATTGATGAGGGAGCTTCCACGTGTATTATGTCAATACAGTGTTGGAGATCGCTTGGTTCTCCTTCACTTAATCAATCCCCGACAATTCTTAAGGCCTTTGATGGCCGTGGGTTCCATCTGTTTGGCATTCTACAGGATTTGCCTATAGGGGTTGAAGGAAAAACTGTTAGTCTAGATGTGGAGGTGGTTGATGCCCCTCTAGACTACAACCTTCTCTTGGGTCGAAGTTGGTCTTACGCTATGACAGCGGTTGTCTCATCGGTCTTCAGAGTAATAAAATTTCCACATAATGGCAAGATCGTGACCATAGACCAGCTGGCTTACTTTTCATCCGACCCAGCCTCTTCAGAGAGTATCTAGCATGTCGGTAAAACGACTATCCCTTATAAGGATGTTGGTGTAGGATTAGTTAAAGATGCCGGTTTACTGGGAACTTTTCCTTTTCCTCCAATCAACGCCGTGTCTTCGTTCGCATCCATTCATATGATTACATCAGATACCATTGTTTATGACGATCCTTGGATCGTTCCTTCCGAATCTGAAATAGACTCATTTGGTGATGCTATGCCTTTGAGTCTGTATGAAATTGCTTATGAAGCCGTGCAGTCTTTTACCGACCTGCGTTCAACCAAAATTGACCAAATGAATGTGGTCCGTGAGGAATCACTTTTCACTTCAACCTCGGAGTTAATAGCGTTTCCCGAAGTTGTGTCATCTGACGAACAACTTTGTGAAGTCCTGTGTGTAGACGATTTACCATGGGAAGATCTCCATCATAGATCTTCGTTTTTACCTGAGGATGATCGCTTTGAAAATGATTTCTCATCAGTTTTTACAGCTGAATATGTCAAGGAAGCTCAGAGTCCAATGAAACATCCTGATTCAGAGCTGAATTTGGGAAACATCTCTCGCACTGTTCCCATTGACATTTCAGTCAAGCCCGGAATCATTGAAAACATTCATATAGGTGCCTCGTGTTCAGATGACGAAATTCAGACGTACAAGGCCCTATTTCAAGAATTTCGCGACGTGTTTGCCTGGTCCTATGAGGAAATGCCAGGAATTGATCCCGCAATTGTTGTCCATGAGATTAAGACTTACCCGGACGCTAAACCCGTCCGGCAACGTTTGCGTCAGATTCACCCTCAAAAAGCGGTTGCAATCAAAGCAGAAGTTGAGAAGCTGTTGAAAGCAGGTTTCATTTATCCAATTCCATTAACGGATTGGGTATCGAATATTGTTCCGGTTAACAAAAAGCAGGGAACAATAAGAATATGTATCGACTATAGGGATATCAATCGTGCTTGTCCCAAACACAACTATCCAACACCCTATATCGATCAAATAATTGATGATTGTGCCGGCAGTGAAATATTTTCCTTTATGGACGGTTTTTCCGGTTACAATCAAATCAATATTCTACCTGCCGATCAACCAAAAACGGCTTTCATTTGTCCATGGGGGACATTTGCTTATTGCAAATTACCTTTTGGGCTTAAGAATGCCGGAGCCACTTTTCAAAGGGCGATGTCTTATGCGTTTCATGACATCAAACACATTGTGCAACCGTACCTCGATGATTTGCCTGCTCATTCATTACATCGAGCTGATCACCTTGTCCATTTACGAGCAATTTTCATGAGGTGTAGGCATTATCGTATACGTTTGAACCCACACAAATGTGTCTTCTGTATAGAAGTGGGACGATTGCTGGGATTTGTAGTTTCAAAAGCCGGCATTCGCGTCGATCCCTCGAAGGTAGAAGCTATCATCAAATTGCCTCCCCCTTCGAGTCTTCGCCAACTCCAAAGTTTGCAGGGGAAAGCAAACTTTCTACGCCGATTCATTCCTAACTACGCCGAGGTTACAAAAGGTTTTACACGGTTGTTGAAACAGAACGCTCAATTCTCTTGGGATGAGATAGCTCAGCAATCTTTTGATGCACTTAAACACGCGTTGACCCATGCCCCGTTGTTGCATCCTCCCAACTACAACCAAGACTACTTTTTGTACCTCGCTGCCTCTCATTCCACTATTGGAATGGTGTTAGTTCAGGAAGACAAATTCGCAATGGAACATGTGATATATTATCTTAGTAGGACGTTAAATCCCACTGAGCTAAAATATTCGCATGTGGAGAAATTGGCCCTGGCAGCCGTTCAGGCTGTCCAACGTTTTCGTCATTACATTCTTCTCCGTAAAACTACAGTCATTTCGGATTGCAACCCTATGATCTACATTTTGACTAAACAATTTCTAGGGGGCAAGTACTCTAAATGGATCGTTATCCTGCAAGAGTTTGACTTAGAGTTTGAAAAATCTAAGTCTAAGAAATCTTTAGTCTTTGCAGAGTTGATGTGTGACTTCCCGCGTGCTGACACGGAAACTGTGGTAGAGGAACCCATTGCGAACGAATCTTTGTTTCTCATCAGCACTTTAGATCCGTGGTATGGGGATATCATCATCTATCTCCAAACCCAATCCTTTCGGCCCGAAGCTTCAAAGTCGGAACGTCGGAAAATTCGATTTTAGTCCCAACAGTACAAAATTATTGGAGATACTCTTTATCGCCGTGGGGCAGACTTGGTTTTCCGACGTTGCTTAACTCACGAAGAGGCAGAAAGGGTTTTGAATGACTGTCACTCTGGAGCGTGTGGCGGTCATATGTCTGGGTATGCCACAACTCAGAAGGTGTTGCGTGCTAGCTATTTCTGGCCGTCCATGTTTAAAGATTGTATCATTGCGGTCCGAAAATGACACAACTGTCAAGTGTTTGATCGCAAGATGCGCGCACCACCAGCTCCTCTCCACCCTATAATTGCCGTTGGTCCTTTTGCCAAATGGGGTATCGAATTTATTACATGTAACCCTCACTCGGCCGGGGGGCATGCGTATATCATCCTTGCGGTTGATTATTTTACTAAGTGGGCCGAGGCGATGCCTACATTCGAGGCAGACGACAAGATAGCTGCGATTTTCGTATTCAATCACATTATTGCTAGGTTTGGTGTCCCACAAGCGATAATCACTGACCATGGGCACCATTTTCGAAACATTATGATGACAGAACTTACAGGCCAGCTTGGTTTGCGTCACGACAGCTCAACTCCTTATTATCCACAAGCCAATGGTCTGGTTGAGTCCATCAACAAAGTTTTGATTATCATGATCCGACGAATCATTGGGATTCATCGGTCGAATTGGCACAACATGTTATTTTCCGCGCTTTGGGTATGTCGAACTTCAGTGAAAACATCAACAGGGTTCACTCCTTTCCAACTAGTTTATGGTTTGGAAGCCGTGTTGCCCATTGAATGCGAAATCCCATCACTTCAAATGGCTGTCGAATTACTTCCAGCTACTTCCGAAGAGGAGAGGCGTTTATTATACTTAGCTCAATTAGATGAGACTCGACGCGATGCTGCACTGGCAATCGAGACTCATGCAAAACGAATGAAAGCTCAGTATGATCGAAACGTGACCCCTCGAAATTTTTCGGAAGGAGATCTAGTGCTATTGTATGATCAAGCTAACGATAAATTAGGTGCTAGAAAATTCGTTCCTATGTGGCATGGACCCTACATTGTTAAGCGAAAGCTAGCAAAAGGGGCCTATGAGCTGGTTGACTTTGATGGGGACTCTTTAGGTAAACCCAGAAATGGACTTTACCTAAAGAGGTACTATGCTTAAATGATGGGTGTGAAGATTTTAGTTAAGTTAGTTAGGTTAATTTTTCTTTCTAGCTAGTGTGTTTGTTAGTATAGACAGTGTGCTTAGCTTAGAAAGTGTGTTTTTCGTCGTTATTCTGCTTATCTTGGTTTTACCCTTGATGTTTGCAGATGTCGATGCCTCTCCAAACGTACATTGGATTTGCTGATGGTGCTTGTCGTAATAAACGGAATATCTCTTCTGCAGCTTGGGTTATCTATTCGCCCTCTGACGAGTTAGTTTCTATGCATGGGGTGAGCCTCGGTCAAACAACAAACAACATTGCAGAATACAGTGCAGTGATTGAGTTATTATCTGAATCCATTTCATTTGGGATTCGGAGTTTGATAGTGAGGTTAGATTCTGAACTCGTTGTATTACAGCTTAATAGAGTTTATGCCATTAGAAATCCAGTGTTATTAAGGTTATTTTTTAGAGTGCGTCTCTTGGAACGTGAGTTTGATTACATTGAATATCAACATATTCCAAGGTCTTTAAATACATTAGCAGATGCAATTGCTTCTCGAATGTTAGACAGACATTTGCAATAATCATACATGTAAATTTAAAAACATTAACATTTAATATGTTTAACAAGATAAGCCGGTAATAATGATATATATAGATAGGAGTGTGTCAAAAAATACATCGTCTTCGATCATAGGTTGCAAAACACCTTATGATCGGCAAAAATGATAAGTACAAAAAACCAAAATGTCACGTGTGTCTACAAAAACGATCAACCAATCACTGGTGATGATCTCTATACGACACCACTGCACGGGCTACCCTACACAAGAACCTCCTAAAAGGTCCTGGGACTGCGACTACATAGCGTTGAAGTCTAATAGGAATATCATCTATAGTAGTCTCTGGTATATCCGCCGTCAGACGCTCTAGATCCTGCTCCAACTCAGCTAAGGTCTCTACAGCCGCATCCTGTGGGACCGGTGCCGGTGCAACTGGTTGTCTCCTCTCGAAAGGCCGGAGATTGGCTGGGCGCCGTGGACCTACATCTGCATTTTGAAAATTTTTACTGTCAGTTTTGAGACGATATATAAAAACAAAAAAAAAAAAAATATAGATAATTTAAAAACTTGTGAAAAATGAAGTACCTCTGTTGTCCCATTGTTCTCCCTGTGGAAGAACCATGTCCGGATCACCGCGAAAATCCACTCCAGCATAAGGAAAATCCTGGATCACAAAGACCTGGTCCTCCAACCAGTGAAAGTAACCCGCAGGAAATCGGACAACTCCCGCTCCCTCATCAGGATGTCGGGCCATCACCGCAACCCATCGCATCAACTTTGGCTCCCGAGGAGGCCCAACCGCAACAGTGAGATGTTGCAGGATCAGCATCGGAACTCTCTCTAGGGCAAAGCTCACAACCAAAGGCCCATACCCAAAGGTCTTTAATTGCCCGTTCTTTGCCCTAGTCAGTTGGCCCTTCATATTGGCCAACACAGCGTCGCACAAGTTGAAAATGGTGCCTCGGAAGCAATCAATCACCATCCGCATTTGGGACCCGGTGGCAATGTGCAAAGCGGCTGCGCCGCAGAGTCTGGTAACTATAAAGGCAATTACCATAAGTTCAGGTCGGGATATGTATTTGATTTCTATCCCCTTCTCCTGGTTTTGATTATTGCACCACTCTAGCCAGAGACTAGCAAGGGATTGGCCACCCGGCCTAGTCCCGAACAGAGACAGTTGCTCGCCCCTATTAGGCAAACCAGTGAGAAAATATATGTCTGAGGGCTCTATCTCGAGCTGGTGCCCTCCGATGTAAAAACATTGATCCTGAACATTCCACCTTTCAACCAGCCACTCTAAGAATCGCACCTGGGCCCTCATGCCAGGTATGGCCCAGTATTTGTAGAGACCGCATGCCTTCAAAGCATCAATGGAAGGTTGATGATCTATTGCGGCCAAATCGACATCTTCGTGTTCTCTTTCATGCCAATCAAGCATGGTGGGCAATCTACACACCAGAAAACATCCATTAGAATTCACTAAATCAAAAATTAATGGTTCAAATTTGAGATTTGGGGGTTTAAAAATGCTTTGCGCGGAGTACGCACCCCGCGTTCAGAAACAGAGCGTGGGTACGCAACTGCTCTGAAGGTAGGTTGCGTACACCCGCCATTTTCCCAATGGAGAAAATGTCGAGGTACGCAGGTCACCCATGGGGCACCTACATACCCCGAAAAGCGGATCTTGAAACCCCAAAGCCCCCAAAAAATCAAACTAGGGCCTAAAATGAAATTCTAAACGGATGAAAACAAAGAGGAGGATGTTGTGAAATACTTGAAAGAGACGGCGCTCGATTCCGACGGTCAGATTCTCCGCAAAGTCCACGGGAAGTTTCTTGCCAAAAGCCCTTTTCTCTCCCTCAACAGTAAAATGGTAAAAATGACATGGTAAAAGGTCTTTTTATAGGTTTTTTGGATAAATGAATGCTAAGTTTGTTTATTTTTCACCATGGAAGGATATTTTTCAATGTATTTTTGCCTATCTTAAACAGGTATGAGTAATGTGTTGTTTTTGTGCAGGACAAAAAGGAATTTCAGGGAAAATTATCATTTTTCACGAACCAAGACATCAGAGTCATCTTTTAAGCCCTTTTCTGACTCCTAAAACATGAAAAGATTGCCGAGCGTTTCTTTTACACTCGTTAAAACGGAATTAAAAGACGGTCCCCTTATAGCCCTTTTCTGACCGTAAAAACAGGAAAAGATTGCCGGGTTTTTGTCGTTTCAAACTTGATATTGGAAATAAAACGACGTGTCCTTGATCGCTTTTTACTTTTCAGGTCAGAGGCACTAATCATGAAAGTACTCCTTGGTCGCAAGATCAAGCGGTTCTCTCAAGTATTATTTTATACTTTTTCGGGCTTGGGAGACACAAATTTACGAAAAAGTTCAACCCTGGAGTCTTCTTTAGTTTTTTCAGACTCTCTAAAATTGAAAAACGCCGAGTTTCTCCTATACTGGACTCGTTAAAATTTCACAGTAAAGGACCTGTTCGATTGCAAACAGGAACGGACCACTCCTTCTTAGGGTTCGAATCTAAACTAAGTTGGACTCATCCGAAGGATGAGCTTATAATCAAGCATATGTTATCCTCCTCAAGCTTGTAAAAAATAAAGAGGTACTTGCCAGAAATGGTGGGGGAAAAGAGAGAAGAATGAGCCTATTTGTTATCCTTTGTCACAGAAAAAACCTTATTACCACTCTTGAACACGACACTTTTCATTTACCTGGGTTGGGAAATCCTTTGTCTTAAAGTTGATTAAACCACTTTGAAAGTCTTCAACCGTTTCTGGGTATTAACTTTGGGTCAATCGTCGCCAAGCCATCTGTCGTGTCGTTATGTGTTCAAGAGGTCTCTGCAAATAAACCATTCATATGCAAAATATTTGTCATCCATTTTTGACCATCCCTGAGTCAGTCCTTACAGCAACATTTCTTCAACTTGAACTATGATTTCGTGTTGTGGGCTTGCCTGCAACGGGTCGCTTTCTATCGACATCAGCGCATTATCTAGAGAGATGACTTAGAAATCGTCAGTACCTTGAAGTCTGCATGCATCAATGGCAGGTTTCTCGCCTTTGACGACAGTTTACATCATTGACTTTCGATCGAAGGATTCCGTGACATGTTCGACATCAACCCATTCATTCACATCTCATGGATTGTACTGGGTACTTTGAGAACCATTGACATCACTGGTGGTCTCTCTCACACTTGTTAACAGTTTACATCATTGACTGGTAATCAAGTGGTTTCTACCATGTTCGACATCAACTCATTTATTTGCATGGATAGAATCGTACCAATTCGGGAAGTAGAAATCAAGACCCTGGATCTAGTTTCCACCATCCAGGCTGCGAGGAGTTTTGTATTCATTATATAGTAGACTAATCATAAACAGATGGCTGCGTCCATACTGTGTCTACATGTGTCTATGATTGTGATGTATTGCAAAATCATTCCTGTATCAGAGCAGTAGTTAGATTGTTAGTTAAAGTTTTCAATCTGAGTATGGGAATGCCTACCTCAGCGATGATATCATCTTATATATGTATTTTGTGTTGAATATTTGCAGGTTCTGACCGGGCTCTCCACAAGATAATCCTTGAAATGATAAAGTACTTCACCCTTCCTAGATGATTTAAAACCCTAATCTACTACAGGCTTCGCACTTTAGGGGGCAATCTGTTACACTAAAAAATGTCACCATGACTATTTGCAGTTAGTATGGCTCCATCAACTGTCATACTATCCTCCTTGGCAAGTCTCATGCCTCTGCTTTTCATGTCAAACTCCAAGCAAGAGAGAAAAGTCATTTAAAGTCAATTATCTCTGGGTACGCAGTTTCTCTCAGCCTTACCTGCGTGTACGCAACCCAAGTTCACAATACCTGCGTACTTGTACGCTCTGTATGTAAAGGGGTGTGTGCATACCCCTGTAAAGGTCAAAAGGCGCGAGTTTCATCTTAAAAAAGTTACTTGTAGTCATTTCTAGAGCATTCTAGAAGCTTGTTTGACGTGTATTGAGCGCCTCCAGATGGTTCATGTATCCCTATGAAAGAGGAACTTATCCCATCAAGAGGGGAGCCAACCCATCCAAAGAGGGGCTTATCCCATTGATGGTGGACCTGATTAACTTCCTCTAGAGCACTATAAATACAGGCATTGGGCCAGAGGGAGGGGAGGTTGAAAGCTGAACATTCCTAAGGGTAGATGCTGCTGGAATTAGGACTTCCTTGTAGAAGCTTGTGAGGAGAGATTCCCATCCTTTCTTGTTTCATTTAGAAGTGGGTGAGCTGATCAAAGTAAAGGAAAACTCTTGCTGGACCCTGGGAGGAACTTGCACAACACCAAGGCTCAGGTTGTAATGGTTTCTTTTGTTTCCTATTAATACAAATAAGTCCATTCTTCTCAACAATTTGTTATTTATGAGTTGTTTCATATACTCCTTGGTTTGTACGTTAAATATGTTTTATTTTATGAGATATTCAGGTGCTATTTAATCGTTTGATTGTTAGTGAATGCAGGTTTCGAAGAGAAGGAGGAGCTCATCCGGATCGATGAGGCTGGACTGCTACAACAGTGTTGGACTACAGGTAGGATCTAAACACTTGATTTCTCATATGGTAAATGCATATTTAGAGAAGGATTGTTCTTAATTGTCTTGTTTGTCACTAGAAAGCCTTAAGCTTCTAGGGAGGTTGGTTTTGTCCGCAAAATTGACTCTTTCTGCTTGACACTACAGGCACTCCATAGATTGAAGGCATATTTAGATAGTATTAAAGTCAATCAAGAAAAATCTTCCAAAGAAAATGATGAACAAGAGGATATTAATGGATATATTCTCAAAAAAATGGAAGGAAATAGAGGCAGTAGGAACGTTGGAAAACCCCATAGGAAAAGAACTAGAAGTGAATCTATTGAAAAAAAAGAGTCTATAACTTCTATTTAAATTCAAACATTGGGGTTTGATGTAAAGGAGGAACATAAATATGATAGTATTACCTCTGTGTCAAAAAACAAAAAGACTACATCTAAGCTACAAGGGGAATTTAGAAAAATCAAACCTCCAAACTTTGATGGGGAATCTGAAGAAGGGGCAGAAGCTTGGCTAGTGATTTCTCCAAACGCACTTGGATATACTTCTTAAAACTCAAGAGTGAAGTATTTAACATATTCTTGGCCTTTAGGGCCTTTGTTGAAAAACAATTTGGACATCAAATTCTTAAGCTAAGATCTGATAATGGTGGAGAATATGTTAACAAAAAATTCATCAACTTTTGCACTGAGAATGGAATTCAAATGCAACATAATGTTCCATATACTCCACAAGAAAATGGTGTAGCTGAAAGGAAGAATCACACCTTAAAGGAAATGGCTAATTGTATGCTTCAATCTAAAGGACTTAGTCTTAGTATTTTGGCAAAAGTAATTAACTGTGCAAATTACATAATAAATCGCACTCCTACTAAGGTTTTAAAGACTATCACTCGAGAAGAAGCATGGAGCTCAATTAAACCAGATGTAAGTCACTTTCGTGTTTTTGGAAGTGAAGCATGGGCCCATATTCCAGATGAGAAACATAAAGCTTTAGAACGTAAGAGTGAAAAATGTATTTTTGTTGGATATTTTGAAGGTCAAAGGATACAAACTTATTCCACTTAAGTCCAAAAATGTTATCATTAGAAGAGATGTAAAGTTAGTTGAAAATATATCGGCCTACAAGCCTAGTTCGGTGAATGTGCCACCTCTCTCTATCCCTTCTACTTCTAAAAATATTTCTTCTTCAGATGATAACAGCAAGGATGAAAATCCTCCCCCACCTTCTCAGGATCCTCCTTCAGCTCCTCAGCTTCCAAAATGGGTCTGTGCTACTCGGGATGCAACAGGTGCTCTTGCCGGTGATCCTATAGATCAACGACGTACACGTTCTCAATTCAATGGAGCCTCTTCTTTACTAGCTCAAGCTTCAGCTCATTATGATCCTGACACCTTTGCAGAAGCTTTAGGCCATCCAGATTGGGACGCATCTATGAATGAAGAATATCGTTCATTATTGGCAAACGATACATGGGATCTTGTTCCCATTCCAAAGGGACAAAAACTTGTTAGATGCAAATGGGTTTACAGAACCAAGTACAGACGAGATGGAAAAGTGGATAAACATAAAGCTCGTCTTGTTGCTAAGGGTTTTTCACAAGTTGAAGGCATTTACTATACTGAAACCTTCTCCCCTATTGCCAAAATGAACTCTATTTGCTTTGTTCTTTCCCTTGCTGCCTCTTTCAAATGGGAAGTCCATTAGATGGATGTTAAATCTGCCTTCTTGCATGGGGACTTGCATGAAGAAATCTATATGGAACAACCTACTGGCTTTATACAAACAGACTCCAGCCTTGTATGTCAGCTTAAGAAATCCCTTTATGGTCTCAAGCAAGCCCCTCGAGCTTGGTATGCCAAAATGGATAGCTTTCTTTTAGAAACTGGATTTTCTAGGTGTCATTCTGACAATACTATCTACACCAAGAAAGTGGGCAAGTCTCTTATCATTCTTGTTCTTTATGTTGATGATCTTATCCTTACTGGTAGTGATCCCAACCTTATAAACCATGTGAAGTCCAGCACTAAAAAGAAGTTTGAAATGACAAACTTAGGACACTTGCATTATTTTCTTGGTCTTCAAGTCTTGCAATCCAAGGAAGGTATTTCCCTTTCCCAGTCCAAGTATGCATGTGATCTTCTATGCCATTTTCACATGGAAGACTGTAAGCCAACCCCTTCTCCCTTTCAATCTGGAGCCAAACTTTTAGTCACTTGTACTTCCCCTGAAGTTGATGCTACCTTATATCGTCAAATTGTAGGAAAACTTTTGTATCTGACCTATACTCATCCTGACATTTCCTTTGCTATTGGCCTTATTGCTCAGTTTATGCAAAACCCACATGAAAGTCATTGGAAAGCAACTAAGAGAATACTTCATTATGTTCGAGGTACAGTTTAGTTGGGATTCATTACAGTGCAGAAGCATCTCCTCTATTGGTTGGTTTCACTGATTCTGATTAGGCTGGTGACCCTGATGATCGGAAGTCTACTGAAGGTTATGTGTTCACTCTTGGTTCAGGACTTATTACCTGGGCTTGCAGGAAACAATGTGCCAATTCTCTTTCTTCAGCAGAAGCAGAGTATCGTGGTGTCGTAGAAGCTAGTAAGGAATCCATGTGGCTTCATCAGATCCTGTCAGATTTTGGCTTTCAGCAGCAACATCCGACTACAATTTGGTGTGATAATCAAAGTGCCATTCAACTATGCAAATATCCAGTCCAACATCAGCGCAAAAAACACATTTAACTGCACATGCACTTCATCAGAAAGCTCATTCACGACCATGTTCTTGAAGTGCAATATTGTTCAATAGATGATCAAGTTGCAGACATCTTTACAAAGGCTCTCACAGAGGCGAAGTTTACTAAACTTCGATTTATGGTTGGATTTCAAGAAGTGGTCACTAAGGGGGGGATAGGCTCTAATGCCTCCTTCCTTCTCCTATTGTGTCATATTTGTACATCCTTCAATCCCATCCCAAGTTGTTCTTAAGGGGGGATGTTAGGATATTTCGACACATAAGAAATAGTTAAGTATAACTTGGTCTAGTGTAGAGTTAGGTAAAGTGTGTTTTTTTACTATGTACTCTTGTAACTTACAATCCGACAGTCACGATATGTAGTGATTCAACGGTTTATTCTCTCCTCGGTATTACTGACACTTGATCCATGGCTTAACACCAGATTGGTCCATGATCTCTATTTAAAGAGCATGGAAGGTCATTTGTAGGGTAACCGTTCATGAGAGAAGCTTATGTAAATTTTCATTCTTTTATTAATAAATTGCCTGAAGTGGTCGCGTTGGCTCAGGGCGTGGACTGTTTCTCTCTTTGAGGGTTTTAACCACATCAAGAATACTGGTGTATTGATCTGTGATCTATTTGTGAGTGATGTCCTTTAGTGTTCTGTCTAAAGAACTTACCCTGTAAATTCCTACAAAATGTAAAAAAAACACATAAAATTAACTTATAAATATAAATTAGACAAAAAATTAAAAATTAAAAAATAAAAATATCATAAAGCAAGTAAACAATAAATAAATAAATAAAATAAACATAATTTAACAAAAACAAAATTAATTTAACAAAATAAAAATAAAAACATTTTTTTAAATAAAAATAAAAATTACATAGCGAAAAAATTAAATTGAATTAAAAATAAATCAAAATAAAAACAATTTAAAAAAATCAAAATCAAAAAAAAAAATCAAAAGAAAAAATAAATAACTAAATTAAAAAAATTAATTAAAAAACAAAAGTTACAAAAAAAATTAAAAATAATAAAAAAAAGGTTAATAAAAAATTCTAGCCACCACTGGGCGGGGTTGGCCGCGAGCACGGGCAGGGAGGCGGGCTACACGCAACTGCCTCCTCACCTGTGCCCGCGGCCAACCCCGCCTGGGGAGTTAAAGGCCAATTCCGGGAATCGGTCGGCCACCCCCTAGGTGGGGTTGGCCGCCTCCTCGCCCGCGCCCACAGCCAACCCCGCCCAAGCGTGACCGAAATTTTTATTTATTTATTTATTGTAATTTTTGTTTTTTAATTTTTTTTTGTTTTAAATATATTTTTAACTTCTTTTTTTTTAACTGTTTGGTTTTGATTTGTTTTTTAATTTAAATTTATATATTTTTAATTGTTTTTTAATGTTTTGTTTTTTTTTCATTTTTTGTTTTAATTTTTTTTTTTTAATTTTTATGTTTTTTTGTTTTTAAATTTTATTTTATTTTTAATTTAAATATTTATTTTATTTTTTCAATTTTTTTAATATTTTGTTTAGTTTTTTTTTTTTAATTATTATTATGTGGTTGTATTTTTTTTTTAAATTTAAAAAATGTCATGGATGCATTTTTTTAGATTAATATTCAAATTTTTTCTTCAAATTTTATGTTTTTTTTGAAATATTTTCTTTTTTTAATTCATTTTTTAATATTTTTATTTATTTTTTATTTTTGTTTAATTTTACATTTTTATGGGTGTTTTTTTAGTTTTTTAAATATATTTTTTATTGTTTCAGTAGTTTTTTTTTTTTTTTACCAACATGAAAATCACAAACATTTAAAAAAAATATATCCACACTTAATACATTAGAAAATTTAAAGTGTAAAAAATAAGCCCTCTAAACAAAAAGGGTTGATGTTGCATCAACCCTTTTCAAAATCAAGATGAAAATCACTAACATTTAAAAAAGGTGTTCATACTTGCTACATAAAAAAAAAATTAAAGTGTCAAAAATAAACTCTTTAAAAAAATGTGTTGATGCTGCATCAGCACTTTTCAAAATCAAGATGAAAATCACTAACGTTTTAAAAAAAATGTTCATACTTGATACATAAGAAAATTTAAAGTGCTAAAAATATGCTAAAAAAGTGTATTCTGGCATCACCACTTTTCAAAATAGGGTGATTTTTTTCTACCTCAAAAAAACGAGTACCAGTTCATTTTCTCGTTTGATCGGTAACTATGTTAATATTCTTCTCTCATATTTATTTACTCTGTTAGTACAGATATGTCATTTGATTTCCAAGAGGAGGTAATTTATGATGAATACAATGATGATGATGACAAAGATTTTTATCCTATACAACTAATTTTAAAAACTGATTTCTCTCATGAAGATTCATGTGTTATGACTTTGTCTCCTATTGCTGAACACAAATTTTATCTTGAGCATTTTTATGAGTTAGTTTTGCAAGTTTCTAACGCTTTTCATTTTGATTTTCTTTTGGAAACTTGCATCTATAGCATTTTGTTGGAATGCCTTTTTAATGGCAATTCAATCACTAAATTTAATGATAGGTTCCAAAGTTTCCCTGTAACATTATTTTGTAATTATAAGGTACATAGCGATTTGTTTTTGTTTGCTTTCTTTTGATTCTTTTGTTATGTTTTCTTTTTTGATATTTTATGCAGGCATGTTCAAAATCCCAGTATTGAGCACCCTCAAGATTCATTAATAGAGAATAATGAATATGTAATTGAATATCAAGAATTTTTTCTTTTCCATTTTCACTTAATGTTCATCTCATTTCAAATATCTCTTTATTCTCTAAGGCATTGTCGACCAAATTTAACTCTTGAGAGTGTTCCTACACAATCTGACCTGCTACCTTCTCCTCTGGATAGTTTTCAATCTCTGACAAATATACACCCATACTTTTATGATCCCATAGATATTTGTTCGGAGAGAACGTTCCAAAAGAGATGGTTTACAAATAAGTTATTTGTAAATAAGTTGATGTTTGTACATACTTTATCAATAGATGTACATAATGAATTCAAACTTATTTTTGTTGGTTTAATTACAATTGTACTTTTATTACTAATGTTTGACTTGTCTGTACACACAGTAAATAAAGAACCTTAATGGCTACACTAGAAGTTTGATCTCACCTAGTCTTAATTTACTTTTTAGATTAGGATTAGGAATAGATTAGATTTATTTTTGTTAATGTTTTGTATATTGAATAAAAAAGATGATTTTTAAACAATTTTTTATACGTGGAAGAAGATGAAAACTAATGAGGTAAACTTACTATCAAATTCTTCCAAGTATGAATTTGCAATTTTATTATCATCTATTAGCGTTTTTATTTTAGTTTGTTCATTTTTACATTATTTCTTTCTTATATTTTTGTTATGCTTTTTGTGGGTTTTGATTTGATCCAAGTTTTGCGAATAAGACAGTTGTGATAAATATAAATGTTAAATGGAGTATTTTTCGAGCCTTACTCATGGAGGTTTCCTTAACTTTTAATTTTCCTATTCATTTTCGTGATATGTTTTTAAAGCAAGTCTTGATTAAGGAAATAAATCCATGTTAAGCTCTTAACAACTCTTTATTAGTTTGTTTTTGATAAAATCATGAACAAGAAATTCATTAAACGAGACAACATTTTTACTTGACAAACACGTAACAAGACCTTAATTCCTTATGTCAAGATTTTACTTTTACCTTGTTTGAGTTATGCCTATTTCATTGTTTTGTTTGCAATGGTTTAATTTTATTTTAGTTTGGTTTGAATTTCTCTTCGCTCCTGTTTTCGGCTTTGATTTCACGACATTTCATTTTGTTTCCTTTTGAAAATCCCCTTGTGTGTTCTTTTACCAACCTTTTAGTTGGAGGGCCTTTTCGACCCACCTTTGCTCTAATATATGAGAAATATTTATTCATATTTAATGAAATTCATTGGTAAAAGGGAGAACATCAAAATAATTATCAAATTGTTATCTTTCATATTCATATTTGAAACTCTTATTATATTGTTTTTCTTTATTATTTTGATAATCTCACTTTATAACATAAGAGATGATTTTGTTTTCGCAACAACTTATATTATAAACAGCTCTTACTAAAGCAACAAACACATTTAATATTTTTATAATTCTTCTAAGTCATCCAAATCTCTTAAGGAGAAGATTTGTCTACCCATTTATGGTAAAAGTATCAAAGTGTAAATTAAAAGTTGTGTAAAATAACTGAAAAAATAGGGGGTCTCCGTAATGAGCCAGCCTACCATGCTCATGGTTCTTGATGGTTATGACATAATATCATAGTTGGTCACCAAACCAGGATTATGGCTTATCGCAATTCGCTATAAGACGAGAGGTCTTATCACAAGTCGGCTTGTTCATGACTATCAACACTTGTGAATGGCATTGTCAATATCTTGTTACCAAGCTAGGACAATTGTTTTCAAATTTATTAATGAATTATGTCTCCTCTAAAATGTTTAAACATAGCTAACCCTAACCCTGTCAAGGCTATGGACACTTGCTAGCAGTAGTGGCTCTACCTATGACAACGAGAGTTCATCTTTCATATTGTTATGGATTAATTACCTTTCTATAATGTTGATATTTTCTTTTAAACCCTCTAGAGGGTATAACTATGTTAATCCATTTTTTTGGATATATTTTTACCCCCTCCCTTCGTAATATGTTTAAACATCAGATGGTATTTTTCTCCTAGCTTTGGACACTACTCTTAAGGGAGCTTCGAATAATTACCCACTTTTAAAATGTCATGAGATAATGAATAAATCATAAACTTACCCAACTTTTGAATAAATTATGAGCAAACTATGTATGCCATCATTTAATCCTACCCATACTCATGATTGTGGGTGTTAGATCCACTACAACTTGAAAGTAGGCCTTCAAAAATCCCCCATCCCCAATTGTATTTTTATTTTTTTTCCTCAAACTGAAGTACTTTATGATCCAGTTCATTCCACCACTCATTCTATCTTTCCTTTGAACCTCATTTCTTGGCTTTTGACAAATTTTTTCCTCTAGTGTTTTTCATGGATGATATTTTTGGCCTCTAAAGTGATCAATGGTGATGCAGGTATTTTCTTCCACATGCCTTTGATGAAATTATAGACACAACCATTTGCATCATGTCCATAATAATGAAATTGATGACATTTAAATGTAATTATGACATAATCTAGTGACTGTGTATCCTTATATTAGCCAATCATAAAGTTGATTGATTATGGTAGCCCAAATTTCAAATTTAAATAAACTAGTAGTTATCATCCATTTCTATGAAGAAGACTAAAATATCACCAATTTTATTAAAGAACTTTGATAAATGGACTTTTAGAGGTGGTTTTTAAAGCTTAACCCATACAATCTAAGTCAATGCTTTTCCTCTTCTAGAATCAAATTAGGGGTACCACTTCTTTAGAGTCAAAAAATACAAACCCTAAAGCCAACAAGTGTCTAAAATGTTTTCCACATCATCCTCCAATCTAAAATTAAATGTTAACTTGCCACTAATGAAAACATGAAAAACTAAATGCATGGCTAAGGAGTGGCATCCACATTCCATCAATCCATCGCTCCATAACATTAGAGAAATTTTGAGGTCTAAAATTAGGCTCATGAGGAAAATAATAAAATAAGAGATGAAATTTCAAAGGGAAAGATAGACAACTACCTATTTTAATTGAATTTCAATGTATCTCCTTGCAAGTTTACTCAAATATCAAGTGTATACACCCATGGGATGTTGAATTAAATTATGCATCTAAAAAATACCTACAATAGAAATTTGAGTAAAGTCGTAAGGAGATAAGTCAAAAATATTTTAACAAAAGTACTTTTTTCTTTCCCTCCAAAAGTATTTACCCTTATGGTTGACATCACCATCTTGAATCCTATTGGTTCTTTCAAATATTCTCATAACACATTTTAACCTTTCAAAGTATATGTTCATGGCATCACTTTGACCTTTTCGATGTCTAGTTCCTAGATATCTCTAGCAATCTTACCTCCTGCAAGGTTGTCACTAGTATTTTTATGTTTCCACCTAATTGATCTTTGAAATCTCTATTCTAGGATATTTATAAGGGCACGAACATAAAATGCAATAATTCATCATGTCCTTTCCATTTGAAATTTCCCCACAAACTTCCATGGGTGCATTAACTTATGTCATGTCCTCATCAACTATTCTAACAAATATGGCAAGTCCCCACAAGCTATTGTACCTCTTCCCTCAATCTCTTCATCTAAGGACTTCAAACGTTTTGTATTCATAGGTTCATCATGATCTTCCTTGAATTCCTTCATTTGGGTCCCCTTGACACTCTCTGTTGATTATATCTGGAAACAAGATGGTGAGAATTTTGTGTGGATCTTCTAAATAATCAATCAAGTTCACCTTAGGATCCATCATGAGCAATCAAAACGTAGCTACCATCTTGTTGATGGGCAAAAATGACCTCATCAACATGTAAGGGAGACCACCCAGTCAAAGCCCCAACTAAGACCTTATCCATTTGATTTTACAGTTCTTATTGGTTCTATTGGGTCCAGTTACCCCCTCACTCTCCTTGTTGACTTGTGATGTCTCTAATTAATCATCAACAAGAAGAGGAAATCAAACCTACCCTCATGCAATATACATGCAAGAAAGCAATCCTCAATCTTATTTAATGGCTTAGCCAAGCCACTAATGGTGGTTGCCTCTATGAAAGATGACTTAAAGAAAAGGAAAAAGAAATGCAAATGCAGATGTAATCCTAATTTATGATGTCAATAAAAAGAGGAAAACTTATCTTGAATAGGTAAAAGATAATTTTACTCCTACTCAATAGAAAAGATAACTAACAAGGAGAGAAAAATACTATGATTGTATCTAGGGTTAGATTATATGTTTAAATCATTAAAATAGTTCAATGACTCAAAGATGACTCAAGCAAATACACCATGAAACAATTCTGATAAATAGTTATCAAGATAACTCGTGCACATACTCAGATACAATCATATGGAATGAATTCATTGTAGGATTTATGTAGGGTAAAAGAAAAAGTTCATTTCAATCCAATCGTAAAGAAAAGAAAGATAAGGTTGCATGTAAACAATAAATAATTATTGTTCACCACATCCAAACCTCCATGAATTCATTGTCCAACTCTGATCAAATCCTATTAGCTCTACAAAGATAGCTTTAACCATAACAACAATCAACATATAAATAAGCAATACCAACAATATTGTTAGATATTGTTCACCAATATGCTAAGTGGCACAAAATTAACCAAATTGAAAGAAGCATTAAGAAATAACAACAAATTTGTCGATCTGAAGCAATAATGCAATGAAAAGAGATCAATTGTTATTAACTCCAATGCTTTGTACATATACAATCTTCAAAGTCTTAAATGTTATGATAAATCAATTTTACAATAGTGTAAAATTGATTGCTTGACATAATTTCTAACTTTTATAATTCTACAGAGATACCTCACTGTCACAATAGTGCAACCCATAAAGAAATCTCTACAGAATTTCCCCTCCAAAGTGTCAGATCTGGTCTCCAAATCGCAATTTATAATCTACAAACATAATTCTAAATTTGGAGAGTTGTTGGGAGACAGATTTGCTCCAACAATTTTTCAGTTGGCAAAAATAATTTTTTCCTTTTTTCGGTGCAATCTCATTGATTCAAGATGTCTTGGGGCTGATCTTTCCAACTGCTCTCTGCCAAAATAACCAAAAACAGAAAAATGCAAACCAATTAATTTTGATAATAGAAATAAAAAAGTATTCTCTCAACAAATTGCCAAATAAAAATTAAACTGGAAAAACTAAAACAAAAAGGTTCCATGTTGTGATTGTTTCTTGTAGAGATTTAATTAGCACTTGAACAAGTTGAAGAATGAATTAGCGACAACAGTTACTCTAAGCCAATGAAATTTGCCCAAATCAAACTTAGCAAAACCAATTATTGTTACAAATTATTTACTGAATTTTCTGATAAATTTTTGGGCTATTAAATGCTTAGCGCTGATTGATTTGATCTTCCCAAATTGTTCTCCATGATTCTAGCTTTCTAACGAATTATCATGGGCCTCATTTGGCCAAATAAAATTCTAGATAAAACTTTCCAAAATCAAATTATCAAAGCTATGAATTTACTAAAAATAAATCCCTAAAACATTATCTTAATTTAATTTTCGATTTTTTAAATAAAATAAATATGTTGAAAACTTTATTAAATTTAATAATAATAAAAAAATAAAAATATTTAAATTAAATAATAATAAAAACAAAATTCGAATAAAGTTTGTTAAACTAAGTTAGGCTGAGGCTTTAAGTCACGTACATATATATACATTGCCCGGGAGGAATAAGGAAGAGGAGAGGAGGGGAGCGAGGAGCCCGGGCTCCAGGTTGAGTGGGTCCTCCCTCATATTATATTCATTTATAAAACAAAACCCCTCGTGAGTTTGCTTATAGAGGAGAGGGACCTAGAAGCCCGTAAATTTTTCGAAATAAATTAAATTTTCTTATAGAGGAGAGGGACCCAGAAAACCATAAAGTTTTTGAAATAAATTTTCTTTTTTCGGGCTCTGAATACGGTTAAAACGTTTATATATAATTTTTAAATGTTTTAATATATATATTAAATACAAGGTTTTTATTATATGATTTATATATATATATATATATGCCTGATTTCTTTCCCTTATGGTTTTGTATAATTATTAAATAAAATAATAATTAATTGAAAATTAATTAATTAAAAAACTTTAAAATTAATATTTATAAATTAATTAAAAAATATAATTAATATAAGATTGTAGACTTTTCTGATTCATAATATAAATAATAATGTTTTTTGGATTAATCATATCATTAAGATTTGGTGGACAGTTCGTATCAACTAATATGAACCATATTAGTTGATTCCATCGTCAATCAAAGCTTAATGATGTGGTTAATCCAAAAGACATTATTATTTATAGATTAGATGAATTAAATAATAATATTTATAAATTAGTTAAATAATTATATTTACAAGTTTAAATTAATTAAATTTACAAATTAATGATAAAAATATATTTTGTACATTTATAAGCTTAGATAGTGAAAATTATTGTAAACTTTGGAAAAACATCATTTTCAAACCATAAGTCTAAATTAAAGTAGTTGAGAAACTACTGAGAAACCACACTCAATGAAGCAATCAAAACAACTACTGAGAAACCACACTCAATGAAGCAATCAAAACACAAATCAAAAGACCTGAGCATTAAAAGAATGATATGACCAAAATTGACATAGAAGGTCTGTATTATCATTATGAAGATAGTAAAAAAATGAGTTGTTGTTTGGCCACAACACATCCATAACTCAATTCCATTTTAATATCCTATATACACTTTATATGTATCTAAAAAAACCAAATATATATAAATACACTTACTTTTATTAGAAATACATATTCCAAATTTAATGTTTACTATCTATTATCTAAATCCACAAATAACATAAAGTTACAAAATACATGTCCCAAATTTGTCTTTCACTATCTATTATCCAAATCCACAAATAAACAAAGTTACAAGTTTCAAACAATAAAAAACAACGAAATTGTATTTCCAAATTCATTTGCTCCTCCTACCATAGTTGTCTCATCTACAAAAGCAACAACCAAAAAAATGACACCAACAATAATAAAAAAATATAATTTATCTTTTAAAAATAAAAAATCTACAATAGCTTATAAGTATAAGCTAGTAGATAATTTTACCAAAATACACTATCACCATTATAACGCATTTATATTTTAACAAAATCACTAAACCAAAATAATAATATAATACATGAAAACCATTAATATTTTCAATAACCAACAAAGATTTATTGAAATGTGGGAACATGCTCTTAGAAAGAAACCTAACTTAACCCAATCATAAATATCAGCTAAATAATTATAATCATTTAACCCAATCATAAATATGAGCTAACATGAAATATCCAAATATATGAAATAATTTAATTCCCATTCTTTATTATTATTATTATTAATTATTTATTTATATATATATGTAATAGGGAAATGACAAAAGTTATATTTAGTTTGTTATTTTCATTATCTAATGATCTTCTATTATAAGATCAGGAATATAATTATACTTCTCATTATACTTATTAGACGAAAAAGATATATATATAGGTGGATTCATTCTGTGTGTACGGTAATTTCCTTTGAGTTTGTTAAATAAAAAGGTCAAATGAGAAAGTTTTGTGAAATCCGCTTTCACATATCTAATGTTATCTTCAATGAAGGCATCAGTGAAAGAAAAAAAACATGGATGAAACAAAACTACACATGGATGCAAAAATGGGATATCTACCTCAATCCCTGTCCCACAAATAGCAAGGAGCTAAAGGATTTTGTTATGGAGAAGTTTCGTAAAAAGGTATGGGGAAAAGAGTTGAGTAGAAAGAAGAAATATTACATTGAGGAATTCAACCCTATGTGTGATTTACAACAAAAAGAGTTCATTGGAGCTAGCATTTCGTGGAGGGAAAAGGTTCTTATTGCTCAATTAAGGACCAAACAAAAAGAGTTCATTGGAGCTAGCATTTCGTGGAGGGAAAAGGTTCTTATTGCTCAATTAAGGACCAACTCACATCAACTTCGGTGTGAAACAGGACGGTGGAAAAGGCCTAAAGGCTCAAGAAGAAAGGGTGTGCACATTTTGCACGTCTGGGGCTGTGGAATCGAAAAAACATTTTGTTTTGGAATGTGATGCATTCAAAGACATCAGAGAAAGTTATGAGAACATGTTAGCATCAGTTTCTTGGCATTGTCTTTTTAGCGAGAAGATTGTTGGAAGGTTGGGTCAGCTCATCATCAATTTGAATAGGAAAAGGACTGAATTGCAAAGAGCTAAAAATAGGGAACTAATGGTCTCGTAGATTATTTTTGGTCTCTTGGACCTTAAAATATCATTTCATTTCATATTAGATGCACGACACTATCCTCTGCCTGCATACTAGGATGTTCGCTGCTAGGATGTTCGCTTTTGTTTTTAATGTTCTAATTAGTTTCAAATATTGTGGTATCTATTATATTGCAATGATTAAAAATCTATATTGGTTTCCATATTTAGAGGTCTCATATGAAATACTTGTAAGAAAGGTATGATTCTTCATTGTTAAATTTTCGATTCAAGACTTTTTTTTTGCTTGTATATAAAATGTTTCATTAAATAGTTGAAAGCATTCTAGAAAAAGTTATTATAAATATTAATAAACATAATAATGTTATATATATATATGAATTATTTTAAAAATAAAAATAAAAAACCTATTGCTTACTCATTAGATCTATGAAAGAAAATATATTTAAACACAATGTAGTTGGTATCTTGCCATTACAACCTAAACCATTCTTATGGGTCAATATGAATATCCTAGAAAATATATGGAGTTTATTAAAGGATTTTTAAATAAAAGTAATATTGTCTGCTCTTTTTAGTGGGAAGCTTTTATTTTAAATTTGAATTATATTATAGATAGATATTTATATATTATAATCCATATATTAAAGGATTTTTAAATAAAAGTAATATTGTCTGCTCTTTTTTTAGTGGGAAGCTTTTATTTTAAATTTGAATTATATTATAGATAGATATTTATATATTATAGAATAATAATAATAAATAAAAATAAAGCTGAAAATTACTTTTCTAACCAATTATGAAAAAAAAATATAATAAATTTAAAATGATTAGATTTTGAATTAATATAAAACTTATAATCATATTATTTATTATTTCTTGTGAAATTTTAAACAAATTTTTATTCTAATAACTAATAAATATATTGTTTTTAATTATAAATAAAATGGTTGCAAAGTGACTTTTTTTAACAATTTAAAATGTAGATATTTGTAGATTTTTTTTTATAAAATTTATAGTTATATAATTCTGAGAGTTAGTTTAAGTGGTCTAGAGTGAGGCATAAAGTTATTTGATATTGTTACTAGTTGTTGTTAATTACGGGTTTAACTCACTTCAATTCTCTTAGGGCAAGGCCTCGTAATCAAGACTGGCGGTTTACTGATTTACTATCCATAAAAAGTGGGACTCTGAGATTTCATGTGTTTTCATTCCAAGTGAATATATATATATATATATATATATATATATATATATATATATATATATATATTCTAATAAGATATATTATTTAAGTTAAATTGTTTCAATATTATTTTAAATTTTTAAAATGTTAAATGTTAGATAATTATCCTATTATAAAAGTTTATAATATTGCAAATATTTATTTTAGTATATTTTTAAAAAGTTAAAAAATACTTTGTTTAATCATTTTAAAATTTTTTACATTTTTTCTCAATTAAATTTACATCTCCACAAAAGATAATACATTATCTTAAATATTCTTACACAATTCAATTTTGCATCTACATTATCTTTTAATTAATTTATTTTGAAAACATATAATTATATTAATAATATGATTGGTTTTTATTGCTAAGATACCCAAATCTTAAATATGTTGATTTTTCCAATAAATATATGTATTTATTATGCAAACTAAACATTGTAGTTATATGAAACTTTTTTTGCTGCAATTTCATTGTTTTTTTGTAAGTAGTCAAACTCCTATTAGCTAAAATAGGTTACATAAAATATAACCAAGAGTCATTGTGAGGCCTAGAACCGAGGAAAACTAAGAAGAGTTGGGAGTGGACCATTTGTCTATGAAATGGAAACCATATGATCCCTTAGATAGAGTGGAGTGTTGATAGTATAACATAGTACATGCAAAAATCAAAACAAAATTTTCGAAAATAACTTTTGTCATCAAAACTAGAGCCATCAATATTGGCATCATGTGGAAATCTAATGAGAAACAAAAGGAAAGGAAGCAACAAAGGAAACTTGGTCATGCCACTTGCTTGCCTTTGGAGCAAGATGGAACTTGTTATGCTTTGCTCCTTCTCACTTCATTGGCTCTTGCTTGGTCAAGAAACTCATCATCCACATTTTCCTTGATAATGAGGCAACCATAAGAGCTTGTGCCATATTGAGAGGGCTCTTTGATGGTGGGTTGGGTTGCAAAGGTGGGGGTTTCTTCATGTTGTACTCCTATGCTTCATTCTTCAAGCTTGGAGATCCATCGACATCAGGGCCAATGCTTTATGCTTCACTTGTCTAGAAATCAGTGTGAAGAGGGAATCGAGGTTGGAGGGTGGAATTTCTATCCGTAGAGTTGTCCAAGGAGTTGGGAGACATCATTGGAGCAGGCAGAAAACCTATCCCTATGGATTTGGTGAGATGGCGAAGAGAGAGGCATGTTTGACTAACCTAAGTATTTGTTTCTACCATCTGTCTTCAAGGATAATTTTAGAGGCGAATGTTCGCCCTTTGGTGAAATTAAGGGGTTTTAAATTTTTAGTGGGCGAATATGTTGTATCATAGTACATTTTTACAAATCACCTCAAATAGCCCACCTTATTTTAAGGGAGAGGGTAAAAAAGGTAAATTTAGCCCTTGAAATTAAGACTTACAACCTTCCATTCGCCCATTTTCAAGAATAGGTTTTATTTAAGTGAATCCATTCGCCCATTTTCAAGAAAAGATTTTATTTAAGTGAATCCTATGGGCCAGATACCATATTTATAAAAGAGGTATGGTAAATTAATAAAAGTATAAATAAATGAGAGGTATGGTAAATAAATAAAACATTTTTCATATTTACTCCATAAGTCACCTTATATACATGTAAGGGTGTAAACAAATAAAAATATAAGTAAAGTGGAGGTATGGTAAATAAATAAAACGTTTTTTATATTTACTCCATAAGTCACCTTATATACATGTAAGAGTGTAAACAAATAAAAATACAAGTAAAGTGGAGGTATGGTAAATAAATAAAACGTCTTTTTATACTTACTCAAAAGGTATGGTAAATAAATAAAAATATAAATAAACTAGACGTATCGTAAATAAATAAAACCTCTTTTTATATTTAGTCCATAACCCTCGTTCTATTTATGAAGGCTCAAGAAAGAGGTTTTATTTAAGTGAATCCTATGGGCCAAATACCATATTTCTAAAAGAGGTATAGTAAATTAATAAAAATATAAATAAACGAGAGGTATGGTAAACAAATAAAACATTTTTTTATATTTACTCCATAAGTCACCTTATATTTACAAACACTAAAAAAATGGGTTATATTTAGGTGAAACCTATGGCCAAAATACTATGGGACAAATACCATGGACTAGATTGTTATTAATACCATGCAAAAAACCATTATTAACCCTAATATTAGAATTAATAAAAACAAAAATGGCACATGGTATTGACCCATGGTATTCACCTGGAATGTAGCCTATTTAAATTGGGGAATTAAACCAGCATGTAGCCTATGCTAAGATTCACTAGGACTTTACAAAGTTTTATTATTTAGTGAAAGACTCGCCAAGATCTTACAAGATTTTATAATTGAGTAAAATATTCGCCATGCCTGGTGAGAGATTCGCCAAAAAATTATATATACATATTATATTATTGATAGAATCACCTTCCATTTTTCCTATATACCATGGAGATTCGCCCATTTATTATATTTATAAATTTAGGGGGGGTTCTTAAAATTTTCCCTGTCTGTCTTTATGTGCCCTCTTTAGATAGCTCCAAAGTCCAGAGGTGACACACCAATATATTCTGGATAGCCCGTGTCCATCACCAATTCTTTTGTGTTCCTCGACTTCTAGGGAGGCCACTCTATGACGGATATGAACCAGAATATTAGGATAACATAGCTCCATGTGGTCATTTATCCATGTAATTTGGGGAGGGCGCCCTCTACCTCTGCCCCCTCTTCTTTCCCTTCCTCTTTCACAAACCATGGTGGTGGATTTAGGATAAAAAACAATGTTGAAGTCTCTAGAAACAATGACAGGGAGAATGAGAGAATGGATGTGCTTATCAGCTGTGAATCTATGTATGAATGAAGGCGGAGGGAGACCACAAGGTAATGACATGAGCATTAACTGGCACAACAAGGTTGAGGTGAGGGAAATCATGAAGCAAATGTCGGAGGCATGATTTTGACGAGCTATATTAACTCGCATAGCAATCACCTAGAGAGAGTTTGTTGCGCATGTGTGTCACTTGGCATTCATAATCACATCAGGAATGAATGTTTTCCTGCACTGACTGACATGGCTTCGCCTCCAAGGAAGCACCCATATCCAGGAGGTTGCAATTTCATTATTAATTCCCTATGTACTAGAAAAAAGTATTGGTTTACGTCTTTGAATTATACAATATAATGTCCAACTTTGCTTCCCACTTTTGATTGGGGAAAAAAGTAAGATATTATTTCTATTATACTTTTCTTTCTTCGATCAGATCAACTACCACTATTACACCAAATACAACTATTTCATAAATGCCACTAATGGGCCAATTACAACATGTCTCCGGAGATTTGAACCCACGTAGTTGCGAAAACGAATTGTTCACCAAACCACTCAAGCTAAGATCCTTTGCAATTATTTCTATTATACTAACTACATAGTAAAGATATTCATTGGAATAGAAGTTGACCAACTAAATATGATTATGTTGCTTTCATTATAAAAGATACATGCATTAAGCTAGAATATAACATATTCTTGTATTATAACTCCTTGTGACAAAGTCAAAGTATATAAACACAACTTCACCTTATTATTGTGCAACTTTCCTAACGTCACCTTGTGTGGCTCATGAGTGCAAGGTAAATTCATACACAGTAAACTCTACCTGCAATCATGTCCCATGTAGGAAGAGGGTGAAGTTGTCATGGGAGTGTTCTAAAATAATTTATTAGCTTTTTGATTATTTCTATATGTGAAAATATAATGTTGATATAGAAATCATAAATTTTATTATCATAAGTGTTTTAATATAGTGAAGAATTCATAGTATTTGAAATTTGTCAAAAGCCATTTAGAATATGCACAAATAGACATTACGAATTTATTTAGAGTTTGGGGTGGTCTCCAACAACTACGTAGAAGCATATGGTTTTTTTCAAGGCCTTTCTCTGCCTCGTGATAAAGGGATAAAAAAGATAACAATTGTTGGGGATTACAAAATTATAATAGGACACCATTAGAAATGTATTATCCCCAGGGACCTACGACTATCTTCAATTTTCCTTCATATTCGACCTTTTCTTACTTAGTTTACTGAATATAGCTATTATCACATTCTCTGACACAATAATTTTATGGTGGATCAAATGGAAAACAAGGAAATTAGAATGGAGGGGGGATAATTAATTATCAATGATCATATAAGCTATCACCCTATCCCATGATAAGGCCTCTATCCAGAAAAGGGTGTTTTGAAGGATAATTAGAAAGTTTCAATGAATATTTGGAAATAGGGAATTTTTTAGGGGCAAAATTTCACCAATTGGCTATTTTTTTTAACATATATATATATATATATATATATATATATATATATATATATATATATATATATATATATATATATATATATATATATATATATACATATATGCTTAAAATGTCACCTATTTTTTTACTTATATATAATAAATTTATGATATTCTCCAAAAAATTACCAATATCAATAGTAAATTACATGTTTTTTATTGAATATTCACCTAAATTATGTGTATGATTTTTCAAACCAAATAGTCACCTATAATACTATGCATAGGCATTATTTTTTAATCCTTCAAAAATACCCTGTTTGGAAGTAAGTTGTCATTTTGGGAGGTCGTTGCCTCCATTTTCCACACACCCCAATGCAACATGGCAAAGGACAGGAAACCCCTTTCTCATCATAACAAAGAATGGGATGAATGGGCACGAGTGGGAGTGCAGGGTTCCTCTATGCTACTTGGCTCAATGATTTCAACGGACCCTTGACATGATCTAATTGATATGGCATCATGGGATGCCAATATTAGGGTGTTGTAGGTGACATTTATCTATCATAAGAGATTATGGGAATGGGAGTATTCAGGATATCAAAGGGAGAACTGGGAAGTTGCATACCCAATGCCCCTCGTGGGATTTGTTAGGTTTGATCATCCTTTGTCACACTTTTCTTAGCATGATTGCATTAAAGAATGGCTTTGGTTTAGTTCTAGGTGGCATGAAAATCAGTTTAAATTACTAATCCCCTATATGGATGATGGGATCTATTGGGTTTGGGTTGCTTGGTTGGTCTGTGGAGACCTTGCTTGGGCAACTAAGTCCCAAGGTTACCTTCATTGTCCTTATTCTTTCCACTCCCTGCGTATGGTGTTTCAACTTCAAATTTCCCCTCACTTGTTTCCTCTCTAAACATTGGGTCATACCTCTCTAGTTTCAAGTATTTTCCAAGGGACTTTATCTCTCTACATGTTAATTTGAGTTTCCTCTCCCTTGTTATTCTTGAATCTTTCATATGGCTAGGTATGTACTCCTCAACTGGGTTGTTTTGTACCATCTAGGTTTTCCCCTAGTTTCTAGGTGTTGGGTTTTACAATTCAAGGAAGCCTCAACAATTGATTAGGGTCACAACATATTGGAGTGTTAGCGTCGAACGACAGACAAGTTGATTCCTCACCATCAAGTTTTCTTTTAGAAGCTATTTCAAGATTGGGTTTTCTTCTCATTTCTCTCTTTCAAATATTAAAACATGGTGCAGAAGGATTTTGGGAGGGTCCTATATCCAAAGTGGGTTGAAGCCTTTGATCAATTGCAACATGAGTTGTTTCATTTGCAAATCCATCATAGCTAGAAAATATTGAATTTGATAGTGGTTATTAGACTTATTATGCATCATATAGTTAAATTGCAAAGTATTTAAGATGAAATTGTTTCCAACCTTTAACAACTCAATGAGCTTCATTTCTCTGTCAACTAGCTTCAATAGGGCTAGTCTTCTTGGGGGAATTTAGTAATTTATGCCATCGTGGCCCTTCTAGACTTAAATTTATATGTGTCCCTTGAGGAGGACACTGACCTAAGAAATGAGGAATGCCCTCACCCTCACAAATAGTGCCTATGCATTTCAGAGGTGTTAAGATTCTAGTGTTTTTTTGGAGGATATATGTAACAAGGCCAATAAGTTTTACAACTGCCATTGTTATAAAAATCTATTTTTTTTACGAAGATAGGACCTACTTCTTCTTATTTCTCAACAGCAAAAGATACCATTTTGTACTCTTTCATGTATGGCCATGTTCCCAAGCATGAATTTTTAATGTAAAAAATTTCTTGTTCCTCTTAAAAAAAAAGATCAGTGGAAATTCTATATATCAAATTATTGAAAAGAAAAATTGAAATTATAAATATTACTATTGAAAATATTTCTATATAGTGAAAAAATCATAATACGTGTAATTGGTAAAGATCATTTGGAATGCTATTTATCAAATTATTAACCAACTAATTAACATGTGTCCATCATGAAAAAATTTCAGTGTATGAATTGAAAAAATTAATATATATTTATTTAATTATGAATGTTTTATGTTAGTGTAAATCATCTTAACCCTAGATCTATCAAGTTTTAAGAGGGATGGAATTTCTTGAAGCGTATTTTTTTTTATAATTTAAAATGGATTTAAATTGGTTGTAATCTCACTCAAGCTCATCAAATTGAAAAATCACAATTTATGTAGTTGTGGATAAGTAAAAATAAAATTTTTGATTAATTTTAACATATTTATAATTACATTGTAACTATATTTATATGTAAATGTCTTATTTATATATTTTTATTTATGTGTAAATTTGGTTTCTCTCATTTACTCTCTCTATGTTGCAATTTTTATATTAGGGAAATTTATAATCTTTGTCTTTCATATTAAAAAAAATAGCTTGGTTGGTTAGTTCAAGTGCTTTAGTGCTATGAATTGTAAGTAGGAAATCACAGGGTCAATTCCATGGCCAAGGTATCTCTACATATATAATTGAGCCTCACTGAATGTCTCTGTGAGAGTTAGGTTGCAAAAACTTGATCAATTTACCTTGGGTACTATCCTTGAAATGAGGGTAAGTGCCTAGATATTTTTCCTTCATGACAACATATCTATCATATTAGGTTGTAGATGCACCTAGCTACTCTTGATGCAACAACAGGTCCTACCAAATTCATATGAGCTTGAAGTGGACAAAACGTTGTAACCTATATTCAACATGATAAAAATAAACATAACACCTAACTATATCAAAATAATCACATAATTGTATTGTATAAGTTAAGACCAACTACTCCCTATTGGGGGTGGAAAACATTGGTAACAAGTTTCAAGACAGGGGCATTGAAAGCCCTCCACATGGATCACATGAGGAGGAAATATATTAAGCAAGATGTGTTTGGCGCTCTAGCAATGAACATTCTAGAGGAGAAGGGGGTTATAACAGAGGTGGAAATGGTGTTAGGTTGCATTTTTTGGCACTATGCAATGAGGGTCTAGTCTGTAGGGGGAATTGCAAGCCCATAAGTCACAGGAGGCCTCTCGAAAGGGCCAACCTTGTTCTTGACGCAGTGGGAGAGCTTGTTGGTGGATGGGGAGAGGTCGTCGCACAAAGTCCGGACTTCATTAGTGTTGCAAAATGTGATTTGGGATCCAAGCTCGACACGTCTCCTAGATTTGGCCTTCCTAGAGGGAGTGGTTGGTGGTTTAGCAGCATTCAACAAAGAAATTATCTTTGGCAATAGGACGTTCTATGAATTCGTAGTGGAAGTCGTGGTTTATGCATTGGTTAAGTTAATATTCATGCTTAGCTCCTATGTGTTAACATTAAGGGGTATTCTGTTTGTTGGCTCTATCTCTTTCTTGGTGTATGCAGAGAAGAGGCTTTGTGTCTTTGGTGGGGGGTCTTAGCGGTCACCTCCTTGTTTCTCTTGTTACTTATATGGGTAGGAAGCTTATTCTTCATATGGCACAGTAGTGGGATATAAGTTGGTGGCTCTTTGTTCGCTTGGAGATCAGTGTAGTTTACACGAGTGGGTTGACGATCTCCCTGTTCGGTCTATCTCTTTGATGGTGTGGTGGCTTGATGGTGGGGTGGGGGGCATGGGGGGCAGGCGTTTAGGCCCCAAAATGTTCAGCCGGAGGAAATGGGAGAATTAAATCAGTCACATGATGTATCCTCGGGCGGGTGGATTTATCACCCCCATTTGACTCCTTGGAAAACCAAATTCGTCAACTGCAAGTGACAATAGATCAACTAGCGAGGACAGACACAATGATAGACATAATGTTATTAGTTTTTCGAATGATATACAACATAACCAATGGCATATCCTTGATTACGAAGACTCTGTCCGTAGAGGACAAAAGAGGCTCCAAGGCTAGATGGACAACTTTGAGGGACGTATGGCACACATGGAATCTCATGTCCATGAAGCCTTCCACCATCTAGGTGAGGGTGGCCATGCAACCCAAGATCCAAATAACGAGAATGGATAAAGATGAGAGTGGGATGGATTCTGGTATCTGATAATTTTTGGGTCATTTAGGCCTTTGATATGTGGTCTCGTAGTTTTGTGTTGTTCTTATCAATGTTTTATTGTTTGTATTTGATGGCCAACAAATTCGGTCAGAGTGATACCTTAGCTTTTTCGGAAAAGAACTCTTATAAATATAATCTCTTTAAAAATTAACAGAATCATTTGATTTATAAAAAAAATTAAAACCAACTAAATATAATTTCTAAAATATAATCGTATTCCTATTAAATTACAACATAATTAACAACTCCAAATTTGTTAAAACTTGAAAAAAATAATATCACATAGAATATTTAAATACTTGTAGCACTTCTGTATCAATATGGAATCATTGCAACTTATAATTTTTATAATAATTATTATTTACTAATCATTTATATAAACAAAAATGAGTATTATGATCCATCCATATGACATCCATTGAAATTATCAGGTTCAATTTTGATCAACCACGAGGTACAACAATCTATGAATTAAGAATTTTTTCCAATATCTAAATTCAAATTTTGAGCCACCACTATTTCCGATGTGCACCCATCTAAGAATTAAGAAATTTCTCCAAGATTTAAATTCATAAACTAATTATGTTTTTTTGGTGACTTAATATTATAAAAAGTTGAATTTAAAATATCGCATTACGGATGTCTCTCTCCGTACCTAAAACCTTATATGCATTTTACAGCAATTAAATGAGTTTTTATTGAAGTTTTCGTAACGGTCAAAATCTTTCAATCTTGAAAGGCATTAAAAATATATATATATGGAATATTTTGTTTCCAGCGAAGGAATATAAGTGGCTACACCTAATTTTTATATTTGAATACTTACAAAAAGTTTTAACATCCTAACAATTCTTAAATACCTACACACCAAAGTACCGTAAAATTTAGATTTCAATATTTATAAAAAGTTTCAACAGGCTCACAAATTTTAATTTGATATGGACTACAGATTAGATTTGAATATTTTACACTATTATTTATATTATACTTGAAAGAAGTGCGAGCATATTTCTCTGTGCACATTTCTCCTAACCAACATGGCTTTCTAAAGGATAGGAACATTATTGAGGTTGTTGTCATCACTAAGGAGGCTCTGCGCCTATGCACATGTGGAAAATGGACGCTGCATTTTTAAAAATTGATCTCAAGAAAGCTTACGATTATATAGACTGGGGCTTTCTCAGATGTCTTCTCATTAAAATAGGCATTAATATTAATTGTTTGAATTGGATCATGGCTTGTGTTATTGATGTCAAATATGTTGTTCTGGTGAATGGTATCCCTACATCTTTTTTTCAGGCAGCCAGGGGTCTGCGGCAGGGATGTTCATTGTCCCCACTACTTTTTATTTTAGTTATGGATTCACTCAGTCTTCATATTAGGAGGGCAATCAGTGATAAGGTTTATAAGCCGATGGTAATCTGCAGAAACTTCTCTTTCTCACATAATTTATTCGTAGATGACATCTTATTGGCGGCCATGTTATGCAGAGTTTCTTGGGACTGTCTGCACACTATCATGATGAAATTTCAAAAAGCTACAGGACTTTGTATTAATGAGGATAAGTCATCTTTTTACATGAAGGATATAAACTCTGAGATGGCTATGTATCTCTTCAATCTTTTTCATATTCAGGTATCTCCCCTACATGCGGGTTTGAAATACCTTGGCTTTCATCTCAAGCCTGTCGGCTACTCCCCAACAGATTGGACTTGGATGCATGAAAGATTCATCAAGCGTATTGAGGGTTGGGAATACAAATGCCTCTCTCTGGCAGGCAGATATATTTTATCTCAATCGGTCCTGGTTCAGTTATTAGTTTATTGGGCACATCTTTTTTATATCCCTGCTAAAATCATCCAGAGACTGAATCGGAGTATGGCTAATTTCATTTGGGGTGCTAACAGGCAACAAAGAAAATTTCATTTGTCTAAGATTGTAAACCTTACTCGGCCAAAGGCCCTTGGGGGGTGGGGTATTATGAATATTAGTCTATTCAATTCTGCTCTTCTTTGCAAATCACTATGGAAAGCTATCTTCAGATCCTGCACTTGGAGTAACATTATCAAGGCCAAGTATCTGCATAACAGAGATATTCTTTTTTGGTATAGATTGGGTTCCTTTGGTCCCCCTAAAGGCTCTGCCATCTGGCATAGTCTACATAAGATAGAAGGCTTTTTTCTTAAGAATTTGGCATGGAATCTTCATTCAGGCAGGAAGATCTTAATTGGTGTAGATCCATTGGTGGGTGAGCCTCCGGATTTCGACTTTCCACAACAACTACTTCTTCATCTTCAGAATAAGGGTATTTTTTATTGGGATCAGGTTATTGAAAAATGGGTGGGCTCTATTCCCATTTGGAAATCGGCAGAATTGATTGGTCTTTATGGAACTCTGTCTTCTCAATGGAACAAGATAATATCATACATGCATCATAGGGGATTCTTCAAATCAGTGGAGGAAGATAGTCTTTTATGGAATGGTCCAAAAGGGAGATCAGCTGTTTGTGTCAAAGATGCATATCTAATGTTCCAAATGGAGTCCACTATTCAGCTAGACAATATTTTCCCTTCTGTTTTCTAGAAAGCTCGTTGCCCTACTAAATTGATTATATTTTCTTGGTTGGTCTTTAATAATAAGAATTTAACGTGGGACAATTTGCAAAAAAGAAATTGGCAAGGGCCAGCTATTTGTCCTATATGCAAAGCTAATGAGGAAACAAACTATCATTTATTTTTGGCCTGTCCAATTGCTACTGAGATATGGAAAATAGTGGCTGATCTTTTTGGTTTGAATAGGATAACATTCTCATCTATAAGAGAGGCATTTCAGTGGTGGAGCAAAATGAGACAGGGCGGGAGGCCTATTCCCCTGATCACAATTTGGTACATTTGGAAATGTAGAAATCGGGCCCTGTTTCAAGATAGGAAGGTGATTATCGCTCTTATTATAGACTTTGTAATATCTCTACTTCATTCTTGTAAGGATCCACAGATCCTCCATCCTACAAAGGAACATCTAGGTCGCTCTTTGGACCTGTCTGTTCTTCCCCGTGCATACTTTGATGGGGCTGCCTCGAATGGTTTTTGTGCCTGTGGAGTTTTCATTATTCCATGTGTGGATCAGTCTATCAAAATCTTTTGGAATGGTGGCAAGGGATCGAACAACAAAGCTGAAGTTATGGCATTAGCTGGCCTCCTTTATTTTTGTGACTTCCTTGGTATTCCTGGACTGCATATATTTGGTGATTCCAAGCTGATCATTGATCATGTGAAATCTGTTCATCACATTCAGAACATCAATCTCTTGGGATGGTTGGATAGAATTTCATCTATTTGGCATGCTCACCATGATTACTCCATTCAACATATTGGAAGGTCTTACAACATGGAAGCTGATGCTCTATCAAAAGCAGGTCTTTCCACTACAAATCAATCCTGGCAAGTATTTATCACTGTTGGAGAAATTCAGCAAGAAATCGTAGAGTTTCGTCTCCCTGGTACATAGCTTACACATTTCTTCTCACAATTCTGGTACGTTTTGAATGCACCTTTTTGCTCTATTAATATGAATCTCTATATTAGGTATGTAGATGATCCTGTAAATATATTTTCCTTAAGTTTTCCATCTTTTTACTATCATCTTCTCCGTATCTGATGTTTTTATGCAGTCATCCTCAAATATTTGTAATGTATTGAGACAGTACTCGGTCTTATACTGTTCTATTGGGAGCTTATTATCTCATTGTCATACTTCAGGGATAATATAAGTCTTATCATCAGTTTCTTCATGATATATGGATTTCCATATACTATCTGCCACATGATGTATATTCTCATCTTATATGAATATAATGCAGCTTTTTTTTTTCACTGAAAAAAAAAAAAAAAAAAAAAAAAAAAGAAAGTGTTAACATATTCAAACTTTCTAGAATGAGCGATCACACTATTTTTTGACGTGCAGGAGAACTCTAAACAAATATTTAAAAAAAATATTTTTATAAATCTGGGGATATTTGATACCTATAAGGATTCTAAACAATTATTTTATAAACATTTTGGATTTTCAGATCAAAGTTCTAAATAAATGTAGGGTGTTAATGTTTTAAAAGATCCTTTATGAAAGGTGAGAGATTTATGATAAATTAAGGAATTTGTTACAGAAGGGTGGGTTTTTGTCGTTATGTTTTTTTATTTTTTTATTAGGGGAGTATATTTTTTTGTTAAAATATTATTATTATTCCTTTTTTTTAAATAAAAAATTTAGTTAAAAGATTAAAAAAATGACACCATCAATGTTTTGTTTTATTTAAATTATTTATGTATATTTTGATTTCTATATAAAGTAATAAATATATTATTAAAGAAAAAAGAGTGAAATATATTTCGATTTCTATATAAAGTAATAATATATACATATATTATTAAAAAAAAAAGAGTTTGAAAGTTTATATGAAATAAGGGTCGTTTGTTTTTAACGTGAATGAGGACTTTATTTAATTTTGAATAAAAGGGTATTATTTATTTCTTTTATATTGTATGGGTTTATAAAGCAATATTATAATCCATTTTTAGGGGATGATTTGATTTTATACATTTTAAGTAGATCATAGAATTATTTTAATAAATTTGAGGCTCAATATCTTAAATTTTGATTGGATATCAATTTTACATGGAACTTATAAATATAATGTTAATTTTTTTAATTTGGGAGACAAAATTTTGAGTAAAATGCATAAGCTTTGTTACTTATTCATTAAAAAAAAAACAACAATTTTTATGTGTTATAGATTTCTCTATGTTTATGAGTTAAAGCTTGTATTTTTGAAAGATTTCGTTGTTATTAGTAATTTCATTCATGGTGGGTAGGTGATTGATTCAAATTTCTAGCTAGGTATATTCAATTTCTCACATATTAAATGGTAAAGTTTTTGTGTTCTTAAAGGCCTTAGTGGAGAGATCAAGGATTATGGAGGAGTTATAGTTAGGCTAAACACATACCATCACCTTGAATGGATTCCTTAGGTGGTTAATTTCATTAAGTTTCTTGTAGTGAACTTTCAATTTAGCTATCAATCCCTAGCTAACTAATGGTTCACTTACTTAGGTTATAGATTTTTTTTTTTTTTTAAATCACCTTTATATAGGCCCTTATAACTAGCACTTGTAAGGGGTACCTTCAAACATGGGATATTACAATGAAGTAGATATATCTCACAACTCACACAATCAACCCTTTGGCTAAGAAATTGCCACTAGGGAGAATACATTCTATGAAATTTCCCCATTACTTCCACTTGGCCCTACCTATATAAAACAAACTACTTACATAACCAAGACAACACATGAGGAGCAAACATGTCTCTAAGGGGATTTAAATCTTATTGGTAGGACAACACCCCCACTTTACCAACCAAGCAAGCCCCTGATGACAAGAGATTATTGATTGTATTGTTTCCAATGTTTCATTTCATTTAAATTATAAATGTGAATTGAAAAATCAACTTCTTAGTGAAAAAGACTTCTATTCTCCTTTTCCCTTATATCCTTTCCAAGATTCTATCAAATTAGTTTCAAGCTAGCTTTAAAAGCTACATAATTCAATTTTAAGTGTGCTCATTTTCTAGCCTAATTGAACCATGAATGTATTTGTCAAGTTCTAAGCTACTTGAATTGAAATTATTTAAAGTTGTCGCTTACTTGTTTTTTTATAAAAGTTACAAAAATTACTTTGAATACAAGCAAATGTATTCTTGCAAGCTCACTAGCTTGAGTATCTGCAAAAAGTTTGTTTTTAAGGTAATACTACTAACCCAATGTCACAAAAATGTTTTCCTTTTCATTTCTACCTTTACTTTGTTGCTTAAGTTGTTTTTATTTTCCTTTCAAGTTCACTTTACCCAATTTGCAAACTTTCTTGTAAGTTAGAAATAGATTAGTTGTGTTAGTTTTCTTGCCATCTTAAAGTCACCTTTATATTTCACTTTTCCATTGCCTGAAAATCCCCTTAGAGATGTGAACATTCCACCTACAAAACTGTGAGGTTTTGCTTATTGTTTCTACGATTACAATAAAAAAGGTTGACATCACTTGCAATGCTCTCTTTTCCATCCATGGATTTATTTTTTTGTAGAGATCCACTTATCTCTGACTACACTAGAAAAAATTGTTGTTTCAATTGTTGATTAACCCACATAGCTATTGTTGAAATATAACTCCATTCAAACATAATGTGACCATCATGTAACAACATACTTGACCTTTACTCGCATGTGATTTAGCTATTGTAATTCACCAACTAATATGCACACAACCTTCTTGTTATTTACTTACACAAATCATCAACAAATGCATTGTGCAAATCAACACCCATGTGTTCTTCATACTACAACTTTATTACCCTTGGACTCTACTTCTAATGACTACTCATCTATATATTGCTCCTTTTTGCACCATTCCATAAAAACATATTATGACTCTCCAATGTATTGTATATATATTACAACACTCTTAATTCAATTTTTTTATTAGTCTAATGACATTAATATATGTTATGTTTTCAATTAACCATGATTTTAGGCAATTGTCTCATGCATTGGTTGAATTAACCTACAACCATCGTGTGTTTCTTGCTCAAAATTACAAACATCATGTGTTGTGATCAAACCTACAGACGTTTGTGTTATCTATTCATTTCAAACCTGTGTAACATTATCCACTCTAATTGTTACCAATTCCTCGGCTTTTTTTACAACTCAAGAAATATAGTTATTGTGTTTTCTTAATATTTAAGCTTCAAAATATATAACTATTAATTATTACTCTATATCAAAGGCTTCCATAAACTCCTGCCTTCATGACATTGTATACCTTCATGTATTTTCATCATTCCTCGCTTGTCCACATCAATTTTCATTAACTACTCAACAATATCAATATTGTGTGCCACAAACCTTTATCCACAATGTCTAATGTGAATAAACTCCTTAGTGTAACCTCCCATGTACTTAATTTTCCTTGCTACAATATCTTGTGCTAATTTGCCAACAATGTTTTTAAATGTTCATTATGATTTTTCAAATTCCCTAGATTCAAACTCTAATTATAACTTCCCAAATTTGAATCCATATGATTAATCATAATTAGATTATAATCACACTTTAGCATGGATGTTTTAATTACCATATCTTGTATTAGACCATGAATACAACATGTCATGACAATATAAATGTTGTAACTACCAATATTTATGTAGTTAATCAAATTTCTAGGATAACTAAGGTAAAAGCACAAAAAAGGGGGGGCACAATACCACTAGACGGGGAGAATGAGGAGCTCCTGTAGATATTTTACATGCTTAATAACCCCTAGTCCAATTTCCCAAATCATTTTGTCATTTACCATCAATCCTCATTTGACTCATTAAAACCAATAATTGAATGAGGTTGGTGGAAGATCCATCTCACCTAGTTACGGAAGAATGAGTTTAGTACCCATAGGTAATAGGTTCATGGGAAGTACACCTTCCAAAAATATGAGAGCTTGGGGATTCTTGGGTTCATGTTTTTTTTTTGGTCGATTAATTTGCCCAACTTCTATTCAATCATTCCCACACATCAAATGATGCAAACTTGATGGGGATGGAGGAAACACTTATCACTGAGAATCCATGCATGTAGTTGAAGGAGAAAAAGGAGAATGATCAGATATTAATTCATGTAGCCATGAGTTGGAGCATGCATATTTTTGGATAGCAATAGTAGGCAACTTTGATTAGGATATTTATTCACATAGCCTGGATGAAAAGTGATATATGAAGGAAAAATTCATAGGGGTTGATCATTGGTTGGGATGAACTGGGACTTTTGCATGCTATTGGAGAATAATAAAGGACTTAAAGGATGAGTTGAGTAAGAAAGGAAATAAAAATGAGGTAGAAATGTTTTTTGGAGAAGAGAAACAAAAAAAAAAAAGAGGTAAGAACTTGGTAGGAGAATGAAGCCAAGAATGTTGTCATATTTTCAAGTAGACTAGTCATGGATGGAGGCCAAACAAACAATTAATTTATGATTTGGAAAGAGTTGAGATATTGGTAGGAGAATGAAGCCAATAATGTTTCAATGTCATTGGTAGAGTATAATGGATAGTAAATTGTGGGTTGGAAAATTTAGGTAAGAGACCAAGAAAAACCCCAACATGGGTCAAGAAAAACTAGAGATAAATATGCTAACATGATGGATAGCAGTTGTGTTGTGTGTGGCATTTGGTGGGGTTGCCTAATTTTCTAGGTTTGTCCATGAGAAACCAATAGTAAGACCCTTGAGGTTGGTAATTTGATAGCCCTCAGATAGAGTGACTACCCAAATATATTCTTCTTTGCCTTAGTAGTTTCATAGCCCAACTTGTGGATGGCTCGTTATAGAAAGAATAAGTGAAAAGCATTGATGGGGCCAACCCATGTGGTCCCGCCTTGTCTCTGCTTATGTGGACTTTACGTTATGAACTGGACTGTGTACGCTTTGATTTGGAATTAATTCCAGTTTGATATGCAATCAACTTGCATGTACCATCCCCGTCTCTTCGGTGGACACCTGTTCTCCTCGGAATCCTAGCAAACCCTGCCTTGATTTTGTCACTCTATTCGCGCCCTTGGCTCATTACTATCTCCCAGTGGTTGGTTTCGGTGGTCTCTGCGTTATTTTGGTTCTGCTCGTGGTTATTTGGTCTGCGTCGAAACCCTATGTGGTTCCGCCTGTTCTGTAGTGAATATTTGAGAGCTTGACTGTGCTTGGTCGTTCCTGCTTTGGTTGGTCTGTCCGGCTACGGGTTTCCTTGGTAAGTTATCACTGTTTCATCATATGCTCATTTCGTTTTCTTTGTCTGTTTGCTTTGGCACCGTCTGGGTTGGTCTTTCTTGGCACTCCTTTAAGCTTCGTTGTTACGGCTCAATGGTGCTCTGTTCGCTCTCAGCTTTGACAGTCTCCCAGGTTGGTGAATCTCCGGGGTCTACCCTTTCCGGCTCTCGGCTATTTGAAAAGGTATGTCCACGTTCTATGTTGTAATTACTTCACCACGACTTATTCAGTTGTTAATGGTTTCGGCCCCTCTGTGAGCAGGGCTCTCTGGTTCAGGGATTGCTTGCCTGCGGTAACGGCTCACTCTCAGGTATGGTCACCTCCTTTCACTCGTTCTCTGTGGTTTTATCTTCTGGCTTTACGGCTCCAACTCTCTTTTAAAAGTTAAACAAACACTAACCTTTCGCCCCTGGTGCCTTTTACAGGTGTGGTCGTCCTCTGTTTCGTTGGCGATGGCTCTCGTCGACTGTGTGGTCTTTTTCCCGGGTAGTCTTGCTCTTATTTTCTTATCTGCATTAGGTTCTGGTCTTTGTCATGGACTCTGGTTACTGGTTATGGAAAGTGTCTGGTCCTTAGTCGTGGTTAGGGTTTCTAGACTTATAAACCCTTGGCCGCAAGTTAAGTAGGGTTTTGGTAACTACAGCAATGCTGTTAGGTTGTGCTGAATGAACGGTTCGTTGTAACTCTATGCTGAGATAATATGTTGTAAAGAATTAAATGGAAAGGAAACTCATGAACTGTCGACTCTGTTTGCTTACCTGGTGACTGTGTTTGTCTGGTATGAACCCGCAGTGGGTGCTGGTCGGTTCCACCTCTTGTATGTTTGTTGTCTTACTCTGCTAGTTCACAGCTTGTCGAGTACTGTAATGGACTTTTGCAATATAAATAAAAGTAAATTATTAACACAGTATTTTGTATACAGTCTTTGGTACCTAAGGACGCATATAAGAATTATTTGTTTACTTGTGCACAGTAAGAAATGAAGGAAAAATGTATATTTATTCCTGTTACTCCTTTTTGTTTTTCTCCGCTGTTGAACCCCTCTGGGTTTTCTTGCTTGCGTTTTTGTACATTGGTGCCATGCAGTTAGATAACTACTGGTAGTTGTTCAATTTCAGTTTGGCAGTTATTACAGACATGACTTTTCTTTAATGGTTAACCGGCTTACTTGGTCTGTTCTTTACAATAGTAAATTATTGTCAGTGGCTAATAACTCTAACCACTATTATCATTCCTAATTAGAACTCATTACAATACTTAGAGTATACTGAACAGTAACTAAAAATAACAACAGATAATAATAACGAAACTAACCAAAAGAAAAAAAAACAAAACATAGGAACGAGACAGACTTGCTGTCCGTTCTGTGAACTATTTCTCGTCTCCTGTCCTTTTCAGAAACCTTGTCTGCCTTCTCTCTGTCTTCACCCTGTTGCCCAGATGCTCCTGCATCAGGCTTCCGGGGTAAAAGAGAACTCATGGCTCCGTTCCATGAGCTCCTCCACCGAGTAACCAGCCTTCTGAATCTGTGCCGCGTCGAGCCATGAGCTGTCCTCCATTGGACGATCTCTCCACTTGACGAGGTAAAGCAGATACTCCTTTCTGCGCGTCTTCTTGGCTACCTGGGTACTGAGGATTCCTTCAATTTCATGGGTCCGAGCCGAATGTAACTGCTTCTTCCAAGGACTGCTCTCTAACTGGGTGTCCCGTTGTGGCTGTACCATACTATCATCTTCTGTCTGGGCGTGATATGGGAACAGGTCTGCCACGTTGAATATAGGTGATATGCCTATGTCAGGTGGCAGCTGAATTTCATATGCGTTGGCTGAAAACTTTCGCAGAATTTTGCATGGACCGATTTTCTTGTATTTCAACTTGTTATATGTGCCCTTAGGAAACCGTTCCCAGCGCAGGTGCGCAAGGACTTCGTCCCCAACATCAAAATGCACCTCTCGTTGCTTTGTGTCTGCGTGCTGTTTGTATTTCTGTGTGCTGTCCTGCAATCTCAATTTGACTTTTTCATGAAGTTCATTCATTGCTTCAGCAAAATCTTCCCCATCTGCACTCCTCCGTTCTAGCTGTCCCAAATCTCGCAGTTCATGTACTCCCCGAGGATGCATACCATACAAAATCTGAAATGGGCTAAATCCGGTGCTACGATTGGGCGAATCGTTATAAGCGAATTCTGCCTGGGCAAGAGCTCGATCCCATAATCGTGAATTTTCTCCAGTCAAACTTCGTAATAAGTTTCCCAAGCTCCTGTTCACCACCTCTGTCTGTCCATCAGTCTGCGGGTGATACGCAGAGCTGAAATTTAATTGCGTGCCCAACTTTTTCCACAGGGTGCGCCAAAAATGTCCTGTGAACTTCACATCCCTGTCTGAAACAATAGTTCTAGGTAAGCCATGTAATCTAACTACTTCTGTGAAAAACAGGTGTGCCACGTATGTGGCGTCACTAGTTTTCCGGCAAGGAATGAAATGAGCCATCTTCGAGAATCTGTCAACCACCACCATCACTGAATCATATCCCCGCTGCGTTCTAGGCAATCCTAGGACAAAATCAATGCTGACTGAATCCCACGGCCTGCTTGGAACAGGTAGGGGTGTGTAAAGTCCAGTGTTTTGGCTGTGTCCCTTCGCCAGTTGGCAGACTTTACACCTGGTTACATATCTCTGCACGTCCCGGCTCATTTTAGGCCAATAATAAAAATGCCCGAGCTGCTCTAAAGTCTTGTCGATGCCAAAATGTCCCGCTAGTCCACCACTATGTTTTTCTCTTACTAGATTTTCCCTCATCGAACAGTCCGGAATACATAGTTGTCCACCTCGAAACAATAATCCTTCCTGTAAATTATAATCTAACCAAGGGCTTGTATTCCTCAATACGGGATTTTGGCAAGCTTCATAAGCTTCCTTGAAGTCCGCGTCCATCTGGTACAAATCCTTCAGATGTTCAAATCCCATCACCTGTATGCTACTTTCCTGTAAGAGCAAGGCTCTTCTGCTCAAAGCATCTGCCACTTTGTTGGCTTGCCCACTTATGTGTTTTAACACAAAAGTGAAACTCTGCAAGTATTCCACCCACTTGGCATGCTTGTGGTTCAACTTGTGCTGCTGCGTTATATATTGTAATGCTGAATTATCGGAAAACAAGACGAACTCATTACCTAGTAGGTAGTGTCTCCAATGTTTTAAAGCTTGGACTACTGCATAGAACTCCTTGTCATATGACGAATACTTCTGCCGACTCTCATTTAGTTTTTCGCTAAAAAACGCCACTGGTCTGTCCTCTTGACTGAGCACGGCGCCAATAGCTGTCCCGCTTGCATCACAACGTACCTGAAAAGGTTTACTAAAATCGGGCAGCCTCAAGATCGGCCTCTCCGTTATTTTCCGCTTCAAAAGTTGGAAACTGTTTTCTGCCGCCTTAGTCCAACAAAAAGGTTGACTGGCCTTTTTGATGGTCTCTAGCATTGGTGCGCAGATTTCACTGAAATTTTTAATGAATTTTCGATAAAAACTTGCTAGACCGTGAAAACTACGTACCTCAAACAAATTCTTTGGTGACGGCCAACTCATGATTGCTGCAATCTTTTCCGGGTCCATCTTTAACTCATTTTCTGCAACTACAAATCCCAGATAGATCAGCTCCTTCTGCAAGAAAGTGCATTTCTTCAAATTTATCAGCAGTTTGTTCTGCTGCAGCTTCTCGAACACCTTTCGAATATGCTGAAGATGCTCTCTTTTCGTTCTGCTGAAAATTAAAATATCGTCCAGATAAACTATCACGAACTTGCCAATAAATTCTTTCAACATCTCATTCATCAGCCTCATAAACGTACTGGGAGCATTACTCAACCCAAATGGCATGACCAGCCATTCATACAGCCCTTCATTAGTTTTGAAGGTTGTTTTCCACTCATCTCCTTCTCTAATTCTGATCTGATGATACCCACTTTTCAGATCAATTTTTGTAAAATAAGCTGCCCCACTAAGACAGTCCATCATATCGTCCATTCTGGGCAAGGGAAACTTGTATCGGATCGTAATTTTGTTTATAGCCCGCGAATCCGTACACATTCGCCATTCTCCACCTTTCTTGGGTGCAAGTACTGTTGGTACTGCACAGGGGCTCAGGCTTTCTCTGATCAGTCCCTTATCCAGCAACTCTTGCACTTGTTTGCGTACTTCCTCATTGTCCTTCGGACTCATCCTGTACGCTGCCTTGTTTGGCAAGCTTGCTCCTGGTATAAAGTCAATGTGATGGCTGATACTCCTTTTGGGAGGCAATTTATCAGGTAACTCATCAGCCGCAATGTCTTGGAATTCTTCCAACAGCTCCTGTATTTCTTTAGGCAGTTCTGATTTTTCCAAGTTCAGCAACACTGGCTTCATCCTCCTCACCACTGCAAAATTAACTTCATTTTCCTCAACCTGTTTCACAAACTGTTTTCCTCCAATTAACAGTGCCTTTGTTCCGCTTGGTTCTGCTGTGTCTTCCTCTTTGATGGGTACAAGTGTGTGTTTGACCCCATCCTTTGTAAATTTATAACAATTTGTCTTTCCATCGTGTGTCACCTTCCGGTCATACTGCCATGGTCTTCCAAGCAGTATATGGCACACGTCCATTGGCATAATATCGCAGACCACTGTGTCGTGGTACTTGCCAATGTGGAATTCTACCTCGCATTGTTCATCAACTAACAGCTGGTGGCCTTTCTGTAGCCACGACACCTTGTAAGGTGTGGGGTGCTTTAGCCGCTTCAGTCCCAGCTTTTCCACCATCTCGGTGGCAACCAAGTTGTCCGTACTTCCGCTGTCTATTATCAACTTGCAGCACTTTCCGTGTGATTTACAAACTGTCCGGAACAGTGCTTTCCACTGTGTTGGTTCAGCCACCTCCTTGGCTGGTTTTAACAGCACTTTATTCAAAATCAAAGCTTCCCCCGTTTCCGCCATGTCTTCCACCTCCCGGGGTTGTGCTTCAGCTTCCTCAGGCTGTGCAACAAGTGTTCCCCTCTGGCCTGCATGTTCTACTTCTGGACATTCGAAGGATCTGTGCCCCCATTTATGGCACCTATAGCACTGGACATTAGTCCCTCTTCCGCGGCCATTTCCCCGTCCTCGCTGATATGACCGACCTCCTCTGGTGCTTTCTCCTTTCTCTGCTGTCCCTGAAGTTTTGGAACTGCTGCCTTCCTCGATGTTCGCGGCAGTTCTTCCTCTGCCGTAGGACTGTCCTCGTCCTCTACCATTCCCTCTCCCTCTCCTGTTGTTCTGTTTTCTGTTGATTTTCTCCTCAGCCTTTACAGCACTCTGAAAGGCTTCTTCAATATTCCGGGGAGAAAGAATACTAATTTCATCCAATATTTCCATCCTCAAGCCATTTACGTACCTCGCTGTTTTTTCTGGAGTATCATCCGTATAACCAGCACGTAAATTCACTCGGTAAAACTCTTCTGTATATTCTTTAACAGTCATACCCTTCTGCCTTAAATTCTGTACTCGCCGATATAACTCAACCTGGTAGTCTTTCGGCAGAAATCTGCCCTTCAATTTTGCCACCATCCTTGGCCATTTTCGTATCGGCAATTTGTTCATTCGCTTCCTGTCCGCCTGGACACTGTCCCACCATAAGAGGGCGTGCCCCTTTAATTTAGTTGCAGCGAATCTAACTCTCTTATCCTCACTGACTTCCTCATTTTCAAAATATTTATCCAGCTCGCTTATCCAGTCCAACAGGACATCTGCGGACAGACTGCCATCATAATTAGAAATCTCTGTTTTGGGTTTGCTGCTGGCTAACAAAACTGATCGCAGCAGTCTCAATTCCGGAGCTTCCTCGTCTGACCCGTCTGTAGCAGTTACTGCTTCCTCCTCACTGTCATCTCCAAGTTCCGGGTCTCTTCGCCTGCCCGCCTCCACTGCTTCCAAACGAGCTGTAAGAACTCTGATCTGTTCTCTCAATCCTTCATCTGCTCCTCTACGTGCACCTCTTCCATGTCCTCGTCTTGGTACTTCCATCTTCTACTATTTCCGCAAAACACTGCTCTGATACCACTTGATGGGGCCAGCCCACGTGGTCCCGCCTTGTCTCTGCTTATGTGGACTTTACGTTATGAACTGGACTGTGTACGCTTTGATTTGGAATTAATTCCAGTTTGATATGCAATCAACTTGCATGTACCATCCCCGTCTCTTCGGTGGACACCTGTTCTCCTCGGAATCCTAGCAAACCCTGCCTTGATTTTGTCACTCTATTCGCGCCCTTGGCTCATTACTATCTCCCGGTGGTTGGTTTCGGTGGTCTCTGCGTTATTTTGGTTCTGCTCGTGGTTATTCGGTCTGCGTCGAAACCCTATGTGGTTCCGCCTGTTCTGTAGTGAATATTTGAGAGCTTGACTGTGCTTGGTCGTTCCTGCTTTGGTTGGTCTGTCCGGCTACGGGTTTCCTTGGTAAGTTATCACTGTTTCATCGTATGCTCGTTTCGTTTTCTTTGTCTGTTTGCTTTGGCACCGTCTGGGTTGGTCTTTCTTGGCACTCCTTTATGCTTCGTTGTTACGGCTCAATGGTGCTCTGTTCGCTCTCAGCTTTGACAGTCTCCCAGGTTGGTGAATCTCCGGGGTCTACCCTTTCCGGCTCTCGGCTATTTGAAAAGGTATGTCCACGTTCTATGCTGTAATTACTTCACCACGACTTATTCAGTTGTTAATGGTTTCGGCCCCTCTGTGAGCAGGGCTCTCTGGTTCAGGGATTGCTTGCCTGCGGTAACGGCTCACTCTCAGGTATGGTCGCCTCCTTTCACTCGTTCTCTGTGGTTTTATCTTCTGGCTTTACGTCTCCAACTCTCTTTTAAAAGTTAAACAAACACTAACCTTTCGCCGCTGGTGCCTTTTACAGGTGTGGCCGTCCTCTGTTTCGTTGGCGATGGCTCTCGTCGACTGTGTGGTCTTTTTCCCGGGTAGTCTTGCTCTTATTTTCTTATCTGCATTAGGTTCTGGTCTTTGTCATGGACTCTGGTTACTGGTTATGGAAAGTGTCTGGTCCTTAGTCGTGGTTAGGGTTTCTAGACTTATAAACCCTTGGCCGCAAGTTAAGTAGGGTTTTGGTAACTGCAGCAATGCTGTTAGGTTGTGCTGAATGAACGGTTCGTTGTAACTCTATGCTGAGATAATATGTTGTAAAGAATTAAATGGAAAGGAAACTCATGAACTGTCGACTCTGTTTGCTTACCTGGTGACTGTGTTTGTCTGGTATGAACCCGCAGTGGGTGCTGGTCGGTTCCACCTCTTGTATGTTTGCTGTCTTACTCTGCCAGTTCGCAGCTTGTCGAGTACTGTAATGGACTTTTGCAATATAAATAAAAGTAAATTATTAACACAGTATTTTGTATACAGTCTTTGGTACCTGAGGACGCATATAAGAATTATTTGTTTACTTGTGCACAGTAAGAAATGAAGGAAATGTATATTTATTCCTGTTACTCCTTTTTGTTTTTCTCCGCTGCTGAACCCCTCTGGGTTTTCTTGCTTGCGTTTTTGTACATTGGTGCCATGCAGTTAGATAACTGCTGGTAGTTGTTCAATTTCAGTTTGGCAGTTATTACAGACATGACTTTTCTTTAATGGTTAACTGGCTTACTTGGTCTGTTCTTTACAATAGTAAATTATTGTCAGTGGCTAATAACTCTAACCACTATTATCATTCCTAATTAGAACTCATTACAATACTTAGAGTATACTGAACAGTAACTAAAAATAACAACAGATAATAATAACGAAACTAACCAAAAGAAAAAAAAACAAAACATAGGAACGAGACAGACTTGTTGTCCGTTCTGTGAACTATTTCTCGTCTCCTGTCCTTTTCAGAAACCTTGTCTGCCTTCCCTCTAACTTCACCCTGTTGCCCAGATGCTCCTGCATCAAGCATTCTAGAGTTGCATGGAAAATTGCTTTATCTTAGTCAATTTGGCATTTAATATATATTTATTGTTTCTATCTACGACTCGAATTATTGTAATGCATATATACTTTTTTTCATAATATTTCAATGCCAATGGATTGTCTCTTTTAGTTTATATTGTGTGCATTAGGTAATCAAAGTCACGTATGCTAATGAAGGTATTATGCATCTTTAATTTACAGGTTCATGGCTTGAGGGCTAAAGATTGTTTGGTTCAATTTTTCATCTTATTTTAATGTGAAAATAAATTAGATGGATTTCAAAATAATATTGTAATTTCAAATTAGAAATCTTTCCATAGCTTTAGTGGTCATAGGTTGTGTGAATGAATAATATGGTTGCAAGATACCAATGGTGGGACAAAGGTATAGTTGTGGCTTGTAGTTCCACATTTTTGTAGCCTTACCCTTAAAATATGAGAATATGAGTATGTTTAGGTGAATGTGATCGGGGGCTAAGTGTCACAGACCCCTATATATTCATTTAGAAATTGTACCCCTATTATGGGTAGAATTCATGACCCTAAAATAGGCATTTGAGGGATATTCAGAGTATATTGTTTTGCTTTGTGAAATTCAATTTTGATTGTGGAAAGCCTTTGGCAATTAATATTTCTCAAATTTATAGTTAATTACTCTCTTTAAGAATAAATTTAAGTTTGTGTACCTTGGGTATTGGGATTTAGAAATTACCCTTTCTAAATCCCACCAGAAATATATTCCCAAAAGATCTTATTGACAATAGATATCATGTGAAGAACCCAAGTGGGTTTTCCTAAAGGTAAGGTGAATGATTGGGACCATAATTTGAAAAACCATCATTGGTAAAGGATGATGTCTCAAATTTTGTGTATCGCATGAAAACTAATGGTGAGATATAACATGTATCACACAATATTACACAAAAATAATTGGCATGCAATACAATGTGTATCACATGAAATTAACTTACACATAATATAATGTTTATTACCCTTCTCACATTGTCACCTCAATGAAAGTATTGAAGGATACAATCTATTGTACTGAAAATTTTTATGGTGTGATACAATATAGGGGAGGAAGTTTTTGTCCTTGTGGTAAGTGTTTGGGACCTAGAAATTTTGATGAATTTGGGAAAATATTTGTTTCACACAACAGTTAACTTTTTGTAGTGCAATGTATTGCACCAAAATATATTTGGTGTTATGGATCATAAGAAGAGAAATTACTAAGATGCAATGCCCCTAAAGAAAGATGTGTTTTGGAGTCGAAAAATTAGTTTTGCGTGAAAATAAAAATGGTTTAACACATCTTAAGGAAGGGATTTTAGTGGTGATGTGAAACACTCGTTGCACTAGGGGAAGTTTTGATTGGTGTCATGTATCACATTGGACATATTTACAATGAAATACACTACATAAGCTAAAGTTTTCCATCATTACAAAAAGGCTTTGATGACTTAGAAATTCTAAAGAAAAAACAAAGAATCCACATGTATCACAAAGATTAAAATTTTGTTGTTATGAGATGTATCTCACCAAAATAACATTGGTGTGATACACTACAAAGATGGAACCTTTGTGAGGATGTAGTAAAGGAAATAAGTTTTTATGTATTACAAAGAAACAAATAAATATAAATAGTCATAGACATGACTTATCACATGAAGAAAATTTAAGTGTGGTACAGTGTGTGAAATAAAACTTTAACAGTATGATGTTTCGCCACATAAATATTTAGTTACTGTGATGAAAAAAATTGTAGGGTACAATAAACCAAGTTTCAAGAAGATAAATTTGGTGCAATACATCAAATGAGGGGGGGTCATTGTTTGGTCAATTTAGTGTGTGCTAAATTGCTACATTAATTATCAATCCGAGAGTCGTAAACTGATGAAGTGTGGCGCACTATATGTGCAAGATAGCCTATTTCTTATATTTTTGTCGTTTTTTTTAGTTTTTATTTTGTTTTGGGGGTTTTTATAATGTGAATGGAATTCCTATTCCTAAGTCTCTAGAAGGCAAGTATGGTTATAGATTTTAAGGCGATTGTGTCCTCTATAATGGTTCCCAAACTTAACACTTCAAAAGGTCTTAGAACATACTAGTGATGAACAAGAATGAAAATGTGTTGCTATTTAAAACAAATAAATAATGTGCTATTATCTAAAACAAGCAAATAATGAACTACTGATCATGAAACTATCATCTCTGCTGCTGTCTAAATACAGAAAAATGATTTAAGCTACTGCACTCAAAGAAATTAAAAATTGCAAGGAAAATAAAACTAAAATCAAATTACACATTCATAATTCAATCCCTCGCCAGTAGTCCAGCTATGGCTTTCGGAGGTAATCAACAATGTCATGAGCAATCTGATATCTAATTGCAGGAAAGTAAAACTAAAATCAAATTACGCATTCATAATTCGATCCCTCACCAGTAGTCCAGCTATGGCTTTCAGAGGTAACCGACAATGATATGAGCAATTTAATATCTAATTGCAGAAAAGTAAAACTAAAATCAAATTACACATTTATACTTCAATCCCTCACCGGTAGTCCAGCTATGGGTTTCAGAGTTAACCGACAATGATATGAGCAATTTAATATCTAATTGCAGAAAAGTAAAACTAAAATCAAATTACACATTCATACTTCAATCCCTCGCTACTAGTCCAACTATGGCTTTCGGAGGTAACCGACAATGATATGAACAATTTAATATCTAAGCTAACTAATAAAGAAAGGAAACAAAATTGAAATCAACAAAACAGAATTGGAATTAAAAACTAGGAAAAGCAAAGTCAGCAGAGAATTAATCCCATGTCATTAGTCATTGTGAAAATTATATGTAGATTCCTGGGCTGCCTACTCTATCCTGAAACATACATGCACAGATCAGTTTTATACAAAGCTGTAAAATCATGAACAGAAGTGGAATGTTAATACCATGACAATTGAAATATACACAGGTGGAATATATGCAAATGGAAATAAGAAAACAATGCAGGAAACTTTACAGCAACAAGAGAAACAAAACCTCAGCGTACAGGGGCCCTCTGCACAGCCTCGGTCAACAGACTATCAATCCAAGATTATGTTCACGCAATCATGTAAAAACAGAGTCTTCTCATATATTTCATAACACAGTTACAACAATAAAACTAGTGTCATGGCACAGTGGGCTTGAACAGCAAAAATTACATTCACAAAAAGACTAACTATGCGTTATAGAAACGCGTTATTTATAGCAACGTTTACATAACTGTTTACACAACTGTTTTCTTGTAGGACTGCGTGAACAGGGGACACGTAAAAGACAGTGTCCACGGATTTAGCGTACTGGTTGTCGAAAATATTAAATCTACCAACTTGTGGCTGTTAGATTCTCGTCATGGGTCAGTCTACAGGTGGAAACAGACCCCAAAGAGTTAAGAACGGCCACGCATCCTTCAGAATCCTTCACGTGCTGGAAAACAGAGTCTAGCTGCCGTAGGACTCTCATGTAGGACCATCGTTTGACCACCGTTGACCACAGCTTCCCTTGATGAATTAGGCTGAACCAATAGGACCTGATCCATCTCCAGGTCATTTCTAACTTGCCCATGTGGCTTTTTTTTCCTGGTGATACCTACAACATAGAGTTTAACAAAAACAGCTACAGAAAGTTGAATTAGCTGCGGAAAGTGACTGGATTCCGCAGCTAATGAGCAAAATCTAGTTCAAACAGCAAACACAAAACATAGTTAGAAAACCACATTAAATGTTCTTTTAGAATCAATATGCAATGATTTTGATAGCTTAGGAGGTCCAGGTGAGTGGAAAAAGTTCTAGGAAAGTGTGTAGGAGAGGTGTAATTTCAAAGCTCTACAGGCATTACCTCTAAAAATATGAAACTCAACAAATGTCATACAAGGAGCGATGTGTCAATGTACAATGCCATGTGGGATCTAGTGCCATGTAGGCATGAGCATCATCAAGCGAAGAAGGCCAATAATTTTAAAAGGCCATATCTTCTTTCTCATAGGTTGGAATTGAGAAAAGATATGGTCATTAGGTAGCTCTCATTTAGTATAATGAACTAATATTCTTGAAATTGGCTTTAGAGTTGTGTTAGGAGAGTCAATTTTGTGGGAAAATTGAGTATCCCACCTATTAATGATGCTTAGATGGTCAGGTATGTAACAAATGGTATCATAGATATGGTTCAAACATGAGGCTTGATTGGCTCAAAGATAGATCATAAATTCAAGATCGTTAAAACTTCTAAATTTGTATAGATCAGAGAAAACGATTCAATAGAATAATTAAGGGTTATATGAGTTTAGGTAAATGAATGAAATGGTTGACCTGATTCTATAAATTATTTCCTAAGAGTAGGGTCGCTTTCAATTACGATTGTTTCTTATTTGAAGGATAAATCATATATAATGAATTCTTCGAGCTTGAGGAATTGGTCTACGATTTTCTGGACAATTCATTTGATTTTTGGTCGGTGAAATATGATAATTTCACTATATGAATGTAAGTATATGGCCATGACGATATTTGCATTATTTGGAATTGCACACATAATTGAGAATTTTCATGGTAAGGTAGAGATTGTGACCATGACTGAATGTTATTTTCATAATGAATTTGCCCTTGGCATTGTCATTTTATGTGAAATAAGTCACTTATAATGTACAATGTTTAGATTTTCTAACATGATTAAATATGGTGTTTCATAATTGTTGAGCCTAGATGATTTATGTTAGATAGATTAAACACCTAGGAGGATAAGGACCCCGTTAACGGATGACTCTTATCCTTGTTTTATGAATGTAGTTTAAATCATGTAATTAAGGGTATCATCCAGTGCCCTTAGGATCGTTGATGTTGAAGGTTAAGACACTCTTCATCTATGTTATTGTAGATGATTGCTAAATAAGAATTTCCATGTAATCTCTAGGAAAGGGTTTTATTTTTGTAAATTAGCCATCTAGGGTAGTATAATGTATTGATAATAAAACTTAGCAGTAACACTCGAAAAATCATTCAAATGGCATGTGAATATGGGTAATTTTATAATATTATCACTATATTGAGGGAATTTTTGCTATCCCTGAAGTGGAATATGTAGATATGTCTATTGAACTAAGTGTGTATATTATGATATGAATACTTTTGTAAGTACATAGAAAGAAATAGTGCTTACTACATAATGCTTAATATTATTGTTACATAGTTAACCTTATATTGAATTTTGTGTCATATAATAGTTGTAATCATAATCTGAGTAGACTCTAAGACGCTCCTCAAAAAGAGGTAGTATGAGGTGCTCAAATAGAAAGTGAGCGAGTGTTATGTATGCCATGATATGTGGCATGATTTATTTTATTGTTGATTACCTCATGAAATGGAGTAGCATACTTATCAGTATGCCTTTGATATTTCCATTGGAATGATGACACACTTTCAAAAGACAAATTGAGTTTAATTCTATGTTGAAGTTATAATAATTGTTGTCAATTTGTTGAAAATATATTATGGACTTTTTATTGTAATCCCTAGGAAAGAGTAGCCTAAAATGCCAATATTCATTAGTCTCCCATTGAGGGAGGGAATCAATACGTGGATTGACGTATCTTGAAAACGTGCAACAATTGCATGGTAATGACCTTAATTAATGATTTTCATTAAGAAGTAGAAGAACACTAACAAATGGAATAACATTATGCCATGGAATGATATTGTGCCATTAAACTTATAATCTTTGAATTTCTTCCTAGAAATGTGGTAGTTGTTGTAACTAGAATATATTGTTATAAAACTAATGAGACTTGTGACTCTATTGAGTAAGATAGCTACATGGGAAATGACTTTGAATACTGTGACAAAAAACACACAACAGGAGTGTTGTCCAATTAAGAGCTAAGTTTTATAATATTGATAGATTAGACTTTAGTATATCTTGTATGAACAAGTGGAGCTGAATTTTATCAATTTGATCTTGTTAGAATATGATGGATTAGGAATTTTTTTATTTATGATGTGCATATGATTAAATATGTTGAATTGAATTATGTGAGATGTTATACATTACAACAAAAGGAGTTGCATGCTAAAGTAGTATAAAATGGATGGACTATGGAAGGACTATCTCTCTCTCTATATACACACACACATTCACACACACATAAGATGATATGTGTGTGTGTGTGTGTGTGTGTGTGTGTGTGTGTGTGTGTGTAGATAGAGACCATGTATGTCTTGGAATGTTATTGTGTGGAATTCCTTTGCATGAACTATCCTTGTAACATTGGTTGAAAGAACCTATGTATATGGAAATAAAGAAGCACAAGGAAGGGAGGGTTCCTCTAAGAGGACTCTTACTACTTAATGAGGATGGATAATCCTATTAGAGAAATTGAACCAAAACCAAGTTTGTATCCTTTTGAGATCAAGGGCAAGTATTTGGTGAGTTGTTGGTGCATAAGAATCCTGGATTGCACACATTAGTGTGAGGAAACATATCTCAAGGAAAATTTTGTATGATGATTGTATCCAAGAATATGTAAGTGAGTAAATGTTAAATTGGACTTGACTGAAACTATTCAAGGGAATGGAGAAATCAAACTTAAAAAGACATAGAATTCTCATGATTTGGAAGGGAGAATCCCATGATTCCTCTCTTGTTGCTTTATAGTATTTTATCAAAATTGAGAAAATTGTTATGTGTGAATAGTTGAGGCATGGAATGTGAATAATTTCAAGAATTGTAAATAATTGAAATGCATTTGCATAAGTAAATGCAATTATGGATATATGTGGTAGAGTGCATGTAGATATGCAAGGGCATGTTTGATGGTTTTTTCTAAATCAAAGTTTATTGTGACATATGTAATGAGCATGGCATGATGGCTAACAAGGTTGTGATTGATGTATGACTATGAATGGTTGAAGATGTGGAGGATGTAGTTTCTAACGATGGACACCCTTGTGAAGAGTATAGAAATGGGATAATTCTTATATAGTGGTTAATGAAGGAATCATGTGAATCCCATGAGCCATTAGTTGATCAGGTAATAGTTGAAATGTTGACAAGAGTTATAAATGTGTGAAATATAGTCATTCCAATATAGTACATGACCTAAATGAATTAGGTAGGAATTTTTGTAGGCATACTTTCTTTAGTGATATGATTTGGATCGAGTACATGTATGACATCTATAACCAGGTGGGGCAACACAAAGAAAGAAACTTCTTATATGCAAGTCTAGTTGGAATCTTTGTGACATATTAGTATATCATGACTAAGTCAATAAAATGCATGAGTTTAAATTATGAAAGGATGACTCAAAGTGAGGATCCATTGAGGGAATGCATGTTCATGTGGAATTCCATTTAGATTATTACATGTTATGAAAGGAAACACCTTAAAATACTCTGAGAAAGAAAGTTGTTGAATTAGGAATAGAGTAATTAAGTAACCTTGAGTATTGCTACATTGGTTGATTGGAATACATGACTAATTGCATTATAAAAAATTTAGTATCCTAGTAATGCATATATCATGAATGATAGATTCATTCCATTTGATTTGATTTGACTAACAATAGAATGTAATAAAAATGTTAATATGTGAAAATTTTGAGGTTGTTACAGAATGACTATGTCATGAATACTCACATTTTATTGAAAGTTCAAGTTGCAAATAGAATGGTATTGGATATGGAAATGAGAATAAAACCATGAGAAATATAGATACATACTAATATAAGAGCTAAACATAATGAGAAGAATCTCATACTTATCAAACCTGGTATATATGTGAAACGAGTATAAAATATTTATAATCAAAATTACTATGGTGATATCTCATGGTAATTGTATGTATATGGTATAGGTCAGATGATGGATCAATCCAATGAGGACAGATGAAGGTTACTATGCTATAAATTACACACTTAGTCTAACTCCCAAGGTAAGAGGAGTAATAAGGTTTGAATCTTAGACAAGGTTCCAAAGGCTCATTGTTTTGCAAGGGACCCACCTCATCAAATCGACAACAATTGGTAGGAAGTGGAAGGTGGAAGCTCAAGAGGAACTCATTGATGTCTGAGGAGCAGTGACCCGACATGGAACTACTCACAACGCTTGGTCACCAAGGAGCTAGCAGCAAGCACCCGAGCACTTATCATACTACCCAAATCAAAGGACCTACTCACATGAATATTTGAGTGACGAGTAGTGGCTGACAAGGCTCTCAATCATATCCCCTAGTCATAGGGTGCTTAGACTAAGCACCCAAGTGCTTATTGAACTACCAGTTCTAATGATGTGCACACGAAAATTCGAGAGATCAGTGGCAAGTCGACATGACATAGAAGAACACATCATATGAGATATGGATTAGGTGATGACATGGAAGCTTGAGGTAAGTACACGTGGTAGACATATTTAGACTTGTTAGGTGTCCAAGTGGCCCTATTTTTAGTGACATGTGGTGGTGATGTGGTATGACATATGGCAGATGATGTGGTGTTGACCTTGAAAGTGAAGTGGCAGAGCCTTAGGGTTCACACCTGGGAGTGGTTTTGCAAGGCTCTACAATGTTAGGAAAATTGGTCGATTGGTGGTAAGTGGAAGATGAAAAAGTTGAATGTCAAATACCACATATGTTAAATGATGGATTATGAAATTCCCCCTTCATTAAAGTCTAGATAATCATGGGCACCCCATGGTGAATTTTATATCGTTGGATATAATCGTTGCACGAGATCTCTTGGCATGTTGTGTAAATATGAGGGTAGGTTAAGTCACATATATGAGAATTCATTGACACCCCCTCCCCCCCCACCTCTTATTAAAGCTCAAATAGCCAAGGGGGGATTGAAATGGATTTTACACCCTCAATCTTAATTAAATAAATTGGCATGGTTTAGATGTCAATGGTTGTTTAAAGTGAATTGGAGAAAGGTTATTCAAGAATTTGACGATCAGAAGGTGCAAGAAACATACACCTTAGCTTAATGCACATATACGAATTCAAGCTGAATGGGGATAGTAGTCAAAGTTCTGGCATTGGTCATGGTCTTGTGTAAAGAGAAGTTATCCAGATTTATGGTCATATTAAATGGTCATGTGGAACCCAACCTAAGCCTTGAGGATCCAAGGATCCATTGAAATAAGTTTTATCTGGGTCATTGGGATTGGATTTCGGGCAAGAAAAATAAAGGAATAATCCAGTTTTTTTGGATTATCTTCAATGGAGTGGCATCCCAGTAATGTTTCTTTGATTTGGTAATGTATAAATTAGACAAAACAACTTAGAATCAAACAGTGGTTTTGTGTGTTGAATGTGTGGTGCTTCTGTAGCGAACAATCATTAGTCTGGCTTTCCTTTTTTAATATGTTAGGTACCTATAATACTAGTGTAGCCCCCATATTGTTATTGTTGTGTCCCATGTAGTGCCCACATTGTTATTGTTGTGCCCCATAGAATCCCACTATTGTTATTGTTGAGCCCTTACATTATTATTGTTATGTAGGCCCTGATTATATTGTGACCCTTTAGACTCCTATATATACCAAGGAGGTCTTGTCATTTGTATCATAGAAGAATTATTCATTTATGTGATGTAAAAGCAGGGTTCCCCCTCGAAGAGGCTTATATTCAAGTCATTGATCTATATTTTCTTATGTTTTGTGATCTAGTTATGAACATTTGGTATAAAAGAAATGAATCCACATCCTCATCCCTTCTTGAGAGTGCATCTGAAACAACATTTGTCTCCCCTTTTTTGTAGATGATTCCAAATCCATACCCCAACATCTTTGTGTCCCATTTTTGCAAATTGAGATACTGAACAAATGTTTGGAATGATATATTTGTTACTTTATATATGATAAACAAACACAATGGGTCAAGTGGTTACCTCTGGAAAAATGGTGGTATAACACTTCCTTCTATACCACAGCAAAAATGACCCCATTTATGGCACTTTATGGATATCATCCACCATCCATCACATCATTTTTAAGAGAAAATTCTAAGGTTCAAGTAGTGGAAGATCACATCAAGCATCAACAAAAATTTCTCCAACTCATAAAGGGTAACCCAAATCTCATGCAGAATCAAATGAAACAACAGGAAGATCAGCATCGCAGTGAAAAATGTTTTGATGTAGGTGATTGGGTATTTTACGTCTACAACCATATAAACAAATTGCCCTCAATCAAGCTAAGAAGGATAATAAATCGTAACCCAATTATTATGGTCCTTACAAGGTATTGCAAAAGATTGGTATTATGGAATATAAATTGGAGTTGCCCGCATCTTCTCGAGTACACCCAGTTTTCTATATTTCATGCTTGAAGAATGTTACAGGTGACAAGCTCCCAATTCAAACAATATTCACAGAACTTGTTGAGGAATTAAAAATCATATTAGAGCTTGAAGCATTCATAGAAACAAGAACTCAACAGTTATGGGATCGATCAATTTCAGAGTATCTCATTAAGTGGAAGAATTTACCCATTGATTCCACATGGGAGGATGATAATTTTATATAGAAGCATCCAAAACTACTCAAGCATTGAGGAAAACACTTTTTTGAAGGAAGGAGGCATGTTAGGTCCCTATAATACTAGTGTAGCCCCCATATTATTATTGTTGTGCCCCATAGAAGCCCACTATTGTTATTGTCGAGCCCTTACATTATTATTGTTATGTAGGCCCCGATTATATTGAGACTCTTTAGACTCCTATATATGCCAAGGAGGTACTGTCATTTTTATCATCAAAGAATTGTTCATTGATCTGATGTAAAAAAAATATTTCCCCCTCGAAGAGGGTTATTTTCATGTCGTTAATATATCTTTTGTTTTGTTTTGTGATCTTGTTATGTAAGAGAATAGTAATACAAAGAAGCGAAAAATAAAGTATGTGTGACTCAGAGCATAGTCATCCTGAGAAATGAAGTCCATGGAAGACGTGTGATTCTAGAAGAGGTCAAAAGATAAATACAAGGAAAACATGTGAATTTGTTCAATTTGAATACGGAATATGCTGTGAAATCTATAAGCATGATCTGTTTAAATATTGTTTGAATTTTGAGTTGTAAGGAAGAGAAACAGAATATGGCCTCCAAGGAAATTTTGTTTGTAAGTGCCTAATAGAGGAATAGAATATAAGGACTATATATTAAGTAGATATGAAGATACAAAGAAGGAAATGATAGGTAGAAATAAAGGACAGCTTGAAGATAAACAAATTGGATCAGAGATCAAGAAAATTATATAGACAAGAACACCTATGGATCTAATTTTGATAATGTATGAAGAAAGGGATCTAATAGGTAGCTCAGGTTGGTGCCTAAAATTCTCAGGGTGTCTCATTTTGGTTGGTGCCAGTAAAGCATTTTAGGGGGTTGGTGCCACCTTCTAGTCGATGTCAGCAAAATATTTTAGGGGGTTGGTGTCTCCTTCTGGTCGAGGATAGTTAGACATTTCAGGGGATTGGTGCTTTCTTCTAGTTGATGCTATAAAATCAATGTAACAATAGGTTGGTGCCTACAATATCATTCAATAATAAAAGAAGGTTCTTATATGTGTGTGTGTGTGTGTGTGTGTGTGTGTGGTGTATTTTTATGTTATTGATGTGATTGATATAATATAAGAATTGAATTGTTTTAATTGGTTAAGATTGGAAATTATACTAATTCATCCCCCCTCTTAGTATAAAATTTTCCAACAATTGGTTTCAAATAAAGTTTCCTTCAAAAATAGTATAACAACTAGAAGAAATATCTTTTAAGGATAATGGCCAATAAAAGGAAGAATAAGAAGAGGTCATCCAAGAACAAGACAAGTCATATCAAAGTATGTGATTGTAGACAAGTCATGGATGCAAAAGCCAATCAGAAAGAGAAATTTGGTGTTGTACAATCTATCTTCTGTTTTAATTGTGATAATGATGGTAACTTTACTTTTGTATGTCCATATGCATGCAATAATGATGGAGATTTATTTCTGAATAACCAAAAGGAAAATTTATTTTTTAGAGGAAGAAGTTAATGACAACATAGATCTTCAAAATGAGATTGATATTGATTTAGAAGAAAATATATCATAAGGGGCCATGGTAAATCAGGATTTCATTTCCCCAAATGGACTACCATTATTGAACAAATTAGGTCATGCATCCTAGAAGGTAAGAATAAAGCCTTATTTAATGGCTCTTGGATTGGATGTATGGTTGTATGTAGTAGTATATGGAAATAATAATGAATATATTACAGAAGCCAAGAAGGCTATATTGAGAGAATTTTCAGTTCTAGACTCTGATAAAGTAAGGCATTGTGAGGCTACAAAAGAAATTCTAGATAAGCTACAATACATCTATGAGGGATATGACCTATAAAATTCATATCAAACAAAGATAGAGAATTCATATTAGAAGGAATAAGTACTAAAAGAATTAAAGAAGATAAAAAACCATGATTTCTCAACTAATGAAACGAATGATCAAGAAGATTCCATGGTTATGAATGCTCAAGTTGTTGATCATCAAAAGAACAATCCACATTCAAAGGATTAAGCTAGAGGTGAAGAGTATGCTAATGAGGTGCAATCCATAGGAGATAATAGATGCACTTCTAGTAGTGATGAAGAAGGAATTATACTCATGTCTATGGAGGAGACATAAAGAATAATACCTTGATGAGAAGATATATTTTACAATAAAACTTATCTTTTCTCTAGAGAAGATTAATAGGCTCGCAGTAACAAACAAAAGGTAGAAGAAGTTACTGGAAGAATAAGAAAACTAGGATCATGATGAAGCATAAAAAAGTAATTTTAAAGACCCAGCTAGAAGATTCAATAAAAGGGATGGAAGAAGTGATGAAGATCCAACTGAAAGAAAGAGAAGGTCAGTGTGATGAACTAAAAGCTAATATTGTTTCTTTTCGAAATGAGCTAGAAGAAGTCAATGATTAGCTAATAAAGTATGAAATGAAAGAGCATGATTCTACTGAGTCATTAATTATTTTTATAAAAAATGAATTGGAAGAAGCTAAGAGGATTGAGCGAATACTTCTAGGACATCTGAAAGAAAAGTCAAAATAATATGAAAAACTAGAAGAGGAAATTTCTTCTATAAAGAAACAATTAGAGGAAACAAATCAAAATTTGAAGTTGGATAAAGAAAATTAAATTATGGACATAATTATTAGCAAACAACGATCTCCCCTCATTATGACAAGCATTGGTTATAAGGAAGATCATAAGAAATACAAAGGAAAAGCAAGCTCAACAACATGCGAGGAAGAGCTCGAGAACTATGCTAAATTACTTAAAAATTCAAACAATGAAAGAGTAGTAGTAAATAAAGTTAGAAACAAAAGGAAAATGATCATATCGTCCCCACAGGTAGACATGGAACAAGAAAGTAGTATAAGTTTGAACTTCGTCAAAAAATCGATGAAAGAAATCCAACTCGCTCAAAAGGATCACCTCCTCCAAGAAGATCCATTGCAGCAAGGTACTCAAATTTATTTAATGGATATTGTTTTATTTGCCATAACTTTGGCCACAAGGTACTTGATTGTAGAGTTTATGTAAGAAAAAAATATAGAAGAAAAAAATCCTTCAAAGCTACCACGAATAGTTAAGTAAGAATCAAACCCAAAAGTATCTATGAAAGTAGCATTAGTAAAAGTAATTCATTCACCCATTTATTTAAATACAATGCAAAATACTACAAATTCCAAAATCATTGCAATATAGCACGTGACTACAAAAGAAACATGAGATGGTCTCCCAAACAAATCAAGGAATAAGATATATCTACCAAGCATAAAGAAAAATGCACCAAGATGTGGAGAAGAAAACAAGAAGAACCAAAGATGCATATATATGCTTAAGGAACTGGTCTTTCTGGATAAAAACTTATAGTTGATGCATTGGATAAATAGAATACATAGGATCCAAATTCTACTTACTTGAAAGAATAAGGGTCCACCTCATCAATGGACTAAAGAAGATGGAATATTTTAGTATGAGTTTTAGGACAAGGTTGGCAAGTTTGCAGGATAGACATGAGGATGATGATTCATATCTATCAATAGTGCAAGCATCGACATAGAATACAAACCATGGAATGCTCTTAACAACTCTCTTTTGAATATAACTATAGTTTCAAATGAAGCGAGAGGTGGAAGGTGTCTCCAAGGAGATGGATGTGTAATAATCAAAGCTACATGAGAAGAATGATGATATGCAAGCCATGATCTAGCTACTATAATATGAAGGAAGTGAAGTGAATGATGAATCTCAAATCAACATAGTGTCTAATACCTTATAAAGGATGTTTGTCCGAGCTAGTAAAATTCTATGATAGCAGGTGAAAATGTTGAGAACTACATCAACAATTTTGTGTCGATACAAGGACAACAAAGATAAATAAGATAGAAAAAATATTTTTTTTAAAGAATAGTAGAGTTGGTTGTTGAATAAGTCAACAAAATGAAATATAAATAACATCTTGTAAATCAAAGAGTGTAATTCCAAAGAAAAATAGAGGATGGTACATATTGAAAAAATTAAATTACAGAGGAACAAGAAGAGAGAGTTGATCTAGCACATTCCAAGAACACATCAAGAAACGCTTAAAGGAAATCAAACATACAAAGTATTGGAGCACTTCAAGAAAGATAAGGGATGGATGTAGCAAATAAAAAGGTAGATGAGAAGAACCATCAATTTAGGGGGAGAAAACCTTTGATGTTAATAAAGCACAAGCACATAGGGAGTAGCCTTAAGAAAGGATTTGCAAAAGAACAAATGTTGCATGCATGGAAAGATAAACACAACCTTAACAAGGGAAGCCTAGTTTCAAATAAATAAGTGAGCAATCATAGGAGGTAATGGTCTATTTTTAAGATCTAAGGGGGATAAATTTCAAAAAAAAAAAAAAAAATGTCATTCATAAAGAGGAATAATATGCACACATAAGGAAAGATAGTAGATAGAGATAGAAGTTACAATTAATAAGAGGCAATTGCAAAAATATTTACCAAATCCTTTCTCAAAAAAAGATTTGAATATTTTAGACAAAAAATGGGAGTAATTTCTTCCTCAAAAGGAGGAATGGCTCATTAATTCCACCTACGAAGCATGTTGGTGACAAGTGGAGTTCTAGAAAATGGTTTTCACCAACAAAAGGGGATTATATTCCCTTTTCCATTAATTTCAAATGGAGAGAATAATTATACATCAAGAGTGAATCACTCAGTATTCAACAAGAAGATAGGGGGAGTACACTCAGCAAGTAGATAGGATGAGTCTAGCCCAAGACCACCAATGACTAAGAAAATGTTTGGTGGTCTTTCCATCAATGACAAATGTGGATATTGTTGTGCATATGTTTTCACTGAACTCAACTGCAATGTCATTGATGTCAAAGCCCAGTAACATGGGATATTTTAGAATTTTTTTCATATTCCTTAGTGTCTTCAATGTAAGAGTTTGTTGTGTAAGAGCTTATTGAGCATTGCAATCATATTTCCTTTAGTTATCTTGATCAAATGAACATGAAAATTATTTGGTTGGATATTCCTCTCGAAGACCTTCCAATGGTATATATCATTTAGTCTAACTCCCAAGGGAAGAGAAGAAATAATTTTTTGAAGCTCGGACAAGGTTCCAAAGCCTTATGGTTTTGAGAGGGACTCACTTCATCAAATTGGAAAGCAGTGGAAGGAAGAAGATAAGGAGGAACTCATCTATAGAAGACAAGTGATGACTAGGAAAGGCATTGGTCATAGTGCTTGATTTACAAGGAGTTGGCGACAAGGGCTCGAGTTCTTATAAGACTGCCCAACTCAAGGACCTACTCAAATGAATATGTGAGCATTGATCAATGACTAATAAGGATCTTGGTCATAGCCCCTGGTCACAGGGTTCTTATTCTAAGCACCCAAGTGTTGATTGAACTATCAAGTCTAACGATGTCCACAGAAAGATTCAAGTGGTCAGCGGTGAGTGGCAGAACGACATGATGTATCAACAAATGTCAAACATGACATGGATCAGGTGATGACATGGCACCTTGAGATGAGGAAACTTGGAAAGAATAATTAAAAAAATTTGGTGACCAAGTGGCCCTTTTCTAAGTGACATATGGTGGTTGTTTTCGCTCCCAAAGATAGTCTCAAAATGCTTACAAGATCAGTGCCTGGGCACATCTAGATATTGTGTGTCTCATATGATTCTCAGGGAAATGGAGACATCAAATATTATATATATATATTAAACAAAATGGGTTGGTTCATTCATTTAAAGGAATAAGCCATGAGTTTCTGGTACTTCTTCACATATGTAGCTCATAGAAATATGTGCATAAATTAGTGGAGGCCGAGTAGTTCAAGGACCTATAGTTTAATAAGCTTTGACAAAGCAATGAGAGAGGATAAGGAGAAGGAGTAACTCATCACATAGAGCTTAAAGCATCAAGAGTTCTACACTTAACACATAGATCTTAAAAGATCAATAATTTCTATTATAGGTAGATATAATGGACAAAAGAGAGATTGGGTGCTATGATTCATGGAGCGCAATTTTAAAAATATAATCTCAATAATTCATACAGGCACATGCATTAAAAAGTCAATACAAATGAATCTGTGAGGAAGTTTGAAATATTTCTAGCAACTATGATTACATGAATTCAGAGAAGAAACATGAACATAATGGATTTTAACAGAGGGAGAACATATTGTAGTACTCGAAGGGGGAATCACCACCATTTTCTTTATATTCTGAAATATGCATATCATACAGTCATACAGTCTGAAAATAACATGTAGCTTTTTCTTTAGGATTTCTAAACCTTTGTAAAGTGTCACTTCCCTCTATTTATTTGGAGAGGGGAGAGTTTGAACATTCATTACAAAAAAATATCTTTGGCCCTCTCTCAGTTGTCAGGTCGACTAGTTGTCTCGGCTAGGGATGGCTCTGTGGCCCAAAAACATTACAAAATATTAATTGCCTCATTTAATGGCGACACATTACAAGGTAATAAAACAAGTCAATAGTCAGATAAGAATGCTAACAAAATATCTTCATGCCCATCCCTATGATCGCCTTTGCTTTAGGTTGTAGCTTGCCCATGGTCTGGCCTCTTGTGTCGCTCATTCGATTCTTGTCACTTCTGCCTTTACTACTTGAATCATTCATCCTTTAAAGCTTGGAGTGGGCAACTATCAATTTCATGCCGTAGTACAGAAGTAGAGGACCCTTGGGTGGTACTTCATCTTCCCTTTGTATGGGACACCATGATGGATAATCAAGTCCTCCCGGGCTTCCAAGTCTTTATTTACTTCTGTCAGCGTCGACCCTGGTTTCGTGTCACAAGGGGCCTTTCTGGGTCGGTCCATGCTGAGTTTGAATGCTCCATCTCCTTTCTTAAATGCCACAACTACCGACCCATCGCGCCTTTAAATTTCTGCCCTACCTAGTCATGAAGTTATCACAACGGAACTTTCCATTAAGAAGTCTTTACAGGATGTGGTCTTCCAATCCATTTTAGCCCCTTTTTCTTCATGTGACCGGGGGCCATGATCAAGTGCTTAGTCCTTGGGCGCTAAGTCCTTTGGACTGCCCTTCAAGGGTATTTTTCCTTTGTTACATAGAATCTTGCATATCGGCGACTTATAATGCTCACCTTTAGTATCTCTCCTTGACACTTGCGATCCCTAATCCGTGAGATTGGGCCCACCTGGGATATCGCAATCAGAGTATAGGAGAGGGCCTTCCTACCATATTACATAGAGCCTGCAGATTTTCCAGACGTGAGACTTCAAGAAAGCAGGATGCATAAAATATCGCATCCAGGAGGGGTCTCACCCATTGCGATCATAGGTCGGGAGGGACTTCGGCGAAGGAAGGCCCTTGATTCTTTGGCCCTCCATGTGATCGTGGTCCAACCCCCTTATCAGAGCGCCTTTATCACATGATTGCAATCGGGGGTTTCACTACAGAATGATGCCTCATCTCTCTGATTACCAATTTGCGATGGGTGATGTCATCATTGCCACATGTCACCTTGTGAGTGGTGACACATGTCACTTGGAAATGCCCCCATAGGACCCCTAAAAATGCCAAATCAGCATCCCACATGTCCTCTATACTACCACATCATCTTCGTACTTCCACATTACGATGACGTCAGCTGCTATGTGGATTCATTGGGATCAATGTTATTCCACCACATGGCCACCTAGAGGAGAGAGAAAAGGGCCCGCCTGCCCTTGGTTTTTCACTGCAATCCTTTGTTAACTGGTTTTCAGCCCCTCCCGGTGACTTTACACTATGTCGGGATTTTTCCACTTCGCAATCTTTTAACCCCAGTCCCGTCCAAAATCGTCAATTGCCGATATTGCAAGAACTTCGATATTGCAAGAAGTCCAACATGCGGGACCTCCAACCATTGATAAGTCAATAGACTGTGCTCAAGGACCCTCCAATCGCCGATCTACCTTGCCTCAAACTTGCCGATCATCGATGATACAATATGTCATGCCTTAGACCCACCAATTTGTGATGTATGATATCGGCGATAGACCGATCGTAGATTTCACTATTTTCCCCTGCCACTAATTCAGAAAAGCCCCGATTGTGATTTGCGATGAGCCTAACCCTTAGCCATTTTTTCTTTGTTTTCTGGCTTTCAAAGGGTATATTCAATCTACTCTAACTTCTAATCTAGGATTCCATTTTTGGACTTCCACCTACCATTAGAAAGCTTATTCCGAGAACTATCCATTGGAGAGGCTCAGATTTAGCTTTGAGAGCCTTCATGGATTAGAATATGGCTGCAAAAATCTATGTTCTTTGGTACTCTTTGTACAACTGGAACTCTGTTTTTAGAAGGTGACAACATTGGCTGCACCTAGAGACAGTGCCCTGCTAGCTTGTTGAGAAGCTGCAAACTATGAACTTCTCCTTTGGGCATGAAGTCATTTCTAAACAAACAATATTTTTGTGAAAGTGGAATTTTGAACAGAAACTAGAAATTTCATATAATAATTACAATACACACACTGATATTTATAATGAGTGCAAGACAGGTACCTCTAGTTTTGGAAATAGAGTTTGAGGAATTTACCATTTACCGGTAGTTCCAATGATTCACCATCTAGATTTTCAAGAAGGTACATGTTATTTCCTCTCTCTTCTGCAATCTTGAAAGGGTCAAACCATAGTGGATCGAATTTTCCGTGTTGGCCTTTTTCTTCTTGTCGGACACCCCATTGGAGAACTAAATATCCTAGTTGAAGAGGTTGATCCTTAGCCTTCTTGTCAAACAAGGATTTCATCTTTCATTGGTAATTTAACAACTTGACCCCCACCTATTCTATGTTTTCATGAATTTTGACCAGCTGATTTATCCTTCGTGTTAAGGCACTTGGCTCTTCTCAGCTTCTTGTAATAATTTCTCCACTGGCATCGTTAATTGGATTGGGAGACTGTAGCCTTACCATATAATAGCTCGAAAGGCAATTTTCCTGTGGATTGTTTAGGAGTTACTCTATTGGCCCATAGGGAAAACTTCAATTGGGAGTCCCAGTTCCTTTGATTCTCGGTGATGGTCTTCTTCAGCACCCTCACCACAGTTTTGTTTGAGGACTCAGCCAAGCCATTACCTTGAGGATAGTAGGTAGTGGAGTGCCCAATGATGATATTGAATTTCTGGCAGAAGCTGATGAATTTGGCATATTTGAAAACCTAAGAATTTTTAGTGATAATTTTGACAGAACAATCAAAGCGAGATAATATGTTCTCCTCCATAAACTTAATTACCACCGATTTTGTAGTGTTTCTGGCTGGGATGGCCTCTACCCACTTGGTGAAATAATATGTGGCCATTAATATCCACTTATGTTGGCCACTAGACAGTGGGTTTATTTCTCCTATGAAGTCTAGTCCCCACTATCTGAAAGGTTCTTCCACATGCACTGGAATCATGGGGAGAGGAGAAAGTTTTTGCCTCTCAACAAACATTTGGCACTTCTGGCAGGACCTGACCTAAGAATGAACATTTCCAAATAGTGTGGTCCAGTATAATCCTGCCTTGAGGATTTTGTGTGTTGTGGTCTTCCAGTTGTAATGACCTCCACAAACTCCTCCATGAAATTCCTCAATCACTTTATGGGTTTCGCCCTCTACCAAACATAATAGCAAAACTCCCACCAGGTCCTTCCAGTAGATTTGACCATTGGATATGATATACTTTTGCACTTGCAATCTCAGAGTTCGGTATTTGGATTTATCCAGTCCCAGCGAGCACCTCAGGAATAAGAGATAATGGATGATATTCTTATACTAGGGTGATCCCTCATATTTAGCATAGATCTTCTTCTCTGATGTTTTAATCTCGTTCTGATGAACCTTTGGTCTGCCTTCCTCTATTATCAGGTTTATCCCTAAAGCTTGGCAATTAGATTCTAATAAAACCTTGGCCAACCCCTAGCCTTTTATGAGCTTAGTAGGTTTGATGTCTAACTCATATTCTTGTATCTTTGTTATCCACCTACCCCTTTTTCCTTCATTGTCTCCTTGCACCAGGATGTCCTTGACCGCTGTCATTGGGACAAATGTTGTGATTTTTTATTGTAGCACATACATACGAAATTCCTTCAAAGCCTTGACTAGTGCATAGGCTTGTTTCTCCAAGATGTTATATTTCAACTCAGCATCCCTCAGGACTTGGCTAAAGAAGGCGATGGGCTATTCATAACCATCTTTATTCTTCTGTAGTAGAACTGTGGAAATAGTATGTGGAGAAGCAAAAGAAAATATATAGAAAGGCATTGAATAGTTGGGGCTGACTAGTACCGAGGCTTCAACCAAAGCTTATTTAATTATAATGAAAGAACCTTGGGGGGAAGGGTTCCATTTGACTTCATTTTCCTTTTTAATCATGTCTGTAATACCCTTGACTATTTTTGCATGGTTGGGTATGAACCTCCTCAAGAAATTTATTCTCCCCAAGAAGGCTTGGACCTCTTTCTTATTTCTGGGTAGATGAATATGACTGATGGCTTCGACTCGTTTAGGATTGATCTTCACTCCTTCCTACTCTACTATGTATCCTAGTAGCTTTCCCTCACTCAAGGAAATCTGATATTTGTTGGAATTCAAAGAAAGACCATACCTCCTGCATTTCTCAAAGGTGAGATTCAAGTGGAGGATGTGCTCTTCATTAGTCTTAGAGAAGACTGTGATATCATCCAAATAAACAACCATGAACTTGTCTTGATCGCCTACAAAAGCTATATCGATAACTCTTTGAAACATGCCTCTGCATTAATAAGAGTTAGGTTTAGCATGCTCTTAACAAGGATCTGAGTCAGGTTTACCACCAGATTTTTTATCATTCCTAAGAATTTGACCCTCTTAGAGTCAAAGGAGCATAGGTCGTTGTAGGTCTTGGTGATCTGCAAGCCAAGTTGTTCCATCACTGCTAATGGCATGAGGTTGTGTGAGGCTCTAAAGTCCAACATGAAATTATGCAATAAGAGGTCATGGATTACCAGGGTCACATAGAAGGGTGCAGTAGAAGGATCTAGTTCTTCCACATGAGGCCCAAAAACAACCATTGGCCTTTCTTCTTGAAGGTTTAAACAATCGTGGGTGGGTGAAGAGGTGGATGGATGCATGAATTGAGAGACTTGAGCTTTATAAGTAGGTTTCTTTAGAAGCTCAATCAAAGGAACATGAATCTTTACCTTTTCAAGCTCCTTCTGAAGATTGAACATAGGTTGGCCTTTTTCTATACCTCCTGGCTCTGCTTCTCCTTCCTTACCACTGGAAGTTTTTAGCAGAACAGGTGCCTTCTTTTCTGTGTGTTCCTCAGAACTATTTCTTTCCTTATTTGAGGAGACTTTAATCTTGGATGAGTCAGGATTCATCTTACCTTTCCCTTTATCTGGTACTGGGGGAATATCTTGGGGAGCAGTTCCCTCTTGTTTTTCTGGTTCCCTCAACCTCTTTCTTGAATATCTTAGATCATACCTTTGGTGTATATGTGCTTGCATGAAATATGAAAACTTCTTACAATAATAATCTATATCCTCCTCATTTTCTACCGCTTCTCTATCATGACAGGTCTCCTGGTGAGACATATTTTCATGTTCTTCTTCAAAGAAAGCGGAATACAAGTTTCCCTGCATCTCATGTGTATCCAACGATTGTTCATCGAGATCATCTTCTAAATATATAGGATGAGGGATCTGATCGAGTTGTTCCCTTCTTTTCCTTGGAAGTATCTGGAATGGAGGCCTTCTATACTATGGGTTATAACCTTGGTTGTTCTCTTGAGCATTTTGTTTGGAGAGACTCTTGTTCTCAAGTTCAAGCTTTCCAACCTTATGTGATAAAATCCTGATGAGTTTATCCAGTTCATCCCACTTCAAATCTGGTGATTCTTTAGCTTGACCAGAGGAGGATGCTTCTTCTTTCCCCCTTTTATTCTCAGTAGGTTCCTACTTTCCTCTTGACTTCCCTGCCGAGGTGAAATTTTCTTCCACCTCCAGAGCATCGACTTGGAGTTGATCTAAAGTGAGAGACTTCCTTTCTCTTAGGGTAAAACCAAAGTCAGATTCAAAGGCTCCCAAAAAATTTACATGAACAATAGCTAGAGGAGGCTTTATCTCACCAGGTAGGTTATTATACTGCTTATCGAACCTTTTTATAAATTTTGAAGTGTCATATTTTGGCTTCTCCCTTATAGCATTAAACTTTTTGAGGAGGTACTCATGATTTCTATTTTCACCCCATTTTTGTGTGAAAGCGTTCTCAAGTTCCTCCCAGGTAGTGATGGAGGAATTAGGAAGGGATTTAAACCATTTTATGGCTTCTCCATCAAGGGATTGTACGAAGAGTCTTAGGACCACATCTAGTTGTTCTACATTTAGATTCTCAGCAAAAGCACAGAAGGTTTCAATGTGTCTCTGTGCAGTGTTTTCATCCTCCCCATTGAACCTAGGCAGAAGCTTTAGGTAGTCCTGGGGCATAGCACTTAGGGGCTAAGGTAAATCAAGAGGGGCATATTTATTCAACAAAAAACTCAGAACATCCATCTAGATTAATGGAGGGGGGTTTAAGATTTTCCGGAGGAACTTGGGCCAAAACCACAGTGGTTGGAGTGGCTAGACTAAAAGCAAGGTATGTAAGGGTCTTAGGAGTAAATCCTAAGTAGTGAGTAACAGGGGGTTGGGAGCTGGATGAGGAAGCTTCAAATATTTTTGAGATGGTAGCATAGGTAGGAGGAGTTTTCTCCTTCTCAAATTTCTTGAAAATTAATTTCACTGGGTCAGATACAAACAGGGTTTTCTACTGAGAGGTATCTCAGCGAGTGTGATGCTTTTTAAAAGCCATGATGATAAATGATAATGGGATTTGTGGAGTCATCAAGGTTATGTGGATGCAATCAGAATGCCTTTGCTCACCTACACAAAGAGTGCTCAACTTGTCGTATCCTAGGGGAAAAATCCTTCAATACGTTCCCCTAAAACGACACCAGAAGATGTTGTTGCTCCCAGAGACAGTCTCGGATTGCTTACAAGACCAGTGCCTGGGCACATCTAGATTTTGTGTGTCTCGTATGATTCTCAGGAAAATGGAGGCATCACATATATTATATAATATATGTGATGCCTCCATTTTCCTCAGAATTATACGAGACACACAAAAGCTAGATGTGCCCAGGCACTGGTCTTGTAAGCAATCCGAGACTGTCTCTGGGAGCATATATATATATATTAAACGGAATGGGTTGGTTCATTCATCTAAAGGAGTAAGCCATGAGTTTCTGGTACTTCTTCACATATACATCTCACAGAAATATGTGCATAAAATAGTGGAGGCCGAGTAGTTCAAGGACCTACAGTTTAATAAGCTTTGATAGAGAAATGAGAGAGGATAAGGAGAAGGAGTAACTCATCACATAGAGCTTAAAGCATCAATATTTCTACACTTAACACATAGAGCTTGAAGCATCAAGAATTTCTACACTTATTTTAGTTACAGGTAGATATAATGGACAAAAGAGAGACTGGGTGCTATGATTCATGGAGCACAATTTTAAAGATATAATCTCAATAATCCATACAGGCACATGCATTAACAAGTCAATACAAATGAATCTACGAGGAAGTTTGAAATATTTCTAGCAACTATGATTACATGAATTCAGAGAAGAAACATGAACATAATGGATTTTAACAGAGGGGGAACATACTGTAGTACTTGAAGGGGGAATCACCACCATTTTCTTTATATTACGAAAGATGCATATCATACAGTGATACAGTCCAAAAATAACATTTAGATTTTTCTTTAGGATTTATGAACCTTTGTAAAGCATCGCTTCCCTCTATTTATCTAGAGAGGGGAGTGTTTGAACATTCATTACAAAAAAATGTCTTCGGACCTCTCTCAGCTGTCAGGTCAACTAGTTGTCTTGACCAGGGATGGCTCTGTGGCCCAAAAACATTACAAAATATTAATTGCCTCATTTAATGACAACACATTACGGGGTAATAAAACAAGTCAACAGTAAGATAATAATGCCAACAAAATATCTTCATGCCCATCCCCGTGATTTCCTTTGCTTCAGGTTGTAGCTTTCCCATGGTTTTGCCTCCTGTGTCGCTCAGTCGATCCCTGTCACTTATGCCTTTACTGCTTGAATCATCCATCCTTTAAAGATGGGTGTCGGAAACTATCAGTTTCATGTCATAGTACAAAAGCAGAGGACCCTTGGGCAGTTCTTTGTCTTCCCTTTGTATGGGACACCATGCTGGATAATCAAGTCCTCCCGGGCTTCCAAGTCTTTGTTTACTTCTGTCGGTGTCAACCCTGGTTTCGTGTCACAAGGGGCCTTTCTAGGTAAGTCCATGCTGAGTTTGAATGCTCCATATCCTTTCTTAAATGCCATAGTTTTCGACCCATCATGCCTTCAAATTTCTGCACTACCTAGTCGCGAAGTTTTCATATTGAGACTTTCCATTAAGAAGTCTTTACAGGATGGGGCCTTCCAATCCATTTTAGCCCCTTTTTCTTCATGTGACCGGGGGTCATGATCAAGTGCTTAGTCCTCGAGTGCTAGGGCCTTTGGACTGCCCTCCGGGGGTCTTTTTCCTTTGTTACATAGAATCCTGCATATCAGTGGCTTATAATGCTCGCCTTTAGTATCTCCCCTTGACACTTGCGATCACTGATCCATGGGATTGGGCCCACCCAGGATATCACAATCAGAGTATAGGAGAGGGCCTTCCTACCATATTACATAGAGCTTGCCAATTTTCCAGATGCAAGACTTCAAGAAAGCAGGATGCATAAAATATCGCATTCGAGAGGGGTCTTGCCTATCACAATCGTAGGTTGGGAGGGACTTCGACAGAGGAGGGAGCTTGCTTTGTGTTATCTCTAATCTACAGGATTGACCCCTTTAGTGCTTGGCCCTTGGTTCTTCGGCCCTCCATGTCATTGTGGGCCAGCCCCTTTATCACATGATCGCAATCGGGGGTTTCACTATAGAATGATGCCTTATCTCTCCAATTTCCAATTTGCGATGGGTGACGTCATCACTACCACATGTCACCTTGTGAGTGGTGACACATGTGACCCAAAAATGCCCCCATAGGACCCCTGAATATGCCAAATCAACATGCCACGTATCCTTCGTACTACCATGTCATCTCCATACTTCAATGTCAGGATAACATCAGCTGCTATGTGGATTCATTGGGACCAATGGTATTTTGCCACATGGCCCCTTGGAGGAGAGAGAAAAGGGCCCACCTGCCCTTGGTTTTTTGTTGCAATCCTTTGTTAACTGGTTTTCGACCCCTCCCGGCGAATTTACACTATATCGAGACTTTTCCACTTCGCAATATTTTAACCCTAGTCCCATCCAGAATCGTCGATCACCGATATTGCGGGAAGTCCGACATTTGAGACCTCCAACCGATAAGCCGATAGATTATGCCCAAGGACCCTCCGATCATCGATCTACCTTGCCTTGGACCCGCCTATCGTCCATGAGCCGATATGTCGTGCCTTGCACTCATTGATTTGCGATGTGCGATATCGATGATCAGTCAATCACATATTTCATTTTTTCCCCTATCATTGCTTCAGAAAAGCCCAATTTCGATTTGTGATGAGCCTAACCCTTAGCCATTTTTTCTTTGTTTTATGGCTTTCAAAGGGCATCTTCAATTTGCTCTAACTTCTGATCCGGGAGTCCATTTTTGGACTTCTACCTACCATCGGAAAGCTTATTCCAAGAACTATTCATTGGAGGGGGGTCCAATTTAGATTTGAGAGCCTCTATAGCTTGGAAGATGGCTGAAAGCTTCTCTGTTCTTTGGTACTATTTGTACAACTGGAACTCTATTTTCAGAAGGTGATAACAGTGGGGATGTGGCATGACATGTCATAGAGAGATGATGTGGAAGATGAGGTGGTAGAGCCTTGGAATTTACATCAAGGAGTGGTTTTGCAAAGCTTCACAATGTTATAAAATTCAGTCGATGGGCGGTAGGCAGTAGATATAATAGTTGAATGTCAAATACTACATACGTTATGTGACATATTATGAACCCTCTGCCCTTGTTAAAGAATGGATAGTCGGGGGAGTGTCGTGTTAAATTTTCCTCCATTGGATTTGATCGTTACACGAAAACCCTTGGCACACTTGAAAAAATGAGGGTAAGTTAAGTTTCATATATGACAAATTGTGGATGACCCCCTCTTGTTAAAGCTCAAACAGGTAGGTGGGCATGCGAAATGGCTTGTTCAGTGTCAATCTTAATCAAATTAATTGGTGCATTTTAGAAGTTGATGGTTGTTTAAAGTGTATTGGATAAAGGTTATTCATTGAACCATGGGTGTAGAAAGCATACACCTTAGCTTAATGCTCGAATCCAGATACATGTTTAAAGGGAAAAGTGGTAAAGGTTCTAGCAGTGGTCGTGGTTTCAACGAAGATAAACTATATGGATTTGTGGTCATAATATATGGTCATGTGTAGCTAAACCTAAGCCCCTGAGGAGCCAAGGATCCATTGAAATAAGTTATATTCAGGTCATCCGAACCAGATTTATGACAAGAAAAATAAATAAACAATCTAGTTTTTCTAGATCTTCTTCCATAGAGTTTTGGCCCAACCATATTTTGTTGACTTGGTAAAGTATAAATTAGATATAACAATTTAGAATCATAGAGTGGACGTGTATGTTGAACGCGTGGTTCTTCTATGGTGAACAATCATCAATCTGGCTTGGTTGCACAAATAGTAAGACATAGATGAAAAAAAGAAAGTATGTGTGAATCAAATCATAATCAACCCAAGAAATGAATATCATTAAAGACATTTCATCCCATAAGAGGTTAGCGGATAAATCCAAGAAAGACATGTGAAGTTGTTCAATTTGAATATGGATTATGTTGTGAAATCTATAAGTATGATCTATTGAATTATTGTTTGAATTATGTGTTGTAAAGAAAATAAATAGAATTTTCCTCCAAGGAAATAGTGTATGTAAGTATAGAATAAATAAGAATAGCATATAATGATTGTAAACTAAGCAGAAATGTAGATACAAAGAAGGGATTGATAGGAAGAAGTAGAGAATAACTCGAAGAGAAACAAATTGGATTAGAAATAAAGAAAATTGTATAGATAAGAAGACTTGTGGATTTGAGTTTGAAAATCTATGAAAAATGGATCTAACATGTAGCTCAGGTTGGTGCCTACATTTCTTAGGGGACTGGTGTCTCCTTCTTGTTGGTGCCAGTAAAGCATTTCAGGGGGTGGGTGCCTCCTTTTGGTTGGTGCTAGCAAAACATTTCATGGGGTTGGTGCCTCCTCCTAGTCGATGCCAATAAAACATTTCCAAGGGGTTTGTGCCTCCTTTTGGTTGGTGTTAGTAAAACATTTTAGAGGGTTGGTTCCTCCTTCTAGTTGGTGCCAATAAATCAATGTAACAATACGTTGCAAGATCATTCAATAATATATAAATTTCTTGTGTGTGTGTCTATATATATATATAGTATTTTTATAGATATATAAATTGTATTTTTATGCTACTAATGTGATTGATATATTATATGCATTGAAGTGTTTCAATTGGTTAAGATTGGTCATTATAATTATTCACCCCCCACCCTTAGTATAATCATATTTCAAACATTGACAACATGTATCGACCCTCCATTAAATGTATTGGTGGAATTTTCGGCCTACATACAAGTAATTAACCTATTTTATTTAATTTTTCATATTTTACTAGGTCATCCTAGTCAACCTCTTGGAGATAGTGTCTTAAAAAATAAATGAGGTGCATAAATAAAACACATTCATTTGTAATTAATTCATTCAATTTCTTATTTGATAAATTCCTAAGGAAAATCTTCCACTAGTGCATTTTTTTCATGTCCTTGGTTGTTAAATCAATCTCTTGTTCTGAGTGCTTAAGTGTTGTTTTGCCTTTGTTGTATATATCGCTTTGCAAAATTAAATATTATTGGAGGTTTCGTCATAGATCCCCTACCTTATGCTCTCAACATGGTATCAAAACTAATGTGGACTCTTATTTCACTATCCACCATTGTTCCTATGTTTTTAAACATTAAACAATTGTCAACCATCTTGTTACTCTCAAGATCATTGTCGAGGAGCGTTGCAGTAATAAAGTTGATCTCCTTTCAACATTTTTTTTTTATTTTGAAAATAATTTAAAATTATTCCAAGGAAAAACCTTTGGAATAAGATGGAAGAGGCAAAGGTTCCTTTGAGTTGAGGGTTGTTGGTAAAAAAAAATTGAGATTGTTATTTCCAAGTTTAGGATCACTGACGGTTGGTTGGAAGATATTAATTGCAATATTAGAGTCAAGGAAGGGTCTCCCTTGTCCCCTACCATTTTTTGCATATATATTGATAAGTTAGAAGAGTGTTTGGAAGAAGCAGGTTGTGTTGGGTCCACTTTATAGTCATCATTATTCTTCTTTATGTTAATGATATTCTTCTTTTGGTGAGAAGTCCTTAAAATCTTTGCGTGCAACTAAGAATCCCCTAAGATTTATATTCCAAGATGCGTATGACTATTAATATTAAAAACACGAAAGTCATGATAATTAAATCTAGAAACATCACATATGATGCTTTTGTATATGACAACCACAAATTGGAGGAAGTTCCTTCATAAAAATGCCTTGGAATCGATATCCATCATTGATTTGTAAACTATTATGGATATTACATTGGAACAATCCATCACAACATTTCCAATAAAATTACTATAATCTTTACTATGAGTGTTAATACATTTTAGACCTAAGATTATTTATTTATTATTTTTATGATTAAATAAATTAGTTGAAATGCAAGAAATAGAGAATATATGTAAATGCACACCATCCACAATAGACACATTTTTTCCCTGGGAAACCCTTATAGGAGAAAATGAAGCTAGAAGTTGAGGTTGTTATGCTTTATTTTTTTCTAGTATGGAAAATATGAAAGAACAAATAGAGAGGTATTTTCTATAGAGGCTACTACAAAATATTAACCCCCTCTATTTTTTCCTCTAACTTATCACTGCCATTTTCTCTTCTCAACTATGGAACAAGAGACAATAACATAGAATGGAACCCCTCCTTCTCCTAATGGCCTAATGTTTAACATAACTCAATAGCCATCTAGGGGCAGGGTTTGACTCCCTTAACCCTCAATTATAGTTATAGGTTTGAACCTTTTATAGTATTCTTCAAATTCCACATGCATTTATCCCCATATGCATGAGTAACAGGGGTTGACATGGAATCCACTTGTACCATGTTGGTCGACACGGCAGGTCAACTTGCAGGAGGCATAAGTTTTCAATACAAAATATATTTGACATGATTCTTGCAACACCAATGGAAATACATTTGAGAATAGAATAGCATCAAAGAGTCTAGCAGAATAAAAAAAAATTAACCCCAAAAAGCATAATTTAATTCCTCAAAATGGCTCTAGAAGTTTTAAGACACCATTTCTCCAAATTAGGACCCACAAGTAAAAATGACCATGGAAGTTGATTTCTCCACAGTTTCCGCTATAAAAGGATTGAGATAAATCAAAAATAATATAATAATCCATTATAGATCATACATCCTTGTTTAGGGAGGCTTTTGGTACCCAAAATATTTACGGAATGAGGTGAATATATTTTTCCTCTACCTTCTCCTTGGTGTACCACTTTTCTTTTCCTGAAAGTTGTCCTTTCAACCCAATTTTCCAAAGGTCATGTTTCCCATGTCTTTTAGTTTTGGATCCTATACCAACTCCTCCTAAGAATCTAGTGCTAATTCCTCTACGTAAGGCTCATATAGTATGAGATTCTCCACATTCACTATTATGAAGATGCACATGTATGAGGGTAAATTGATTTTGTATGCATTATCTCCCACCTTTTCAATTATCTCAAATGGACAATACTACATATCCTTGATCTTCCTACTAATATAATGTAGTATTTCCTTGTTCAACGATAACCATACTTTGTCTCCAACTCTAAATTACTTCTCTATTATATGTTGATCATGCCTAGCCTAGTATTTTTCCTAAGACTTATTCAACATCTCCTATACTTGAAAATGATCTACCTAATCTTATTAAACAAAAATTCTACTCTTAATGCTTTCCATGTGGGTCCTCCCTCACTACTTATTGTACATATACAACCTCCAAGGGTGAAGGTGGAAAATATCCAAAGCAACTTTAGAAAAAGGACTTAACAATTGAAATATGGACTTCTATATTATAATGATGTTGTATATAAATTGATTATTCATCCTAGGTCTTCAATTTTGTTTACTATAACCCCGCAAAAGCTACACCAAATTATTGTTGAGTAATTCTATCTACCCATCTATTTTTGGATGGAATGTTGTTAACTTCTTCAACTTTGTGTCCATATTGTCCCACAACATAGTCCAAAATACACTGATAAATTTGATGTCCCTGTCTTCAATGATGATACTTGGTATCTAAAACCGCACCCAGACTTGTTCAAGGAACAAGTTTGTTGTTTATTTCCCTTTGATGGTAATTCCACAAGGCATGAGAATTCACATCTTATTGAAATTGTCAACTACCACAAACAACTAGTTATGCCCTTTCTTGTTTGTTGGTAAAGCTCCCATAAAATCTATGGAAATGCTTTCCGAAGGATGAGTGGGTACAATTAAGGGATGGTATAGACCTTGGTTCTTGTTACTGAGCTTGTTGGTACAACAAAGTATGCATCCCCTATTTTATAATGCTACATACTCTTACATTATGGGGCAATGCACATACCTCTCTAAGTTGGAAATTGTCTTCCAAACACTAAAATTCATTACAACCTTGGAGGTTTGAACGTCTTTGATAAGTTGAAATTCCTCACCTCTAGGAACACAAAGCTTGTATAGCCTATAGAGTAACCCATTCTAGATATGATATCCATCTTTATTTTTTCCATTTTCTACACGACTCTGGTCCTTTAGTTATTGAAACACCTCCTTGAAATCCTCATATTCTATGTATGTTTCTCTATATGCATCATCAGTGAATGGCACCATTGCATCAGAGTTCCAAAAGTTGTAATTTTTTATGTGGGTAGCCTTGAAAGCATGTTTTCTAAGTTGTTTGTGATTCCCTTCTTAGACTTCATGACTAAATGAAATTGTTGTATAACCCCATCCACATGTCGTGTATGGCCTATTCTAGCTTACTTTTGGCGTACAAATACTAATGGATGGTGATTTGTGCGGATGACAATCTCCTTTCTCATCAGAAAGTGTTTCCACTTTTTGACACCATGTACTAGGGCATATAGCTCCTTGTCATAGGTATGGTAGTTGAGAAATGTCTCATTAATCCTTCAAAATTATAGCATACAAGCCTTCCTCCTTGCATTGTGGCCACTAACAAGCATACCCACTTGCATATGTGTCCACTTGAAAGGGCGTCTACAGCTTTGCTAACACGAGAACCGGTGCTTGACAAATTTATTTTTCAAACTCATCAAGGCCTTTCGCTAATTCTTCCCACACAAGAAACTATTGGTGCTCATTGTTATGGCATGGAGAGGTGCAACTAATGTTGGAAACGAAGCTATTAACTTTTGTAAGTATATGAAACCTCAAAAAAACTCCTACTTTAAAGACATTTGTATGAAATAGCTACTTCATGATGGCCCCATCATCATAGAATCTATCTTAAGCTACCATCCACCAATTACATGGCCCATATACACCACATATTGCTAAGAAAAATCACATTCATTGAGCTTTTATAGCAGGTGGTGCTTCTTCAAAATCTCTAGCACTCACATTAAGTTGGAGACGTGCTCCTCCCAGTTAGCACCATAAACCAGTATATCATCCAATTAAACTATGGAAAATGAATCTAGATATGGTTATTGTACATCATTCATTAAGCTCGTAAGCATGGTGCATCACATAAACCAAATGGAATGACCAAACATTCATATAAACCTTGTTTAATTTTTAAGGAAGTATTCCAAGTGTCTTCATTTTTAACTCTAATCTGGTGGTAACTTGATTTTAAATCTGGCTTGGTGAAGTATATCGTGCGTTGCAACTTATCTAATAGATCATAAATCCTATAATCAATGCTCATTTTCCAAGTTCCATCCATATTTGGTATAATTATGATGGGTGACCCACAAGGAGAGGTTCTTGGTAAAATCAAACCATGCTACATTTGTTATTGTAATTGCTTATTTTACTTCATTTTCTTCAAAAATGGATTGTTTATATAGCCCAATATTCATCAATGGGGATTCTGGCAATAATTGGATTTCATGCTCCACTTCTCTCTTAGGTGATAATGCTTTAGGCTCCTATAATAGTCCTTTGTATGTTTATATAAACCCTTCTAGTTGATGTATATTCTATACACCCCTCCAAGGATTTCTTTGCTCTTATTGACTCATAATTAAAATGATTTTTCTTAGAAAATAAAACATAATTCTTACAGGTACTAATCATATCTTGGCTTGGTTGGAACCTACGAGTGAAGTATTGGACATGACTTTATGTGTGTTGTTGATGAAGAATTTATCATCCTTGACGAGGTGGTATTGGTTGGATATTTTCATAAATTTGTAATCCCTTATATACATGTACAAACTCCCAAACATGACTCCACATGCCTCAAGTGGTAATACATCCAATTACACTTCAACAATGCAATCAACACTTACAATTTTCTTTTATCTTGCATTATTTTGTTACATTAATCTCATCCTTGATTACCTATCCCAATGGATATGGGATAGGATTATTAAAAACATCCAATAAAAAATTTTTGATCAGATCTAATGCTATGAGTTTGGTATGTGAACCTGAGTCAAAAAATAATATCTATCTTGTTCTTCTTGACTTGGATCTTAATATGGAAGAGTTTGGTCATCTCCTTCTCTTCCTTGTGATGGAGGCTACTCAAATTCACCTCCTTATATGCTAATGTGAAAAGAATATTCTCATCCACATAAGAGCTACTTTCAACTTTATTACTCAAATCTATGGCTATAATATTATTTTTCTTTGAATCCTTCTTATGGTTCTTCAGGGTTAGTTCTAGATTTGGTTTCTTCAGGGATAGCCTATGCTTTCTAATTATTGTACTTGTACACTTGGCTCATCCATTGTACTTGGATTAAAAATAATCACTTTCTTTCGTAGATGGCTATGTATACCTCCCAAATTCTTGAGGATTACATCTAGTCTATTGGGAGAAATACCCAATAGATGGCCATCTTTCTAAACTTAGCAGTGTACTCTTGTACACTCTACTGTTACCTCTACCTAAAGTAATGCCATTGGATCCATTTTTCCTCTACACACTTGATGAGGTAGAATTGAGACTTAAATATGGTTTTGAATTCCTCCCATCTAGTTACTAGTGGATCACCCTCCATCCTAAGTGTTTCCATAAGTCTTTCCTACTGGGTCAAAGTATGCCCTTCTAGCTTTAGTCTAGCAAATGATATCTTCCATTCTTCATTTATATGGTGAATGCTAAAATAAACTTCTAATTGGTGCAAACAATGATTAAGTTTTAACACATCAATATCACATTGTTATAGATTTATGTCCATATTCACTTCTATATTAAATAGGAATTGTGAATGGTTAATGACACTAGACCTCAACTATTCTTTCTTTGGTTCTTTTCTTGATTCCTTTTCTGGGTCCTCATAATCTCATGATTTCCCCTCTAACCTCTAAATTAGATCCTCCATCTTCTATGATGGTCTGAGCTTTCTTACTAGAGATGTCATAATGAGTTTAATATTATGGTTGATGTCAATGAATTACACTTCCAACCTAAAATATCTCTTCTAGTAGATCATGAGGGTTATTCTGAAAAGACTCATCAGGCATGGATAGGGTTCTATGACTTTATAATTAAATTGATTCTTAGATCTATGTAACTTCCCACAAAATACTCCAAATAAACATGATATAATACCAATATGATCTATAAGCTACCATGGATACTCCATTAGAGTATTTCATCACAACAAATCTAATAAAGTCACTTAAATATTTATTGTGAAGGTTAATTCTTTTTAGATATCATATTTTTATTTTCTCTTTTCTATAATTAAATAAATTAGCTAAAATGAAACAAATATAGAATAGAAATATGTATGCACAACATACATAATAGAAACATTTTTTTCCTTGGGAAACCCTTACATGAGAAAACCCATCTAGAAAATGAGTTTCTTTCCTCTCTTTTTCTTTGGTATGGAAAATGTGCAAGTACAAAGAAGGATATATTCTCTATGGAGTTGCTTGACACCTATGGCCTATAAGGCTACTACAAAATCTAAACCCCCTATGTTTTATTCTCTATATTCCCACTCTCTATTGTTCTACTCAATTATGGAACAAAATACAATAACATAGGATGGGACCCCTACTCCTCCTAATGGCCCAGTATTTAACATAATTCGATAGTCAACTAGTGGCAAGGTTTGACTCTCTCAACCCTCAGCTAGATTTATAGGTTTGAACTTTCTAGAGACTTCTTAAAAGTCCACATGTGACTATCCCTATATGCATGCCTAATAGGAGCTAAGATGGAATCCATTTGTACCATGGAGGTCAACACGGTAGGTTAACTTGTAAGAGGCATAATTTTTTTCATACACACTTTGTTTGATGTGATTATTGGACCATTGGAAAGGTATATAAATGCATAATAACACCAAAGGGTCTACTACAAGTGAGATATTGTCTCCCAAAAAACATGGCTCAAAATGGCTCTAGAAGGTTTTAGAGCCCACTTCTCCAAACTTAGATCTGCTAGAAAAATGGCCCTACAAGTTGATTCCTTTAATTTTTCCATTTTGTAAGCATTGAGATAGAAGAAAAAAAATATAATGGTCCATTATGAATCAATCAAAATCTTAATTATAATTATAACATTGAGAAAAGGGTAAATGGGGGATGAAAAAAACAATTATTTTCCATGAAAAATGTCTTTATATTCCATAGAAGCAACATACATGTTTTGATCCTCAAGGGACTACTCAAATAAAAAGTCTCGAAGCCATTACAATAATACTCATTATGAGCTCAACATTTGTCATATACAATAATTAAACTCGAGTGGGGAGGATAACAAAAATTCTCCCAACTATCCAAGCTAAACCCAATTAACCAGAGGATAGAAAGCTTATTACAGACTTGAAATCAATTCTAAGTCAACAGACACTTTTAGATATGGGATTAAAAAAAAAAATCCTCTTTGAGACTTTAGTCATCCATGTTATTTTATATGGATGTGATAAATGGGGATCCAGTATCTCCTAAGAGTAGTGGTGAAAGATAGAACATATCCATAAGTGGTTTATACCATATAATGTGAAGATTAAATAAAATACACCATATTCTATCCTCCTCATTGAAGCAAGCCTTTCCCAATGAAATCATGGCTATGAATAGGTATCTTACTTATAATAAGAGGTTAAACAACATGGAAGACCAGAGTTTTCCTAATATTATTTCTAACTCTAGCCAAAACCACCTTTGAATCAAGCGAAGATGACATAAGGATTCCTAGTTTTGGCAAAGACCACTGGGGGATAAAAGAGGAGACCATTTTGAAAATTAAGGATATTATTAAAAATATTATTACATCAAAGTTTAAGGAGAAATTGTGGGGTGATAAAGAGTTAGAGGGGAAAAGGAAACAAAGATATTATAAGGATTGATCAACCCAAATATTAAAAATCAAAAGTATATTTATGTCTTGACTAGTGTAAAGAAGAATTTAAACATTGCTAAGGCAAGAACATGTTATCATGATCTCCATAGTGAAACTAGGCATTGGTTAATTCCCTAAACACCATGAGATGAAAAAGCCTACCACCTTTGTGACACTAAGAGGGTTGAAGATGAAAAGAACTTTCCCTTATATTGTCCATCACATACTCAAATTAGATCTCAATTTCAAAATATTTGTTACACTACCAACCATGTTGACCTTTTAACTCAATGGAAATATGGTGTTATTGGAATGCTTCTCTTAATTCTTTTCAAGCACAAAAATAAAATTTTAAAGAATTTTGAATAATATCTTACGTTCTTAAGGTTATATATGTTGGATAATGTAACTAGATTCAATCTTCATAATGACCTTTGTAAACATGACAATGTATATTTTGTATATAAAAAGATAAAAAAGAACTTTTATTTATCAAATCATGGGTTTCATGTTCAAGTCAAGGTCAAAGCATGTTCTTCATGCTTATAGGGCTTTCTAGGTCAATGGAGAATTTTTTGGTCATGTATTATAATCCCCTTGTAAAAATAGAAAATAATTATATTTTAGTCAAGAAAGCTAATTTATCCTCCAAGACCAAGTCGGCCCTAACAAGGACAAGTCGGCCTAAAGGAAGCGTATTCAACCTCTCAACAAGGCTATAAATAAGAAGGACTTCGACTCATTTGGAGCACACGCTCACACAAGTTCAATATGCAATTGAAGAAGAAGAAAAGCAATTAAAAAGGGAAGAAAGAAAGGATAAATACCTAGCGAAGGAATGAAGGACCAAAATAATACCTAATTATATCCACGCGTGTGAAAACTATAGTTTTTGGGCTTATTGCAAGGCCCAAAATTGTAGGTCGAAGTTGCATAGTTGAAGTAGAGTCCAAGACCTATTTGGAGTAGACTTTGAAGAGGTTTGATCTTTGTTGACCTTGAAGATTTCATCTTGCTTGAAGGAGATCTTGTTGAAGGGTTGACTTGGTGCTTGGGAGGATTTTTGGCTTTGGTCTTTGGGTCTTGGAAGTCTCATTTTGAACTGATTTTATAAGAAGATAAGTATTGTTTTTGGGTTTTACCCTAGCTTGGATCCTATATCTTTTGTCTTGTCTCTTTGTGATTTTCATTATTTTTGTAATTGATTGAACAAAAAATAAAAAGTAATAAAAGGCCAACTAACATCACAAGTAATTATCAAGTAAGGAAAGTCAACTATAATATACAAGAACCTTGATTTTCCAACATGGTATTAGAGCTAAGGTGCAAGAAGGAGATTGAAGATCACATCTTGGTTGAAACTTTCCACTAAATGGTAAGGTTTATGAAGAAATGTTTCAAGTTTCTTGGGAGCCTCGTTGTAACTTTCAAATAGTACATATTGAAGTACATCTCCGAGCTTCAAAAAGAAGTAATGGATGGGAATTTATTTTCCACTCTCACGGGCACTTTCAAGGATGTTAATGTATGGGTTATTGATAGTGGAGATTCTAGACATAATACAAGTGAATACAATCAACTCCAAACTTTTTCGAAAGTAACCTATTATCATTCAGTCAAACTTGGAGATAAGAAGAGCTATCCAATGAAAGGAATTGGGTATACTTCATTGGAGATAGAGACTGGTGGAAGTATTCAGCTCAACAACATATCATATGTTCTAGTTTTGAAGAAAAAGTGCTTTCTATTTCTTGTCTAGAAGATAAAGGTGATAGGAATGCTTTTGTTTATGGAAAAGTTTTGGTTTGGGGAAAGGGCTCTAGTATTGATCATGTTAAGTTAATTGGGATTCGTGAGGGGGCATTGTATAGACTTCTTACACCTCTCTATCAAGCCCGAATACACTTAGATGTTATCCCTTCTAAACTATGGCATATAAGGTATGGACACCTTCACTATAATATATTTCCACCTCTAAATCAAATGATCACTGGCATCCCTGAATTAAAGGAAGCCCATGAAAGAATCTATAAGGGATGTGCTCTAGGAAATAATGTGAAGAAACCCTTTGCAAAATGTGATACCAGATCAAAAGAAATCTTATGTCTCACACTGATGTATGTGTACCTATGGCAGTAAAATATCTTGGAGGTCATCAACATTGTGTGACATTCATTGACGATTTCTCTTTGAAAACATGGTTATACCTCCTCAAGAACAAAGATGAGGTATTCCAGAAGTTTCAAGAATTAAAGAATGGAGTAGAGAATTTGACAGAAAGGAAGATCAAGACTCTAAGGTATGATATTGGTGGATAATATACCTCCAAGGAGCTTATACCATTTTGCAAGGAAGCAGGGATTAAGACTGAGCTAATTGTTCCTTATAATCTAGAATAGAATGGTGTGGATGAAAGGAAGAATAGAACAATTGAAGAATGTGTAAGATCCATGCTACATGATCAAGATCTCCCTCAAATATTATGGGGAGAAGCATCTGTAACAACTATCTTCTTGTATAATTGAAGTCCTCATAAGATTCTCAACAATACGACTCTAGAAGAAGAATTTACAAGAAAGAAGCCTAGTGTGGATCATCTTTGAATATTTGGATTTCAAGTGTACATACACATTCCAAAAGATAAGAGGAATAAATTGGATCCTACCAGTACAAAATCCATCTTTATTGGTTATAGTGCTTCATCAAAGGCATACATAATCTACATTAAAGAGGATCGTTATATTGAAGTAAGCAGGGATGTCATATTTGATGAAAATATAGCTTACAAGAGATCCAAAGATATTCCAGTTGATTCTGATGAAGAAGAGATACCCATCTTTGAAGAAATCTCTAAGGATGACAATGTTCAAGATCCTACATCAATTCAAGAATATGTTGAAGGACCTAGTGAACCTGTGCAGCATGTTATTATTCCATAAACTCGTAAGAAACCTGCTTGACTAAGAGAAACTCTGCAAGAGGTAGAAGGGCATGAAGTAGTAAAAGGAACCTTTAGAGAAAGTAAAAGACCTAAAAGGTATTCAGTTATGCATCTTATATGACTAATCTCATTGAATTTGAACCTTCCTCCTATGAAGATGCAGCTAAACATCAAGAGTGGAGGAATGCAATGCAATAATAATACTAGTCAATCATGAAGAATGATGTCTAGGAAATTATTCCTAGACCAAGTGAAAAATCTATAGTTACTTCCAAATGGATATATAATATAAAGAATGTTGTGAATGGGAGAATTGACAAGTATAACGCAAGATTTGTGGCTAGAGGCTTCTAATGAAAGGAAGGAATCGATTATGAACAAACCTTTACTCCTATAGCTAGATATATAACTATTAGATTTCTTGTATCTTTGGTTTCTACTATGGGAAAGATCATTCATCAAATGGATGTTAAAACAACATTTATGAATGAGACCATTGATTAGGAAGTTTACATTGAGAAACCTCAAGTATTTGAAGTCCATAAGAGGGAGACACACATCTACAGGTTGAAGAAGGCTCTATATGGCTTGAAGAAAGCACCTAAAGCATGGTATGCCAAGATGGATGCATACCTTTTGAGACTTGGATTTGTCAAGAGTTCTACAGATCCTAACTTCTACATAAAAGTGGTTAAGGATGAATCAGTGATCATACTTTTATATGTCGATGATCTACTTTTTATAAGTGTGGAACATCAATTTCAGGAATGCAAGAGGCAATTGGCAGCTGGATTTGACATGAAGGATCATGGGCTTATGCATTACTATCTAAGACTAGAATTTTGGTAGAAACCAAGTGAAATATATCTTGGTCAGGAAAATATGTGATCAATATACTACAAAAAATTGGCATTATGGATATCAAGCCAGTGACAAATCCTATGATTACTACCCTAAAGAAGTTGATGGGTTTAGATTCTAGTCTGGTGGATCCTACTTGCTACAGACAGTTGATTGGCTCCTTAATGTATGTTGTGAATACTAGACCTAAAATTTGTTTTGCAATAAATGTCATAAGTCAATTTCATATGGAGCCAATGCATGACCATTGAATAACACCCAAACACATCCTAAGACATCTTCGTGCAACCATGCATCACTACCTTAGATATGTTGGTAATGAAATCCAACTTTTGGGATATATATATTTTGATTGGGGTGCTAGTGAGATAGATGAAAGAAGCACTATAGGCAGATGCTTTAGTTTGGGATCTTCCCTGATCTCATGGATGAGTAAGAAGCAAGACATTGTTGCTTTTAGTAGTGTTGAAGTTGAGTACATTGTTGTAAGTGAATTTTGCAGAGAAGTTTATTGGATTATAAATTTTCTATAATATTTATTTGAAGGATCACTTAGCCCCGCATGTATACATTGTGACAACGAAATTTGTATAAGATTGATAAAGGACTTCGTGTTTCATGCTAGGACAAAGCATATAAAAAATAATTACCACTACATCATAATCCTCATATGAGATGGAGTCATGAAGCTACATTATATTCCTACATATGAATAAGTAGTTGATATTCTGAAAAAGGAATTACCAAACAAGAAGCTTGAGTACTTAAGAAGCAAGCTTGGTTTGGTAGATATTCCTTGATTGAGAGGGAGTTATGATGGACTATATATTATTTTCTTTATGTGTCATGCACTAGACCATAACTAACATCTGTAAGTCTTAGTGAAGGCCATGAAGAAAGAATGGGGTCTGGAGGATTGGATAAGCATCTGAGATTGGAACTTCTTGAGGATTAGAAAATACAAGATATAAGTGAACTTATAGACTGATACTCTTTGAGGATGAAGTAGGGCATCCAAGATAAGAGTAATCGAAGAGGACTGATATTCTTTAAGGATTGGGAATACAAGATAAGAATATTCCTAAAAGGACATACCTAGTGAACACTTGGATGGGGTATGTGCCTTTAGAGGTAGTGTGGTGTCTCATGTAAAACCTCCTGGCATTATTCTCTCATATACGTAGAGCTTGTCATTTAAGGACTTGTTGACAATGTTGGTTGTAATATAGATGCTTAAAATATGGCTTATCAAACCAACTCATCTTATGAAAATACTTCAATTTGAGATTCCTTGTACTTCATGACGGGATTATGAATGCCTCCTTAGTTTAGAGGGAGTATTGGTGATCCATAAATTGTCGCAGATATTCCACTAGGTAGTTCCTCACAACAGATCTGATGATAATATATTAAAATACCGTATTTTTACACTATTACAACTTTATTTAAATTCTAGATCTGTAGATTTTACTGTAATTAGTGCATGCATGCAAGTGGAAATTATACAGAAAATTAGAGAACGATAAAATAAGCTCACACACACATAAGGCACAATATATGATCTTTGGGAAACCCTTTCGGGGGAAAACCCAGCTGGAAGGTGAGGTTGCTTCACTCTCTTTCTCTGTTTGGAAATATAGTTACACGTACAAAGAAGTAATGTCTATGGCCTGTGAGCTACTAAAATGCACAGATCATCTATGTGTGCTCTACCTACTATCTTTCCTAGTTATCTTTGCTCAGCTATGAAACAAAATGCTCTCAAAATAATGGAATATATCTTCCTCCTAGTGGCCCGATTATAACATACCCTGATAGCATACTAATGGTTAAGGATGACTACATCAACTCTTAACTAGATTTAAAAAATAGACTCTTCTAGAGTCTTTTACATAAAACACACGTGGCTAGCCCATTTTCCATGAATAATGGGTGCTGACGTGGTATCCTCCCGAACTATAGGTCTAAAAACAGGAAGGCCAACTTCTGAGTGGAATATCTTTTGCATACAGACTCTAACTGACATGCTTCTTGCATCGTTGGAAAGATCTTTGTGTATACAATAGCATGAAAAGGTTTCGTGCTAAAGTGACAAAGTTTTACCCCCAAAAAACATCGTTTGATGCCTCAAAACGCTCCTAGAAGGTTTCATACCTCGTTTCGCCAAACTAGGTCTCGCCGATAAAAATGGTTCAGTGAGCTGATTCCTCCACTTTTTCTACTCCAAATGTATCAACATGGATGATAAACAATATAATGATTGAATTCAAATTAGTTGGAGAATGTAACTAGATTCAGTCTTCATAGTGACCTTTGTACACATGACATTGTATATTTTGTATATAAAAAGAGAAAAAGAATTTGTATTTATCAAAGCATGGGTTTCATGCTCAAGTCTAGGTCAAAGCATGTTCTTCATGCTTCTAGGGATTTCTAGGTCAATGAAGAATTTTGTTGTCATGTATTATAGTCCCATTTGGACTCATTGTAACAAAAGAAAATAATTATTTTTTATTCAAGAAAGATAAGTTATCCTCCAAGATCAAGTCAGCCCTAACAAGGACAAGTCAACCCAAAGGAAGCTTATTCGACCTCTTAAGAAGGTTATAAATAAGAAGGGATTTGACTCATTTGGAGTAAACACTCACAACAAGTTCAATATGAAATTGAAGAAGAAGAAAAGCAAGTGTGAAGGGAAAGAAATAAAGGATAAATACCTAGCGAAGGAAGGAAGGACCCAAAAAATACCTAATTTTGTCCACGCATGTGAAAACTAAGGTTTCTAGACTAATTTCAGGGTCGATAATTGCAAGCCAAAGTTGCATATCTGAAGTAGAGGTTGAAGTCTATTTGGAGCAAACTTTGAAGGGGTTCGACCATTGTTGACCTTAAATATTTTATCTTTCTTGAAGGATATCTTATTGAAAGGCTGGCTTGGTGCTTGGGCGGATTTTTGGCTTTCGTCTTTGGATCTTGGAAGTCTCATTTTGAACTAATTCTATAAGAAGAGAAGTATTATTTCTTGGTTTTTCCCTAGCTTGGAGCCTATATCTTGTGTACTTTGTCTCTTTATGATTTTCATTTTTTTGGTAATTGCTTGATCAAGAAATAAAAAGTAATAAAAGGCCAACTAACATCACAAGTAATTATCAAATAAGGAAAGTCAACTATAATATACAAAAACCTTGATTTTCCAACAAAATAGACCATATTCGATCTTAGTGCATGTTAATCATCATTATCGTCATCATCATAATATAACTTATCAGTTACAATGGTTGAATTATATAATATAATATTTATATATTGATACATAATATACTATATTATATAGTAATAAATATAATCATTTGTATTTATTATATTAAATAGTATATTATATATTATAATCCATTAGTTACATGTATTTGTTATAATATAATATTAACCTAATTCCCTCTTTTGCCGAGATTAATAGATTACATCACAGACATAATGATAAAGCAATTTTTAAACTAAGCAAATCTTTGGTGCATACAAAAATTAGAAAAGTCATGGCTTCTTTGGATAGTCTTGGAATATTAGCATTTTCTTCCCATATAAAACTGGCTAGCAGTATTAACAAAGATCTCTGGTCCGTAGTTGATGCCAAGGCGGCTCTAAAAGTGTAGAATGAAGGCCATATTGGTCAAGAAAGACAACACAAGAAACTCTCCAAATTATTAAATAGATCCATGATTATTGACAATAACGCGATTAAAGGAAGTGACAAACCAATTCCATTCAACAATGCAGGTTCATGTTCAAAATATTATGGTTCATGGAGGTCTAAAGACTCCATAAGAACCAATGTAACCAAGTTTGACACCAACAGCAAGCTAGGTTCCCATAGCATCGAGAACCGTTCAACGGTTTCAAACCAGTTATTACCCTCCAACATGAGCAGTAACACGATAAATTCAGGTTCTAGAACAAGAATCACGGTGAAATCAGCAACTTCAAGAACAAAAAATAAGAAAACCGACCTCAAAAAGATAGAACGCAGATCAAAAGAAGGAAAAGGTTTTGAAGACACTGACAAACAAGTCAGCAGCAAGACGGATGGGATAGAGGAAGCAGTAAAGGCCATTGACACCGTCGACAACCTGAGCCAGGCTTCACAGTTATTAAACATATCCGGGGACGTAGTAATGACCAGTGACACCGTCAACAGCCCAAGTAAGGTTTTAGAATCAATATTAATGAAAGACATAAACTTCAGCACTAATGAATGGGATGAGATGATTGTCCCCATTGTCGCGGATGAATTAAAAACCTCCGAGATTAATTCTCTGTCAGATGAGATGAGAATGGAGACTGTAAATTCCAACACTGGCAATGACCTTTGTTATGATAAATCGATTCCCATCGCCGCTGATGATCTAAGAAATTCAGGGTTGTCTTTAGATAGTTGTGTTTCAGCCGGTAAGGGAAGTAATAAACCACAATTAATGAAGATAAAATCGAATAGGTTTGAAAATAGACTTAAAGTAAATGATGATGACACTAGCGTTGATCTTAATAACAATAAACCAAATAGGAACCATGAGGTAGGAAGGACCATTAGCAGTAGCGTAGGCCCCAGTCAAATTGTTCAGAGTAACACTTGTGAATACATTAAGAGTATTTCTTTAGACTGCAACTCCCTAAATTCTGTGAACACATCACCATTCAATAACCTATTCTCAACAAAGGTTTAGGGTTTGTAGTTTCCCCTAGGAACATCCCTGTTGAGAGTATCATTTGTAGCATAGAGGATGGGATGAGTAACCTCTCTCTGGAAGACAAGGAGGCACTAAGACAAGAATTTTCCCTCATAATGAGAAAGGCTAAAACTCCCAAGAGTAATTTAAGTAAGGAGGAGAAAATTTCCTTTAGGTCCCTTCGGAATAATGACAGGATTGTGGTTCTTAAAGCAGATAAGGGAGGGGCAGCCGTGATCCTTGATAAAGAAGACTACAATCGTAAAATGAATGAACACCTTAGTTGTGGCAGTTATAAGAAGCTTAAAACTAACCCCATTCCTAGGATTATGAGAGAAGTCAAGAAGGAAATCTCAGACTCCAAACTTGATGAAAAATTAAAAAAGAGACTAACTCCTTCGTGTGAAACCTTCCCAAGAATTTATGGGTTTCCCAAAATCCACAAGGAAGGGGTTCCTCTTAGACCAATAGTTAATACCATTGGTTCCCCAACCTATGAGCTCACTAGGTATGTTGCAAAGATCCTTAGGCCTCTCGTTGGGAATACTGATTCTTTTATCAAGGACTCCCATGATTTTGTGAAGCTTATCAGAAATGAAAGGGTAGACCAGGATGACATCTTGGTAAGTTTTGACATGGTATCGTTATTCACCAAGATCCCCTTGGATGAAGCTATTCAAGTTATAAATGAGGTTACTGAACCAGAAACCGCAAAACTTACTGAGATTTGTTTGCGGTCAACGGTTTTCACATTTCAAGGAGATTATTATGAGCAGACATCTGGGGTGGCAATGGATCACCCCTGTCGCCGATTGTAGCCAACTTATACATGGAATACTTTGAAAAGAAAGCCCTTGAAACATACCCTCTCAAGCCAGCATGGTGGAAGTGATTTGTTGATGATACCAACTTAAAATGGACTCATGGAAGGATAAAACTTGATAAGTTCTTTATGCACCTTAACTCTATCTCTCCCGAAATAAATTCTATTATGGAGCTGGAAGAAAATAATAGTATCCCATTCCTAGATGTTCTTATCATCAGGAAGGAGGATGGCTCTTTAGGACATAAAGTTTTTAGGAAATCAACTCACACAGAAAGCTACCTCCACGTTGAATCCTACCATCACCCGGCTCAGAAACTTGGTGTCCTTAACACTCTTGCCATTAGAGCCCTTCAAATTTCTGACTCTGAGCATCTTGAGGAAGAGAAAAAGCATTTATATTCCATATTTAAGGGTATAGGCTATAAAGGAAAAGACATCAGAAAAGCTATAGAAAGAGAAGAAAGGAGAGTGTTATCTCAGGAACCTAAAGCCCAAGACCTACCTCAGTGTGGTAGATTTTTCCTAACATATATTCAAGGGATGACAGATAGGATTGCCAAAATTGATCTGAAATGGATACTAAATCAAGAAGAAAATGTATTACAGACTCATGTGCAAGAAAATGCCTACATTACTTAGTGCAACGGATCGAAAAGATTGCAAATAATATAGACAATTAATAGTTAGAAAAAATAACAGACACACACATCAACACAGAAAATAATCAAGGAGTTCAATAGACTTCCTGGCTACGTCTCCTGGTCCAACTTTCAGTGTCGACCTCTATATTAAGTCTTTAAGAACAGATTATTACAAGAGTGAGCTCGAAATTAGAGTCTCAACCAACAGTGACATCAAAGAGGGATCTGCTCGAAAACCTCGAGCCTAAAAGAGTGCATAGACTCTCCCTCTGTCATGTTCCTCTATTCAATCTGCCTCAATCTGACTAACTGGTTGTCTTTCTGTGACTGTCTTCAACTAACTTCTTCTCCCTTTCTGTTCTGCCATTGAATGGATTTTAAGCCCATCAGTGTTGTCGGTTCAATCCCCTTCTTGGGCTCTCTGGCACCCGGCGTTGTCCTTTCATCTCCCTGCTGAGCGTTTGACCAATCATTGTGAAACGCTTAAGGCATTGGGGCACGAGGCAGCTAACAGGCGGAAAGACTGGCGGGCATGGTTGGAACAATTGTTTGGCCTTCCCCCGGCACAAATCGTCAAAACAATGTATTTTTAGTTCCCAAAGAAAATACATAGAAAACATAGAAAATCCGACAAAACGCCAAATTCGGACTTCAAATGATATCAAGTCCGCCCTATAATCCTCTCGGATCCATGTTTTATCACTGTTGCAAGCCCACCATTGATCTGCCTTCAATCTGACAATTCATATCCAACCTGAAACATCAAGTAGTCTGCTCGATCTCCACCATTGATCCACGATCTCCCAATCCAATGGCTGACAGCCATTTTGGGTGGCCTACGTGCACGGAGATTACCCAACCGAAAAAGAGGTTTTCTCTCTCCTGTGGCATGCTACGTGTCAGCTAGTGTATGGAATCAGGTGAAGCCTTTCCAATACCACTTACCACCTGAAGTCCGCCCGAAATACCGTTTACCACGGAACTCAAATTATATAACACCGTATTTATAAACCTTTTGGGTCCATGCATATTGTGTAGTCTTCAGCTTGTTGGTTAAGTCCTCCCCTTTGGAATCTGTGATGTGATATCCATAATCTCCGCCATTGATCTGCGCGCTCGATCAACGGTCCACGTTAAGTCGCTAATCACAGTTGCATTTCCCTTAGGGCTGCCTCCGATATACTCCACTAGCCTCTCCTGATGCGATATCCTGATTTAATCCGAGCAGTTGATCTAGCCGATCTAATGGCTCCGGTGCAACGTTACTTCAACCTTCACTTTACTTGGGTTTCCGCCATTCTTTAGTGTTTTCCTTTGCGATAGTTTTTTCTGGTAGTTAACATATATGAAGACTTGACTTAGAGGTTTGATACAAGATCCATTTTGGATCACGCCTTCCCACTAAAAATCTTTTGGACCACCAAAAGTTGGTTTCAAGCATCGATCAAGTGAGGATACAGTTCCCTCGCTTGTCCAATTTCTATCCATCGTGCCTTGCTTGGATTTGAAGCTTTCAGTCCCACTCTCAGGTACTCAACACCCCCTTGATGCGTAGTTCTTACCTTCCTGTCCAAAACTGTGTCCTCCTGTAACTCATTGAGAAACTCAGGCAACAAAACCCCAATGGAAGGCAACTGACTTTGCTCTTCAAGATCTTCAATCAATGAAGGTTCATATAATCTCAAGTTTTCTGCATTAACGACTAAATAGATCTGCATATAAGCTAGCAAATCAAGGCAAAAATCATTTTCACCAATTTTATCAAGTATCTTGAAAGGTCCATACCTTATTGGTTTTAGCTTCTTACCTTCACCTTGCATTCTGTCTTTGCTGATGTACAGCCAGACTTGATCACCAACTTGAAAACTATGTTCAGCTCGATGCTTGTCATGTCTTGCCTTATACTTGGCTTGACTTCTTTCCAGTTGTTCCTATATTTCCTGGTGAATTTCCTGGATTTGTTCAATGAACTTGGTTGCTTTGTCCACATCACTGTGTCCATCAACTGCTATGTCTTTACCAAAGACAAAATCCAAGGGAGACTTTGGTATAAAACCAAAACAAGTCTCAAAAGGATATCTCTGAGTAGAAGAGTGCTTGGCACGGTTGTAAGCATGTTGCACATAACAAAAATGCTCATCCCAAAGCTTGGGATGCTTGCTGCAATAGCCTCTGAGCAACTGGATCACTGTCCTGTTGACCACTTCTATCTGACCATCTGTTTGTGGATGAAATTATGTGCTCTTCTTCAACCTAGTGTCCATCAACTCCCATAAACTTGACCAAAACTTCCCAACAAATTGAGAATCTCGATCAAATACAATAGAAGTGGGTAACCCAAAATGAACCCATACATTCTGAAAGAACAACTTTGATGTTTGTTCAGCTGTAACCTGCTTGTTACATGGTATAAAAATACACATTTTACTGAACCTATCCACAACAACATACAAATAATCATGACCTTTCCTAGATTTTGGCAATCCCCCAACAAAATCCATGGAAACACTTTCCCAAGGACGAGAAGGAATTGGAAGTGGAGTGTACAAGCCTAATTTCTGATTATTGGGCTTGCTTGTAGCACACATAGTACACCCTTTGATATATCTAGAAATTGTCTCATGCATTCTTGGCCAATAACAAAACCTTTGCAATTGTGCAACTGTTTTACTTACACCAAAATGACTTGATATGAGAGAAGTATGTGCTTCTCGGATTATGTTAACTCTTTCAGTTTGTGGAATGCATAACTTTCCCAAATGATATAAGAGTTGGTCCTTTACATAATAATCCAATTCTTCTACTTGCTTGCCATGACTTAAAGTTGCATATACATCTTTAAAATCTACATCTTGAGCATATTGTTCAATGTAACTTTCAAACATTACTGACTTATGCTTAAGTATAGTAGATGCATTTATGATTGGTCTTGATAACATGTATGCAACCTTATTGTGTATGCCCTTCTTATATCTGATGACAAGATGAAATTGTTGTAGAAAACCCATCCACCTATAATGTCTTGATTGCTGCAATTTAGTTTGTGAGTGCAAATATTGAAGTGGTTGATGATCTGTATGTATGATTGTTTCTTTACCCATTAGGTAATGTTTCCACTTTTTCACACTTTGTACTAATGCATACAATTCTTTATCATATGTGGGATAATTAACTACTGCAGAAGTAAATGTCTCAGAATGATAGCATATGGGTTTTCCGTGTTGCATCAACACTGCTCCCATGGCATAGTCACTGGCATCTGTCTTAATCTCAAATGGATGTTGAAGATCTAGCAGTGCTAGTACTGGTGTTGTACTGATTTTCTCTTTTAAGGTGTCGAAGGCTTTCTGTTGTTTGCCTCCCCACTTAAACACCTGTTTCAATCATGTTAAAGCATGTAATGGAGCTGCAATCAAAGAAAAGTTAGCAATAAACTTTCTCCAGTATTGTGCTGCCCCTAGGAAACTCCTAACCTCTATAGCAGATTTGGGTTTAGGCCAGTTCACAATGACTTCAACCTTAGATGGATCTATCTTCAATTCATCACTCCCTACAATATAACCCAAATAATTTAAAGATGTTCTGCCAAATTCAGACAGTTTTACATAGAGATTTTCTCTTTTTAAAACATCTAAAGTCTACTTTACATGCTTTACATGGTCTTCCCATGTCTTACTAAAAACAAGAATGTCATCTAAATAAATAATTACAAAGTCATCAATAAATGGTTTGAGTACATCATTCATAACTCTCATAATGTAGCAGGAGCATTAGTTAAGCCAAAAGGCATAACCAACCATACATGCAGTCCTTGCTTTGTCTTGAAAGTAGTCTTCCATGCATCCTGTTCTGCAACTCTGACCTGATGATAACCACTTCGCAAGTCTAACTTGGAAAAGTAAACTACTTCTTTCAATTGATCTAATAAATCATAAATACGAGGAAGAGGATAACGATTCTTGATCGTTATTTCATTTAGTGCTCTATAATCAATGCACATTCTCCACGAACCATCTTTCTTTCTCACCAGCACGATTGGAGATCCACATGGTGATGTGCTTGGTCGTATAAACCCTTTATCGAGCAACTCTTATACCTGCTTCTTTATCTCTGCATTCTCTAAAGCTGACAACCTGTACATTCCAATGTTAGGTAATGGAGCATCTTGCTGCAAATAAATATCATGTACTATTTCTCGCTTGGGTGGCAGACCTTTTGGTTCTTGAAATAGAACATCATATTCTGAAACAACTTTAACTAAATCAGCTTTCTGTTTAGAATCATAGCCTTCAAATGCATTGGATTTTTCAGGATCCTTTGCCTTTACAACCATTAGTAAAAATTGCTTACTTGAATTCACAATTCTTTTCATCTGTCCTAAGTTTATGAGAGAATAGTTATCTTTGATTTTATGAGCTCTTACAATGTATTCTATTCCATTTTTAGTGAGTTGATACATATTCTCGGCTCTATAGAAAATAGCTTTCCTATCATACAAGTATGGACTTCCCAAAACAATACCACATATATCCAATGGAACTATATCTAATTCAACCTCATCTACAAATGTTGATCCAATAGCAAACCTAAGTTTACATTGTCTCGTTACTTGTAGCTTTTTTTTATCACACACCCAACCTAATGGATATGGATTCTCATGAGATTTTGTTTGTAATCCCAACTTCTTTACAATTGTTTCAAAAATCAAATTTACTTGTGATCCACTATCAAACAAAGTATCAATCTTATTGTGCTTGGAAATTACTCTAATACGAAAAAGCTCATTTATTTCCCTCTAATTATTTGCACTATCAACAGATTGTGAAAAAATACTTGTGGATGCTTCAGAATCTTTACCTTTAATACCTATGGTTGTAATTGTTGTTTCATCGCCTGAATCTGATCCCAAGTCCTGTTGAATAGCAGCAACATTCTTTTTCTTCTTACCACCGAACTTCTTAGGTTTCTATTCTGGATGCAAAGACTAGCAGTGTGCCTCATCGTGTCCTTCTTTCTTGCAATGAGTGCATGAAGGTTTATCCTTCTTTACAGTGTTTGCTTTCCTCTCCTTCCATTTTAGTTTCTTCTTTTCCTTGCTCTTGCTTACAAAATATTTAGATGATCCCCCAACCTCTGGGTTTACATTCTTACCTCTAGCTTCTAGATGTGTGGCTTGAACTGATACATCATCTAAGCTAGTGGGATTAAACATGAGAATAGTATGTTTTAAATAGCTATGAAGACCACCTATATACTTCAATAAAGTCTCAGGTGAGTCTAATGATATACCTAGAGTTAAAGCTCTCTTTCTGAATTCCTGAGTATAACTTTGTACACTTTGACCCTTCAATTAACTAAGAGTTTGCTAACTCATCATTGCCTGTTGCATGTAAGCTAAAGGATAGAATTGATTTTTGATAGAAGAAACAAATTCATTCCAGGTAGAAATGATTTTACCATGTTTTTGCAAATCAGCTTGTGTCTTGCATTCCCACCATACTAGTGCAGTTCCTCCAAGTTGAAGGCTAGCCAGCTAAATCTTCTTCCTTTCTGAATCAACGTTCTGTACCCTGCAATATACATCAATTTGTCTTATCTAATTATCTAGATTTTTTGCATTGAGTTCTCCATCATAAATTGGCAAATCAAACCTCACATCTAATTTGATTAAGGAAGTTTTCTTCTTCTTCTTAGAAGAGCTAGAAGATGATGATGACGAGGATGATGAAGGTGATGATGGAGGAGATGGTGGAGGAGGCATTTCCCCTTTCCCTTTGCCTTCCTGAGGGGCAACTAGAAAAGGTTCCTCTGCTCCTTTGTCTGGTTTAGGTGTTGAAGTGCTTTCACCTCAGCCCTTCTTAAATTCCAGATACATCTCTTCCACCATGGCTGGGAGTGTCTTAAAACTTTCTATAAATTGAGATTCTGATTCCAATGGAGCTTCTCCTGCCATTCTCCTCTGAGAATAAACTCTTCCAATCTCTAGATTAACCTCAACAAGTTCTCCTTCTCCTAGTCTCAGCTTTAATCTAGTTAGCATTCAAAATCCAACACAAGCTTTTCTAACATTAATAAAACCAAAACCAAATGCTCTGATACCACTTGATTCAAAATGGATACTAAATCAAGAAGAAAAGGTATTACAAACTCATGTGCAGGAAAATGCCTACATTACTTAGTGCAACAGATCGAAAAGATTACAAATAATATAGACAATTAACAATCAGAAAACATAACAAACACACACATCAACACAACAGATAATCAAGGAGTTCACCAAACTTCCTAGCTACGTCTCCTGGTCCAGCTTTCAGTGTCGACCTCTATATTAAGTCTTTAAGAATAGATTATTACAAGAGTGAGCTCAAAAACAGAGTCTCAACCAATAGTGACATCAAAGAGGGATCTGCTCGAAAACCTTGAGTCTAAAAGAGTGCACAGACTCTCCCTCTGTCCTGTTCCTCTATTCAATCTGCCTCAATCTGACTGACTGACTATCTTTCTGTGACTGTCTTCAACTGACTTCTCCTCCCTTTCTGTTCTACCATTGAATGGCTTTTAAGCCTATCGGTGTTATCGGTTCAATCCCCTTCTTGGGCTCTCTGGCTCCCAGCGTTGTCCCTTCATCTCCCTACTGAGCGTTTAAACAATCATTGTGAAACGCTTAAGGCATTGGGGCACGAGGCAGCTAACAGGCAGAAAGACTGGTGGGCACGGGTGGAACCAACCGTTTGGCCTTCCCCCGGCACAAATCCTCAAAACAACGTATTTTTAGTTCCCAAAGGAAATACATAGAAAACATAGAAAATCCGACAAAACGCCAAAGCCGGACTTCAAACGATATCAAGTCCACCCTATAATCCTCTCGGGTCCATGTTTTATTGTTGTCGCAAGCCCACCGTTGATCTGCCTTCAATCCGACAGTTCGTATCCAACCCAAAACATCAAGTAGTCCGCTCGATCTCCACCGTTGATCCACGATCTCCCAATCCAACGGCTGACAACCATTTCGGGTGGCCTACGTGCATAGAGATTACCTGCCCGAAAAAGGCGGTTTTCTCTCTCCTGCGATGTGCTTCGTGTCGGCCAATGTATGGAATCGGGTGAAGCCCTTCCAATACCACTTACCACCTGAACTCCGCTCGAAATAACATTCACCACGGAACTCAAATTATATAAAGCCGTATTTATAAACCTTTCGGGTCCATGCATATCGCTTAGTCTTTGGCCTGCTGGTTAAGTCCTCCCCTTTGGAATCTGTGATGCGATATACGTAATCTCCGTCGTTGATCTGCGCGCTCGATCAACGGTCCACTTTAAGTCGTTGATCGCAGTCGCATTTCCCTCAGGGTTGCCTCCAATATACTCTGTTGGCCTCTCCCAATACGATATCCCGATTTAATCCAAGTCGTTGATCTGGCCGATCCGACGACTCTGGTGCAACGTTACTTCAACCTTCGCTTTACTTGGGTTTCTGCCATTCTTTAGTATTTTCCTCTGCGATAGTTTTTTTCGATAGTTAACATATATTAAGACTTAGAGTCCTTAGAGGTTTGATACAAGATCCATTTTGGATCAAAAATATTGAAAAAGAAAAACATAGTCAATCAGTTCTCAGCTCCTGGAACAATTAAACAAGGAATGAGATTAGTCAAAGATGATATTGATAGACAACAACTCAAAGGGGTTTATAAAATTGATTGTTCTTGTGGAAAAAGTTACATTGGTGAAACAGGGTGTTCTCTACAGAAAAGACTAAAAGAACATGGAGCAGATATTAAGAATGGAAGGTCTTGTACATCGGCCCTTGCAGAACATTCCTCAAAAACAAAACACCAGGTTTGTTTGGAGAGTGCCTCAATTATCGCTAGAGAAGAACAATACCAAAGATGGAAGATTAGGGAGGCTCTTGAAATTATTAAACATCCACAGAATCTTAACAGGGACAACGGTATCGAGATTAGTGGAAGTTGGCTTCCTTTAATCAAAGGGATTAGGACCACTAGTGCATCTCAGGTAATCAGGTAACGACTTCCCTCCTATTATATTTTATTAATACTTTTGATCTCATAATAAAAATATAAAATAAAAATAAAAATAGTTAAGAATAAATTATTATTATGATTCTTAATAATATTTCCATTATAATAATTAATTATAGGTTAGTTACAATAATAATAAAAATATTTCATTTATAATAATAATTAGTATCAATTAATATTTTTAAACAACAATTAATTACTATAATCTAGAATGAAAATACAATAATAATAATTAGTCATTATAATATTTATTTATTGATTAATCAATTAATTTATAATAAAATATAATTTCAAATCCTATAGTAAGAAAATATAAATAAATAAAAATAATTAATATCAACATTAATTATTAGCATCTACACTAATAAGTAGCATCTAATTATAATCATAATATCTATTAATCATTTAATTAATTAAATCTAATAAATTTAGTGATTACATTAAAATAAATTCAATCTATCTTTTATTAAAATAAAAATGAGTTATCATAATTATTAACTAATTTATCAATTACTTAATTAGAATTCAGACATATTAATAATAAACTATTTAATCGATTAACATTATACATAATCTATTTATTTATTATTTTTAAAAAACATTTACAATCTATTAATTAGCTAAACTAATTAATAATAAAATACAATAATAAAACTTTAAAACATGGTTAATAATTATTATAAAGTAAGAAAAAAACACGACTTCATCTCCTTGAAAACAATATGTCTTAAAACTATTTATCTCCTCACTCAGCGCTTCTTCTATCATCATTCAGCGAAAGTCCTGATAATGGATCTCTGTTGGGATTTGAAACGTTGACAAGTATGAATATCACTGTGGATACTTCGAGATTCAACTCAAAAGAAACGAACCACAAATGTCTAAAATCCCAAAAAAAAATGATATAATATGTCAAATGATATATATAAGTTTTTGAAATGATTCCATTATAATTGATTTATATCCTATTTTTAGTATTTTAAAAATATTTATTATATTCTGAAATAATGTTACTAAAATTTTAACCAAAGTGAGGTTTATATGTAATTCAATATTACCAAATAAAATTATAACGTAATTATTTTTCAATTCTTTAGTTCCAACTCAACTATTATGATTGACACAATTTCTTGAAATGTTATTGATTTTTGAATTCCCATCCACCATGATTTTCTTAGGAAACCCATTTTAGATCTATATTACTTTAATATTGATGGATTGTTAAAGACATAAATGGAAAGGTTAAAGTTTCCACTTTGTAGCTATTGTGATGAAACTGAATGTAAGTACAAGTTGGAAAAGCCATATTCACCTCTAGATTTGAAGAATAAATTACGTGTGGCAGTTCAATTAAATCGCGCCAATTATGGATCATTGAGAAACATGAAGTGTCTTTCACATATCCACCCTTTTAATGGTTTTTGTGAGAGATATGGGATGAGTAAACAAAACAAATTCATTTCCAAAAAACAAACTCAATGTCCCACCAAGCCACTTTAATTAGTTCACTATGATATTTGTTTCTATGGGTTTACACCATTAAATCCAGGAAAATGGTGTTCCGTAAATTCTAAGATCTCAAAACTCTAATTCAATCACAATACAAATAGAATATCAAGTGTCTCTGTATTGAATGGGAGGAAAGTAAATGAAGAGTATATTTTAATAATTTTTCCACTTTTATAACATTTAACAATGTAAATTTTGAAATGAGAATTGATATTGTCACTGATTTCATAGAGATAGCAAAAAAGTAACCCGATTTTAAAAAGGGGCGATGCAGAACACACATTTTTTTAGAACATAGTTTTCGGTACTCTAAATTTTTTTATGTACGTTACGTTTCAGAATGTTAGTGATTTGCATGTTGATTTAAAAAAGTGGTGATTTTGCATGAGGCCCTTTTTTTAAATAACCTATTTTTTACTTAAATTTTCTAATATATGAAATGTAAATAATTATTTTCTAAATTTAACAATTTTTTACACATTAAATTTTTTTAATATATTAATTGTGGATATTTTTTTAAATGTCACATTTTTTTACACTTCAAAATTTTTAATGTCAAATTTTTTTCGACATGAAAAAAAGCAAATATAAATATATATATATATATATATATATATGAGACCCAAAAAAAAACATAAAATGTAAAAATAAAAATAAAAATTTAAAATTTAAAAAATTTAAAAAATCTAAAAATAAATAAATTAAAAAATTAAAATTATCAGGAAACCATAAAAAAAAAATTGGAAAAAACAAAAAAAAAAAATTAAAACTATAAAAATTAAGTAACTAAAAATAGCAAAATTTTAAAAAGCATTAACAAAAAACTACAAAAATTAAATTAAATTAAATTAAAAACCAACTAGATTTAAAAAAATAAAAAATCATCTAAAAAACTATTAAAAAAAAAAAAAAAACAAAAAAAAAACATACTCAAATTAAAAAAATAAATAAAATAAAAATAATATATATATTTATTTATTTAAAAAAAAAACATTTTAAATTTTAAAAATCCACACACACATATATATATATATTGGGTTAAAAAAAATCCATTTAAAAATTAAAAAAGACATATATTTTCGATTTAAAAAAACATTTAAAACTTTAAACAACATATATTTACGATTAAAACTTTAAAAAACATATATGCACTCAGCTCCGCCGCCGAGGGCCGTGCCCCCACGGGTGGTCGGGCAATGGCTATCTGATCCTTGGAATCAGATAACCATCGCCCAACCGCCCATGGGGGTGGCTATCCGATTCTCGGAATCGAATAGCCACAATCCGACCACCCGTGGGGGTGGCTAAGCGATGGCTATCCGATTTTCGGCAATAGCTATCCGATCCTTGGAATCAGATAACCACCGCTCGATTGCCCATGGGAGTGGCTATTCGATTCTCGGAATCGGATAGCCACAATCCGACCGTCCGTTGGGGTCGCTGGGCGGTGGCTATCTGATTCTCGGAATCGGATAGCGACCACCCGGCCGCCCGTGGGGGTGGTCGGGCAGTGGCTATCCGAATTCGAGAATCGAATAGCCATCGCTCAGCCACCCGTTGGGGTGGTCGGGTAGTGGCTATCTGATTCCGAAAATCAGATAGCCACCGCCCGACCACCCCCACGGGCGGCCGGGCGGTGGCTATCCGATTCCCAACATCAAATAGCCACTGTCGGGCCGCCCGTGGGGATGGTCGGGCAGTGACTATCTGATTCCGAGAATCAAATAGCCACCGCCCAACCACCCCCAAGGGTGACCGAGCGGTGGCTATCTGATTCCGAGAATCGGATAGCCACTGCTCAACCAACCGTGGGGGTGGTCAGGTGGCGGCTATCTGATTCTAAGAATCGAACCGATTCCGAGAATCGAATAGCCACCATCGAGCCGCCCGTGGACGTCGGGTGGTGGCTATCTGATTCCGAGAATCGAATAGCCACCCCCACGGGTGGTTGGGCAGTGATATCTGATTCTCAGAATTAGATAGGCTGGCCGCCCAGCGGCCATGGGGGTGGTGGTTATCCGATTCTAGGAATCGGATAGCCACTGCCCGACCGCTCGTTGCAACATCGATAAAATTGTTTTTCTTTAAATAAAAAAAATAAATTTTGTTAAAAATGTTAATTGTATTCTAAAAATATATATTTAAATTTTAAATGTTTTTTTTTTATTTTATATATATTTATAAAATATAGTTGTTCTAAATATTTTAAATGTTGTTTTAAAAAATATCAAAAATATATTTAGCTTTTTTCAATTTTAAATATTTTTTTTTTAAATCCAAATTTTAAATTTTAAATTTTTTAATATAAAATTTGAAATGTTTTTTTTTAATCAAAAATATATTTTTTTTATTATTTTTAAATGTTTTTTTTTAATGTTTTTAATCTTAATTTTAGTGTTTTTTTTGGGGCTTTTTTTTAATTTTTAATTTTTTTTAATCTAGTTTGTTTTTATTTATTTTATTTTTTTTTCTTTTTTTGTTAATGCATTTTAAAATTTTCCTATTTTTACTTACTTAATTTTATAGTTTTTTTAAATTTTATTTGTTTGTTTGTTTGTTTATATGTTTGTTTTTTTTTCCAAAATTTGTTATGGTTTACGAGATTAAAAATAAATAAATATATGTTTTTTTTTTTTTTAAATATGTTTTTCTTATTATTTATTTCTTTATATTTTTTTTATTTTTTAATTCTTATCTTTTATAGGTTAATTTTGTTTTGTTTTGTTTTTTTTTACATTTTTATGATTGATTTTTTTTTTTATTTTATGTTTTGTTTTTAATATATATTTTTATGTATGCTTTACTATTTTATTTTATTTTTAATTGTGTTTCTTTTCATAGTTTTTATCTTTGTTTTTATTTTTAATTTTATGTTTTTTATTATTTTTTTGAAATTTTAATGTTTTTAGAAGTCATGATAAAATCTTTTACACTATTATTTCAAAATGTTGAAAATTTACCCTAGAAAAAAATGTTATTCCAGCATCAACATTTTTCTTTTTGAGGGTGCTTTTTGCACATAAAAATTCGGTTTCACTGGCATTTTTTTAAAATGTTGAAAATTGACTCTAAAAAAAAGTCATTGTTCCAGTATCAACACTTTTCATTTTCAGGCTGTTTTTTGCACAAAAAATTCGTTTTCAATGTCATTTTTAAAACATATTCAAAATTTACCCTAGAAAAAAAACCATTGTTCCAGTATACACACTTTTCGTTTTTAGCACTGTTTTTCATGTCTTTTCGGGGTTTTTTTGCCAGAGTTCTCGTTTTGAGTTTATAGTCCTCGTTTCAAAGTTTGCATTGTTATTTATTGGTTTAGTATTATTCCTTGTAATTGTGTACAAATGTAGTGGATGAGCATAAGGATAAGGCAATAATGGAAATGGTTTGTTGTGTGCTTCATTCCCGTAGCATGCTATCTTTTTTGGGAGACATCATTGTTTATTTGCGACATACATTATCAATTGTGCCAAATTGTTAATGAGCCACAACATAGGAAAAATCTATTTATCTCACACTTCCATGTCATTAGATGAATTGTCTAGGTCTACTCGCCTCATGAAAGGTGAGATATATTTTCCCATTATATTCCTCACAAGACTCTAGTTGGATGCAATAATACTTTCAAAAGGCATCATTTCTGTGACACCCCCTTTACTAAGTGACTAAACATCATGGTATCTTTGGTGGAACATTCATGATGGGTTGTTAGGATCTCTTCCATTGCTTCTTACCACATGTGATTTCAGTGATGGTTCTCTATAAGTACCCATGGATCATGTATCTTCACCCCTTGTTGGGTTGTTTGTTGAATATTCCCAACTAATTGCAGTGGACCTTCCCTCATCACCATCTAATGTTTGTCCACCTATATTTTCTCCTCCAAGTACTCCATCCAAGTTGTGGGAGACTCTATTGGGACCCTTCTTTTTTTGGCTTATCCTCCCTGCCTAACATATTTTCCAATGCTCTACTTTTAGATTAGGTCAATACCACCCGAAAGGTGTAGCCTAATGATGTTTCTCCTTCTTCTGGCACTTAATTTAATGATAACACTTTTCACTTAGATGTGTCATCATTGGATGATGATGATACTCACCATTCATTTTTCTCATCTCTGCCTAAGTGGGTTATTGTAACATGATATGTTCAATAAGCCTATAGATATTAATAAGCCCAAACATATTGTGGAGATCGATATTAGATCATAGAGAACCCTAGAACTAATTTGGATTGAAAAATATAGTTCTACCAAAGAAACAAGGATACTTAAAATCATATTGTAGAAAATTTGTTATGTAGGTTAACCTGATAATGCAATATAAATGAAATCAGAATACTATAACCTAATTCTACTATCAATTTGTGGAAGCTTAAAAATCGAGTTGAAAAATATAACCAGAAGAAGAAGAATCAATGCACAATACACATGAAAATACTTTGGGGAAAGCCTCAGCTAAAAACCCCACTATCTGTATTATCATACAAGGTGGAAATGCATAGGAATTATACAAAGCCTTAGCTCTCACAACTAGCCAGCTCTCAATACAATCCTCACATATGCTCACAGGAAATCTTGGCTTCTCACAAGCCTTCTCCTCTACCCTCCAAGCTCCTATTTCCTTATGTTGTTCCTCTGGGATGATCTCCTTTAACCAATTGGAAAAAATTGATTTACCAAGAAGTTGATCTCCTGATCTCACACACTATCAGAACTGCACAATCCTCAAGGAATGATTCCTTCTACATGCATAAGTTTTCTTTATAAGAAAACACATGCAACTGATAGTACATTGTCTTTATCTTAATCTCAACTGGGTCTTTCTCAGAATAGACATGCATGAGTTTCTAATGAGGGAATCTTCAGTTAACAGGAGTACACTAGTTGAGTGCATGCATGCATCAACTAACTGTTAACTCTCTATTAGTTCCTCAAACAGTTTGGAACTAATTTAACTGGACTTAACTCAATAAACTGATTTAACTAATTACAACTCAAATATAACTCAATATTATCTCCTTAATTTAAGGGATAACTCTTGCATGATTTCAGAAAGACTTCTAACTTGAATTTCTCCAACTAATTAAGTCAAAATAACTTAATTAATTATTTCCAAGTAGTTGTTAAGACTAAATTCGATTTTAATTCACAATTTAATTCAAGGACAAATTAAATTGGAATATTCTTGTTGCCACACTTCAACACTCCCTCTCAACAAGAAAGGGATTATCTGCCACCCCGATCCTGTCTATATGGAACTCGAATTTACACTTTGACAATGCCTTTGTCAAAATTTCATCATCTTGCTCCTCTATCGAAATATACTACAGCAACATGATCCTTCTCAATACACAGTATCTGAGATGATGATACCGGATGTCGATGTGCTTGGACCTATCATGGAATACTAGATTCTCAGAGATTTTGATACAACTCTGATTATCACAATAAATCACAGTTGGATCCATCCTCTGATCAAACTAACTAACTAGGATTTTCCGCATCCAGATGGCCTCACATGTTGCCTAACTTGCTGCCATGTATTCTTCCTCTACCAAGCTGAGTGCAACCGACCTCTGTTTCCTGTTGTACCAGGAAACTGTCACTGACCCAAGGTTGAAAATCCCTCCTGATGTGCTCTTCCGATTTGATGGACTCCTTGCCCAATCTGCATCAGTGAAGCCATGTAGCTTCACTCCCTCTATCTGTTTGTACCATAATCCATACTAGTATGTGCCTCTGATGTATCTCAATACATGCTTTGCCGCCTTCCAAAACATCTTGGTAGGTTGAACCATCACTTGACTCCGCTGGTTCACCGCATAGCACAAATTTGGTCATGTGTTCACTAAGTACATCAATGAACCCACAAGTTGCCTATACATAGTAGCCTCCACTACTTCTCCTGAAGTAGCATCCTTCTTCCTCCAGTTACCAGCTAGAGGATTTTGCATGGGCTTGCACTTCTCCATGTGGAATCTCCTGAGTATCTCGTTGGCATACTTTCCCTGAGACATAAACAACTCCCCATCCTTCTGCCACACTTCCATGCCAAGGAAGTAATGCATGAGACCCATGTCTTTCATCTCGAATTCTCTTGCAAGTTCCTCCTTGCAAGACATGATTAACTGATCATCACAAGTCAATATGAGATCATCAACATAAAGTACGATGATCAACAACTTACCTTTCACCACGATGTTGTACAAGTTCGCATCCACTTCACTCTTTGTGAAGCCTAACTCGGTGAAGTAGTTGCCTATCCTAGTGTACCAAGCACAAGGTGCTTGCTTTAGCCCGTACAGTGCTCTCTTGAGTCAGCACACATGCGACTCATGATCGAAGGTCTCAAAACCTTCTGGCTGCTCTATGTACACCGCTTCCTCAATCTTGCCATTGAGGAATGCAGTCTTCACATCCATATGATGGATCTTCCAACCCACTGTGTTGATAGTGCCAACATCGATCTGATAGATGAGTACCTTGTGACAGGAGAAAAAGTCTCATCGTAGTCAATCCCCTCAAACTATGAAAAGCCACAGGCAACAAATCTTGCCCTATGCTTCTCCACACTACCATCAGTAGCTTGCTTTACCTTAAGCCAACGGGAACTCACAACTGACTTGTTCTCCAGTTTCGGAACCACGTCCCAAACATTGTTACGAATTATGGAGTCACACTCCTCCACCATAGCATCAACCCAAATCGGCTACTGCACTGCTTCCTCAAAGGAAGATGGCTCGGTCTGAACACATTCCCTAGCAAGGGCCATGTATCCAATGTACCTCTCAGGTGACCTCCTCAGTCTGCACTGAGAAGATGGTGCTCCCACATTCTCTCTCGCATCCTCCAACAATCTGTCAACTTTTCTTGTGCGCTTCCATCCATCTCTGGAAGACTCTGCTTGAGTGGATGCCTCCACTCTTGGAACCTCTGCATGCGGCTGCTTCGCATCAGTCTGAGGCTCCTCCTCCTTAGGAACCAAAAATTCCTTCACAGCTTATAGTTGGAGCTCCCTCTCAAGGGAAACTCGCATGGCCTTCTGCTCATCAAACTTGAGATCTCTGCGAACCACTATCCTCCAACTAGTAGGCAAGTACACCTGATAGTTGTGAGGTGTATCAGTGTACCCCACAAGTATCCCCAACTCTACTATCGGCTCAAGCTTCTTTCATACATCCTTTTTCACATGGAAATATACCGATGAACCAAAGATCCTGAAGTGACCCACATCTGGTCTCTTACCAGAGAAAGCTTCCTCTGGTATCTTCATCCAAGTATGCGATGCAGGCTTCTATTCTGCAAATAGACCACTGTGTTGCATGCCTCAGCCCATAAGTGAAGTAGTAGGCCTTGGTCATGCAACATTTCCCGTGCTACCCCTACTATAGTTCTGTTCTTCCTCTAAGCCACCCCATTCTGTTGTGGGTTATGAGGTGTTGTCAACTCTCGTTTAATTCCTTCCGCTGCACAGAAGTCCTTAACTCTTGAGAGACATATTCTCCACCATGGTTGCTTCTCAAGGCCTTGATCTTCTTCCTTGACTCTTTTTCGACCAAAGCTTTGAAATCACAAAACTTTGTGAAGGTTTGGTCCTTCTTCTGCATGAAATAAATCCAACGTTTATGAGAATAATCATCAATGAAAATCACATAATACCTTTGCTTCGTTGTGGATGTTGTCAAAAATGGTCCACACACATCAGTATGAACTCACTCTAAGATAGCCTTTGCTCAACTGTCTCGATCATGAAAGGAATACTTGGTGTACTTTCCCAAGGTACAACCTTTGCATGTGTCAACTTGCTCAAGTTTACCTTTGGGAAGTCCTATAGATATCTATTGCATTATCTTCAAAGCCCCATGATGCAAATGGCCCAACCACCTGTGCCACAACTCGCCAATTTCTTGGCTTTGCACCAATTTTGCTTTCATACTCAATGATGCACAATCATCTACCTCTAGTTTATAAAGATTCTTCACCCGAATCCCTATCCTCTTAGTCTGACCTGTGGCTATGTGTCTTAGGAACGCCTTTCCTTTACTGAAGACAACATCGTAGCCTTTGTTCTCCAACATCGCGATTGATACCAAGTTCTTCTTCAGTCCAGGCAAATACTTCACTTCTGTCAAGGTGATAGGAGCTCCATGCTCCCTCTAAAAAACAACTGTGCCCACTCCCGAAACACTATACTTTCCCTCATCACCCATCTCTATGCGCATATTGAGGTCTTTCTCCTCCAAGGCACTGAATAAACTTTTATCACCGGTCATGTGGAATGAGGCTCCACTGTCAAGATACTAGACACAACCCATCATCGATGACACCATGCATGTGATGAGGGTAAATTCCATTTCGAACTGAGAGGCTAATGCCTCACCTTTTGATCCTACTGAGTATCCCTTCTTGGATTTCTTCGATGGGCAACTAGTCGCATAATGTCCCATCTTGTGACAATTAAAGCATCTCACTTTAGACTTGTCACCCTTCTTCCCTCCATGAGAATAATTCGATTTGGAAAGGGAAGCCTTCCCCTTCCCTTTCCTTGCCTTACTTGCTAAGGCCATGTTTTCTTCATCATCATCCTTGGATGAAGAACCATCTCGTGTGCTCCTCCCGATCTCCTCCTGCATGAGATCCGACCACAATCATTTCCAATCCGGCAGTTTCTCCCTTCCATTCACATAGTCCTGGTAGCTATTCCAGCTCTTTGGAAGGCCAAGGAGAGCGAGCCTCGCCGTATCATCATTGGTAGTAGTTATTCCCACACTGCTAAGCTCATCTCTGCAGGTGGTGAGCTTGTTCATATATGTGGAAATAGTATCGCCCTTCTCTATCTTGATTCTTTGAAGCTTAACCTTGAGCGCCAATTTCCTCTGGTCACTACTGTTCTAGTAGAGGTCCTTCAATGTCTTCCACATTGAAAATGAAGTATCCTTCCCATGGAGACTCGAGACAATATGGTCTCGAACTCCCTCAAGGATGATCCGTCTCACCTTCACCACACACTTCTTCCACTTAGCCAACTCTTGTGCATTAGTTGAAGCTAGCTTTTGGATTTCGAGTTACCTTCCAAGGCATACTCAAGTCTCAAGCCATAGAACGCCATTGGCCAACCTTGAAGTATGATAATAATTTGATTTGCACCTGCAACCCCAAACTTCAAACTTCGAATTATCCCCTCAGTATACTGTTCATAGCTCTGATAAACTTAGCTTCGATACAATGTAGAATAATTTCTACAAATCTAGCTCGGATACCACGTAGAAAATCTGTTATGTAGGTTAACCTGGTAATCCAATATAAATCAAAGCAGAATACTATAACCTACTTCTACTATCAATTTGTGGAAGCTTAAAGATCGAGCTGAATAATATAACCAAAAGAAGAAGAATCAATGCACAATACACGTGAAAATACTTTGGGGAAAGCCTCAACTAAAAACCCCACTATCTGTATTATCATACAAGGTGGAAATGCATAGGAATTATACAAAGCCTTAGCTCTTACAGCTAGCCAGCTCTTAGTACAATCCTCACAAATGCTCACAGGCAATCTTGGCTTCTCACAAGCCTTCTCCTCTGCCCTCCAAGCTCCTATTTTCTTGTGTTGTTCTTCTAGGATGATCTCCTTTAACCAAGTGGAAAAACTCAATTTACCAAGTGGATGATCTCCTGGTCTCACACATTGTTAGAACTGCACAATCCTCAAGGAATGATTCCTTCTACAAGCATGAGTTTTATTTATAAGAAAACACAAGCAACTGATAGTACATTGTCCTTGTCTTTAATCTCAACTAGGTCTTTCTCATAATAGACATGCATGAGTTTCTGATGAGGGAATCTTCAGTTAACTAGAGTACACTAGTTGAGTGCATGCATGCATCAACTGACTGTTAACTCTCTATTAGTTCCTCAAATAGTTTGGAACTAATTTAACTCGACTTAACTCAGTAAACTGAGTTAACTAATTACAACTCAAATATAAATCAATATTATCTCCTTAATTTAAGGCTTATCTCCTTAATTTAAGGGATAACTCTTGCATGACTTCAGAAAGACTTCTAACTTGAATTTCTCCAATTAATTAATTCAAAATTAATTAATTAATTATTTCCAAGTAGCTGTTACAAGTAAATTCGATTTTAATTCACAATTTAATTCAAGGACAAATTAAATTGGAATATTCTTGTTGCCACATTTCAACACATATGGTCTAAGAATACAACATATTTTCATGTACTAATGATGGCCTCAAGGTTTATAAAGGAGATATTATTATGCATATTATCATGCTTAATGATGGAGACAAACCATTTAGAAAAAAGCAGATGCATATGAATCGAAAGTTAGCTCCAAACATATAAAAGGCATTGTAAAAGATTGTGGAGGCTAAAATTATTGCTCCCACTAGGCTTTCTTGGTGACTAATCATGCTTAAGAATGGTGAAATGAATTTATGTGTTGGCTTTATAAATTTGAACCAAATATATCCCAAAGGCAATTATCTACTCTTGAACATGGAGCAGCCAATGCAAAAAGTCACCGGATCGAGTATGATGTCTATGTTGAATAGTTTTTTTACTTACGATTAAGGGCTTGTGGAGGAGGAAGAAAAACATAATACAACTTTCACTATGAAATAAGAGTCTCTTGTGTGCCTTAGGATGCCATTTGGTTTGTAGAATGTCAAATCCATAGTTCAAAATGTGGATTGTGCATTCAAAGATATCATGTATAAGGTCATTGTAATTTATCAAGATGATTTAATAATTTTCTCTAAAGAAAGGAATGCACATGTTCACCATCTTCAAGAATATTTTGAAAGATATTGAAGATATTAAATATCCCTATATCCTAATAAATCAGTGCTTAGGTATTTGAAGGGAAATTACTCAATCACAATTTCTTAAGGTGTTAGATTTGATCTTACAAGAATACAAGGAATTTAGTAGGTACCATTATCCAAGCAATAAATTGATACAATCCTGATTTGGCCTAATAAATTTCAACACTAGGTTCATACCCACCTCTGTTGAGATCACTAACCCTATTTAGTGATGTTAAATGAAAAAGAATTCAAATGGAGAGAGGAGAGAAAAAGGGCATTGCAGGAAATCGAAGAATCCATTGTAGTTGTTGTTGGAAACACTAAGAGGGAGGTGAATCGGTGTTTCACTTAATTTTAATTACTTTCAGAGCATTAGATATTATTACCACAAATCAAAGAACATAATCAGCAACACATCACATCACATGACCAATACACAAGGAATTTTTAGGTGGAAACCCTTCTGCGAGAAAAACCACTTAACGCTTTCTAATATAAATTATGAGTACAATAATTTATCCACTCCAACTGAAGGGGAGCTCCAACTCCCTAATACTTAATTAGAAAACCAATCATTCTATTGAGAATCCCCAACTCCCATAAAGGAGACTACAACGCCCTATTTTTACCAACTCCAACTGGAAAGATGCTCAAACACCTACTAGCATCAATTTGTTGTTGCACCCTGCCACCCTAAAGTCTTCTCAAGCTCCAACCTGAAAGAAACGTCACTCTCTAACTTGCACCACTCTTCCACCCTAAAGTTGAAATATAGACAAATGAATGTGGCTTTTTGTACTAGGGACAATGATCTACTTCAATATAAATAAGATATCATTGTTATTTATGTTGATATGTGCTCATATCACAAAATATATGGAATGGTGATCTAATTAACAAACTTCTCAAATATTGAACAGACAGCCTTCAAAACTCATTTTTTAAATGTTGTTGTAGATCAAACTTTGATTTGAAATAAACAGATATATATGTATATAGCTCAAAACATAATACTATGACTCATACCTCAAAAAAATCGTAAGTGATCATATAATAGAGAAGGATCAACTTGTTGCCACTGTTTTTACGTATGCTACCATTATCACTTCATACTTGACTTTGGTTTTACCCTAAGAATTTTTCCTCAAGACTGACTTTGAAGGTGGACTGAAACAGGCCTAGGAATGCCTCTTATATTTATCTTTTGATGGGTTCTATTTACCCTTGAATCAATCCTTCAGATACTATAGCTAGTGACCTTTTCTCTACCTTCAAGTACACCCTAATCATCCCTTAACTTTTGCCAAGATTACACTTCAGATCAACCCTTCAAATTATATTCTTATCGACCTTAAACTCACCCTTATGCCTATGGATACTATGGAATTAATGCAGCCCTTTCTCGGGATCAAAATGGCCCTTTTAGGGATGCAAATAGCTCTAACTCAACCTTTCTTCTACCATTGGATTATCCTCCTTTCTATGGCCTTTTTAGGTCTAATTCTAATCTCCAAATAATCCCTTAAATAGCCTCAAGCTAGGCCTTAAATTCACTTGAAAGAGGACTCAAAATTGCTTCAAAATTTGACCTTAACACTGCCTTTGACTCGTCCTCAATATTTCCTCAAACTTGTCCTTAAAACTAACCTAAATTAGTTCGAACTAGCTCTTCTTCATGGTCCTAATGAGACCCTAAAATCTCACCTTCAAACAAGCCTTGAAATGTCCTTACTTTATGTTAAGTCCCTATAATACTAGTGTATTCCCCTTATTGTTATTGTTAGTGTAGCTCCCTATTAGTATTGTTGTGCCCCATAGAAGCCCACTATTGTTATTGTTGTGCTCTTACATTATTATTGTTATGTAGGCTCTGATTATATTGTGACCCCTTAGACTCCTATATATACCAAGGAGGTATTGTCATTTGTATAATTCAAGAATTGTTCATTTATGTAATGTAAAGAAGGTTTCCCCCTCGAAGAGGATATTTTCTAAGTCGTTGATCTATCTTTTCTGTGAGCTGGTTGCATAACATTTGGTATCAGAGCTTTGGATTCTAGGGTTTCGCTTCTTCAAACAAGACATCATTGAATTTTCACTATTTTTTTCTAAGAAGCTTCAAAAGTTAAAATTGCAACTACGTGGAGCGGAAATATTGGTGAACTTTGTGTACGAATTTTAGATCTTGGTTAGCTACATTTTCAGAGATATGATCTAAGAAAGTTAGGGTTTTTGCAAGCTCCAGAATTCAATCTCAAACATGTGATGTGGTACCTCTGAGATAATATTTGTCAATTATTACGCCAAAGCATCTATGATATTTTGTTAGTTTTGATTTAATTAGAGGACCAATGTATGAAAAAAATTATAACCAGTAAACAGAGGGATTCTTTTAATTCCACACAATGATTTAAGCTTTTGTTGATGTTAAGTGGAAATAGTAAGAGGATATGATTACTTTAGTTTTCAGATAGAAAATTAAATAATCACAAGTAGGAAAACCTTCAACCAATGTTTGAAAGTTTAAACAAAATATACTTAAGATTATAAAGATATTGACAATTAAATGATTTAGAGGGAGATACTTAAACAGATAGTTCAGTAACCCATTCTCTTTAATGATTATAACTTCAGACGTAATTTTAAGAATAACTAAAACAGAGTTACACTTACCTAGTTATCTTTATAAAACTCAAGCATATGTAGAATACATAATGAAAGATACACTAGAAAAACTTACAATAGAAACGAAATTGTATGGAACGAAATTCAGAATCCTCTGCTTTATCATTAGTGATCCAGAAAAGATGTGTACATTGAATGCTTACAAAGTTCTTATGCAAGGGTGCAACCCTTAATAACTCGTAGAAGGGAGTTATTTATACGAGTTTAGATACTAAACAAAGTATCCTAAACTGATTACAAAACTAGCTTGAAGGAAAATAGGAAAAGTGAACTGTTGGATGATGTGTCCCTATTAGGCAGGGATTTGTTGGTGATTGGCCCTCCAAAAGCTGTTGTGTTGTCTTCTTGTTAGGACCAAAAATTTACTCAATTGTTTCACATAGTTTATCCCACCTCTCTTCACTTGGTATCTCCATATTTACCATCCTTTTAAATATCTCATCAACTTCGGTATATCTTTCAAAATTCGGTTTAGTAAGAAAAAGGTGTCCAACTTCATGTCTAATTGTAAGGTCAGAGTTCAAGGCTTCAGGAAACTCTTTCCCTGTAATTTGTCTTTCTATCCCTACAAATTGACTTTTATTTGCTGCAATAGTATATAAATTTTCACAATAATCCTCCAATTTGACTAATTGATCATTCAATGACAATAACCCTAGTAAACCTTTCTTGTTCAACACATTGAATTTGGAATGAAACCTTCAGACAACAATGTCCAAAGTTTCACATTTTTTTTTTTCAGTTGTGTCAGTAAATTCTTCTTTTGTAGGACTTTCTTAATTTCCAAAATAATAGTTGTCCTATCTGAAACATTGATTTCTTGTAACTCTTCTTTAGTCTTTGAGTTCAACACTTTGATCATTCTTGTTGCTTCCTTAGGCTTTGTCTTCAATGTTTCCCTATGCTTATCACTTTCTATCCTACATTTTGCAATTAACTCCTGCTGCTCAAAAATGATTTGTATGGATGGCCATACTTCTGTTATTGAGTGGTTGATGTCTGCCCAGATGCCCTCTTTGGCTTGGTCCAAAGTGTCCTCCATTAGAGACTCACTCTCTAATTGTTTAATCCTGAGTTCTAGCCTATGTGACTTCTGCATCTCCTCCACATATAATGTATCATTTTTTATCTTTTGTGACTCCAGAGTCTAGAACTTCTGGAGTAGCTTTTCGTTATGTTTCTTTTGTGCTTGCAATTCTTGTGATAGTTTTTTTGTTTCAACTATTGTTGATGTTGAGTCAATACCAGTGGAACATGAACTTGGCCTTGTAATTGCTATGGGAACTGTTGTTACTGGAATTACAGCAAGTTGTGCTGCCTCTTTTTCCTTAAGCAGTTGTTCTATTTGTTCTTCCATAATTTTAATATGTATGTTTTGCTCTATGATGAGATTCAACACCTCCTCTATGTTTTGTTCATTCTCTGCAATGTCACTGGTTTTTGGATCCTCAGTTGAAGGAAATTTCAACCATTTCTTCAAGGCTGTTATATCTGCATTATTTTTCTTAAGTATTTCTTCAACCGCTTTACAGTATTGGGGCTCATACCCAATTTTAACAATGAGACCTTATAAAGATTTTAACTTGTTATCTTTAGCTAAAGATAGAAGTTTCTCAATCTTAAGTTGTGACTATACAGTTGACAAGGTAGTTCTAAGCTTAGAGAGAGACATGGAAGTTGTATTCATAGTTGAGAATAACATCTCACCTTATTGCCTGTGCATATCCATTTGGTCAATAGTATGTATCTGATTTACATCGAATGAAGATATAGTATTACTGTAGTCTGTTGTAGACTTGGGAAATGGAATCTGAGCCTACACGAAATCCATTTGCATTCTTCTTCTTTCACTATCGAAGGCAGAGAGAAGCATGTGATAAGAGGTGGATGTCTGCTTCCAAAGCTAACTGTACATGTTTGACTTAATAGTTTCATTCTTTTTCTTAATTTCTAGAAATTTTGAGAAGATATTACTATCTTCTGTAGAGCTGGTCTCAGTAGAATGAATTATCTTCATAGGTTCTATTGAAAAAGGAGTTGAAGAAGAAGAAGTTTTGGGATCAGTGGTCCCTATTGATGAAGTATCCTCTAGATCCCCAAGATCAATTAATTATGGTTGCCTGCTCCTTGATGACATTGTTAATCCAGTGTTCAATTTCTTCTGCAATATAGAATACTCTTTGATCAACTTTGTAACTGATAGAGTTTCTTCTCTGGTTCTTTTGTGTTGAGTATTCTGGGTGAATGGAGTGTTCACTTGTGGAGTAGTTACAACCTGTTCATCTGCTTCCAAGAGTGTCCCTTCAGACCACTGCTCCTGGTTCATAAACTTTTCTAATTCTGGCCTAGGAGTGTGATTGTAAGGTGTTTCCTTCAATTGAACTCTTAATGCAGAAATGATCCCAAAAGGATCATAGGACCAGGTGAAACTTGGTTGAAGGTTGATGCTCTTTAATAATCTATCCGCCTCTGTACGTGTAGACCAAGTATTACAAATAAATGGTCTGACCTTTGCTTTGAGATTAAACTGTGACTTTTTCTTATCAGAGACAAAGTGAACTTCATCCATATTTATCATCTGCCTAATGTATTCCAGTGAGAATATCCTCATTGGCACATATTTAGGCAGTTTGTATGGAGCCAATTCACTGCCATATATCCTAATTTCAATGTAATTCTGGTATAGATACTAGTCACCAATCTTGGTCTATTCAGATAGATGTAGGATTTTCTTGATTTCTTCTCCAATTCTGGGCTCTGTCTAGCTATTGAGTAACTGAAGAATTGGATGAACAAAAGAATCAATGAACTCAAAAAATGAAAACTTTGATGATGTTGCTTTGACCAATTATGTCCAGTGAATCACTGATTGATTCACTCCTTGTTCATCTTGCTTGTTGAGTTGAATGGGTAATGAATCTCCTTGCTGAAACAAAAGCAAATGAATAATGATTGAACTATACCTGAATACTCCTTGTGTGGTAAAGTTCATGAATTGTTCATGTATACTATCAGCCAAGAACTGGCTATAATTGTACATGAATGTAGGTTGATATTCCTTACTGAAAATAGAAAAGAATCTAAGGATGGATTCATCAAAAACTTGATCACTTTCATAGCCTAAGAGGTATGACAGTAGGGAGATGATATGTCTAGTAGCTTCAGGGAACATAGAAGATGAATAAGGTGGATTTCTCTTGGGTGGTTCAACATCTTCTGGTAGAAAATTTTCAGAAATGAGAGCCCTCTATGGGAAAGTAATTTTTTATACAAGTCCATGAGAGTTGTTGATGAGAAGTAGCTAAGGGAGTCAGATGAAGGTATCAATAACATTTGATTATTATTTTGAGCAGTAATGGTGATTAGAATGTTTCCATTTTGAGCCATTATTGTTCTCTGTACAGGATCATATCTAGCTTGACACCAGGTGATCAAAACTCGAAAATGGTGAGTTTTTGGAAAGGAGAAGAAGGGCAGGAGTGTCTCCCAGAATCGAATGGGGTCTTCCTTATCTATGTACTTATGTCTTAACTAGAGATTCAATTCATGGAAATCCAATTTGCATTCACAGTCTATGATTTTGAACATAGATTATGCAAGGGGAAGGTGATCCAGATCGATCAGGGTTGCAGATGGGTTTTCCTCTTCAACTGCTTTCTGTAATTTACCCTTCGGGGCCATTTTGACTGCAGGGGAATGGGAAAACTAACTCAATTGAGATATGAATGAAAGAGAAACACAGTGACAGAAGAAATCAGAGTTTGCAAGATAATCACTTCAGGTGGAAAAGTAATAAATGGTAAGGTCATAATGTATTTATAATTTGGATTGATTAATTACCATTTAACACTAACTGTAGGAAATTTATGACAGAGGAGTGGGGATTAATTATCCAATGGGACTGAAAACTAATAAGGTAAATTGTCAATGGGACGAGAGTGTATAGCGCAATGGATTAATGACGTGGAAACTTTTGAGTGGATGAGGGGTAATGGATGGGTGATGTGGCACATACGAATGGTTGACCGTTTAAAGATTGAGAACCGTTGGCAGGATTTCGGGGGGAAAGGCGGTTTGTGGTTTTGCGCTTGGGGGGTCCGAAATGCTATGGGGTTGACATGTAATGAAAATTGGCCACCATTAAAACAACTTTTTGGACTCCCCCCCTCGTGTTAACGAGAAATGGTTGAGGGGGTCCGAAATGATACCTCTATCGTTGATCTGGGCGGCGTTAATCATGTCCATCAAAATATGATGGGCGCTTATCACGCGTTGATTTGATGTTTTGTCTTTTTCCGACTTTGGATAAAGTTATGCGCACTTTGATTATTACAAATGTCAAACTTTATAATAAAAGGAAATTAAACTCTAATTAAGAATTAACAAAATTTAACAAACTTTAATGGCGCATTTAAACAAGATGCCTCAAATTATTTCTTTTTCAACTAAAGCAATTATTTTTTCTTTCTTTGCTTGCCTAAAAATTTATTTATTTTGCCTTCCTTTTTAGGACAATCTAACCTATCATTTTCTTTGATATGGACATCATAATAAATATTCCTAACATTTTTTTAAATTTTTTTTTGTCGATATTCTAACTTAGCATTTTAATATATTTTCATTTTTCATTTTTTGCTATTATGCTAACTTATCAAAACCAAAAATGCTACAACATCGGCTCCATCTGGGGACTGCTTTCTCCTGTAGAATGCAGAGAACATGCAGATCCATGTGCCTTCTCCTCAGGCTCTGGAGTCCTTGCTATAAAAAAATCACACTGATAGTGGAAATTTAAAAAAAACCGGTAATATATAATGATGATTTGGAATTTTCCTCACAGTTCTCAATATTGAATGTAATGTTTTAGAAATCTTCCATTGACAAGCAATGTAGATAACTGCCCCTCCAAATTCTGTAGAACAAAAGTATTATTTCCTTTCGCTTCAGCAATGCTAAAAGGCCCATTCCAGAGATTATCAAACTTGCCATGTTTGCCTTTGTCTTCTCTCCTTACATCCCATCTTAAAACTAGGTCTCCTTCCTTAAAGTCTCTTTCTTTGGCTTTCCTATCAAAAAGGCTTTTCATTTTTGTTTGATACTTCTTGAGCTTGTATTGGACTTCATCTCTGTTTTCATTCAATTCAATGATTTGATTAATCCTTCTAGAAAAACCATTAGGCTCTTCAGTAGCATCTTGCAAAAATTTTAAAATAGGAAAAGCCATATTGGTAGGAAAAATTGTTTATTTCCCATAAACTAGCTAGAAAGATGATTTTCCTATTGATCCCTTAGGAGTAATTATTTTTTCCCAAATTGCATAGATAAGATGGTTATCCCAATTCTTTTTGTGGTCTACAAGAGTCTTTTTTAAATTCACCAGACACTTATTTGATGACTCTGCAAGGCCATTTCCTTGGGGATAGTAAGGAGTTGAATGATGTAGCAGAATATGATACTTCTGATAAAAATCAATCATCTTTATACTGCTCATTGTTGTGGCATTGTCAGTCACTATTTTCTGAGTGCAACCAAATCTAGAGATAATGTTTTCTTCAATAAAATTGATCACTACTGTATCAGTGAAATTTCTGACTAGAATAGCCTCCACCCACTTTATGAAGTAGTATGTAGTAGTTGTTAAACACACATGGGTAGTAAGAACAATATGAAAGATAAATCATGCAGTACAATTTTTATTAACAAGAGATATACATTTATAGTACATTACGTGACCGTTGGGTTTCACATCCCAAGGTCTCTTGGACTCCTTTTGTCCATTCGGCTTCCACACTAACCCATTGAGGATTAGGTGTCCAACGTTCCCCCAATTAATCCAAAGGGTTATGTATGAGTCTAAGAAGAGAGCTGTAATACAAAATGTGCAAAAATTCATGGCAGCACTAGGCTGAATGTGCTCTCTGAAATGTTGGTGTAAAGGGCGGTGGTTTAAGGATGACCACCAACATTGGAACGCTTAGTGCAGTTCCCGGAACTCTTCCAAAACTGGCAAGAAGCTGAAGTCTTCTACTAGAGTAAGTGCTCCTATTGTTTTGAAGAGGGAAACCTTCAACCATGAAAGGGAGGTCTCACCCCGCATAAAAGGGAAAACTTCAACCTAAAAAGGGAAGTCTCAACCTGTGATGGTTTAAGGATGACCAACAACTTTGGAATGCTTAATGCAATTCCTGGAACTCTTCCAAAACTGGCAAGAAGCTGGAGTTTTCTGCTAGAGGAAGTATTCTCAATTGTGTTCTTGGAATTCTTCCAAAACTGGCAAGAAGCTGAAGTCTTTTGCTAGAGGAAGTGTCCCAGATTGCCAACTGAAGGCATGCTCATGGGCATCTTTGTCTCTAGCTACAACCCTGAAACTGGTGTGGCAGGTTGTGGCTCAGGCTCGCTTGATGTGGCTTTGAAGCTTGTAGATGACCATCATTTCCCCCCCTGTCAGATACAAGGTGAGATGATGGAGAAAACTCAACTGCAAGACTGTTCAATACTCTGGAACAAGTTATAACATGTGTTTGGAATATCTTCTTGGCTATTGATGCCCATTGCCAAGAAGCAATCCATCCAAGATGAATCTTTGTTCTTTTAGGCTATTTGTTGCTGAAGCTCTGTGTGAAGAATGACTGGTTTTATGACAGTGCTTACATGGATGAAGATCAAAACAGTGATCTTTCAAATGGCCAACTCAGTCACAGTGTTGGAATTTCACAATCTGTTGTTGTTGTTGTTGCGGTGGAAGAGGAGTAGAATCTGGAACAGCTGGAGGTGAAATGTCATGAGGAGCAGGTGAACTGTCATGAATAAATCCAGCACTCTGAAACTGAATGGGCTTTGAGTAGTCTAGAATATGAAAGGACAAGTCCTTGTCATATCCAAGACCAGTTCTGTGCTTGTTGTGGACAAGCTGTTCCCAAGGTCTGATGATGGGCTTGGGAAGTGCAGACTAAGTTTCTACATCTGCATGTACAATTGCTGCTTTATTTGAATGAATGGTAACATTATTGACTTGTTGTTTATGGGTTGCAGTCTCAATGTTCTGAACAGAAACATGTTCAGAATGACTCCTCTGTTTTAATTCTTCTTGTTGTAGCTGAGATTCAAGCTGCAAAAAATCAATCTTTTCCTGTGCATATTGTAAAGATTTTTGAATATCTCTAAGAGTGTTTTTGTTGACTTTAAATGTACTTCCATCAGTAGATAAGATTAGAGTGCTTAATAACTCTAATAATCCATGATTTTTCTCCATTATTCAGACAATCAAATCAACAATGTATTTGTAAAAACAATCAAATGACCAAAAATGCACTCCCCCCCTTTTTTGTTGTTGTTGTTGTTTTAGCCTCCAATGCACATTCCTTTAGATATCAATCCACCCTTATCAATAATGTTTAGTGCTTATTTATTTTCTTCACACAGAGATATAACTAAAAATAGCGATATCTGGAAACATAAGAGAAAACGGTACTGAAATATAAAACCTCGGTAGAAGTTTCAACTGTATAAGATGAAGATTTCCCACTTTTGCAATACCCAGAAATTGTACCCAAGAGAAACCTTTTCCTCTGACATTGTACAGTAGTGGTTTCAACCACCTGAGTATGACAAGCTTGGTCTTCTGCAATTTTATGCCAATATGAGCTCTTGAATTCCACAAGGAACCCCCAAAGACAAACTCCCACAAGCCTTCAAACCAAACTCAGTCTCAGTTCATTCTGTCCTGGGACTTACGACAATAATGAGCTCCCAATTGCTATGTATAGTAGCTCAACAATCTTCTGTCACCCTGTGAGCACACATTCAGCCAGACTTCCACAATTTGACATTGAGTGATATCGACTTCAACAAGAGGGGATAAATACCAACGCTTTCGCTTTTGAAGAAAATCGGTATGTTAATTAGGGTAGCAATGTTTGACCATTCCAATGGCTCAGCGATGAAAAGCAAACAACATGTAAGCGACGGTTCAATGCACATAAGAGTTGTACACAACCATACATTCAACACAGTCCTTGAAAAAAAAAAATCGATGTATACCACGGCCAGTCAAAGTCTCAACGCGCAGGAGCGGCAGAAAATTCAACACAACCATGAACACATGGCAAGAAAGTACAGATACACAGGTTTTTATATGACCGCATTAGGATTAACGAATATATTAATGAATGCAGGATTCACACCGCTACTCCAGATTATACCGACGCTTCAATTTGTCAAAATTACATTGCGCTGCTTCATTGTTTTGGAAAATCTCCAACTTTCGCATCGTCTGATGACATCTTTGACGTCGTTGGTTTTCACGTAGATCTTGCCCTCAAACTCTCAAAGTGCGCCTCAGATTTGATAGCAATGTTCTACCTCAAAACCATGAGCAGACATTTTGTTGACGAGAGTCCAAATTACGGTTGCCTCAATTCTCCGTCGATACAATTAAAAAGCCTCACAGAGCTAGAAATAATTTATCGTAGTTCTCGCTCGTCTATGATTAAAAGCCATCGATAGTCATATCCAGGATGGCCTTATCAGTGCCCTCCGTGCCCTTCACGGCCTCCGAGGTCTCAATCCACAGAGTCCCCACTGCGTTTGATAGTATTTCAGAATTCGAGGGAGTTTGAGGTCATCACTGAAATAAGAGAAATGTGAAATCATGTAGCAATTTGAAACCCTTTGTCACGACTTGCCCAGCTTCCACTTTGCCTCCACTATTGTTTCTCCAAATAATGCTGGAGGATCCAGTGAAAAAATGGACAACACATCTGTTCATGCAAGGATCAAAGCAACTGATCCATTCATGCAATAGTGCCCATAAAAGGATACAAGCCCAAATGAAAAGAAGCCTCTGGCACGCGAAGGCCAAATGAAAAGAAGCGGATCAGCGGCACATCTCATGTCAGTCATACGAAATCTTGGAAAGAGCAGCTGCATTTCAAGGTTGAACCCTTTACGGTGCCCATCATGGTGTGTCGAGCAATGATAGAACAGACTTGGCCCCAGCTACATACAAAGCGTCCAGCAAGAAATCAAGCAACAGAGCGTCCAACTTTCAAACAAATGAAACTGAAACAAGAAACGTCCAGCGTTCAAACCAGGTCAGGATGACCAGCATGCCAGCGCAAACGTTTCAAACCAGGTCAGGACAGCGCAAACGTTCCCATGTCAGATGAATGTCAGACAGAGAGCGCAGGTCTAATTTCAAGGGTCAGGACTGTAAAAGACAGAGGGCGCAGGTAAAGAATGGCACAAATAGCGCTGAGTGAAGGAGCGTTTTGTATGCAGAGAGCAGCGTTTTGTATGCAGGTGGAGCAACTACAGGAGTAGCGTTCAGGCCAGTGGAAGCGTCAGAGCAGGAGAATAATGTCAGAATTTTCTATTTGGGGAATTGTGCGCAGAGAATGCAGCTAAAATACTGTTGATAAAACATTCATGAAATGCAGAACTGACTTGCACAGAAAAGCCATAAAACAAATGGCTGAAATTGGAGCAGGACCAGCAATCGCCCGCTCTGATACCATGTTAAACACACATGGGTAGTAAGAACAATATGAAAGATAAATCATGCAGTACAATTTTTATTAATAAGAGATATACATTTATAGTACATTATGTGACCATTGGGTTTCACATCCCAAGGTCTCTTGGGCTCCTTTTGTCCATTTGACTTCCACACTAACCCATTGAGGATTAGGTGTCCAACAGTAGTTAAGATCCATATGTGTTGATTACTTGAGGTTGGATGGATTTCTCCTATAAAGTCTAATCCCCATTGAAGGAAGGGTGCTGAAATTGTCACTGGAACTAGTGAAAGAGCTACTATTTTTTGTTTACCAGCAAATATCTGGCAGGGAACACAACTTCTGACTTCCTCTCCTACTTGTAAAAACAAATTAGGCCAATAGAAACATGTCCTTAATATCTTGTATGATGTTGTTCTCCAAGCATAATGTCCTCCACATATTCCTACATGAAACTGATCAATGATCCCTTCAGTTTCAACTTCTCTCAAACAAAGTAATAAGATGTTGAGAGGGTTCTTCCAATATAAGTTTGCATTGATGATACAGTACTTTATTGATTTCAACTTAAGTGTCTTGCACTAACTCTTCGAAAATGAAGCAGGGCACTCAAAATGAATTAGGAAATGTATTATATCTGCATACCAATCATACAATAAAAACTTATCATCAATATGAACAGAAGTTGCTTCATTTGAAGGTGAAGGTTCCTGTGGATTCTTTCCTTCAGAGACCTGGGAAGGTTCTTGTGGATTCTCCCCTTCTGCACTTAGAGAAGGCTCTTGTGGATTCTCCCCTCATATTTCAAAAACAGAATTGATGCCCAAGAATTTGCAATTTGATTCAGTTAAAAGTTTAGCTACACCTTGACCCTTTGCTAGCTTACTGGTTTTGATAGTTAGATCAAACTCAAGGATCTGAGTGATCTATCTACCTCTTTTCCCATCAGTGTCTGGTTGGGTAAGAATGGTTTTTACAACACTATTGGGAACATAAGCAAAAATGGTTGAGTGTAGGATATACATTCTGAAAACTTTCAAGGCTTGGACTAGGGAATAGGCTTGTCTTTCAATTATGTCATATTTTAGTTCGGCATCTCTCATGACCTTACTCAAAAAGGCTATAGGCTGGTCATCAGAATCTCCATTCTTTTGCAATAGGACAACAACAACAGTGGTTTCAGAGGAAAAAGAGAAAATATTAAATGGCTTAGCATAATCGGGGCTAGAAAGAGTTGGGCCTTCTGAAATGGCTTACTTATCTGATCAAATGCATATCTAGAAGGCACATTCCATTTAACTTCATGATCATTTTTAAGCATATCAGTTATGTCTTTGACAATCTTAGCATAGTTTGGGATAAGCCTTCTAAGAAAGTTAATTTTTCCTAGAAATTCTTGGATTTATTTCTTGTTTTTGGGTAATGATAATGCTTGAATAGAAGATACTCGTTTAGGATCAATCACTACTCCTTGCTCTGAGATGATATGGCCCAATAATTTTCCTGCTTTGATAGCAAATAATGACTTCTTAGGATTCAGGGATATTCCAAATTTCCTGCACCTGTTAAAAACCTTCATCAAGTGCTTTAGATGTTTCTGATCAGAATTTGAAAAAATTGTGAGAGAATCAAGATAAATAACAACAAATTTATTTACCTACCCCACAAAATATATATCCATAGCTCTTTGGAATGTTGCTCCTGTGTTTGATAAGCCAAAAGGCATCATAGCATATATTAATGTACCCGAGGGTGTAGTAAAGGTTGTCTTTTCTCTATCTGTTGGGTCTAGCATAATCTAGTTATAACCAGAAAATCCATCAAGCATGGAAAGTCTGTTTGCTCTTGAAACTTTTTGAAGTAGCTAGTCCATGTTTGGTAATGGATAGTTGTCCTTTAATGACGCTTTGTTTATATTTCTGAAGTCTACGCAAAGTCTAATTTCTCCATTATTTTTCCTAACAGGAACTAAATTGGAAATCCAATTGGAATATCTTAAAGGCACAATTATCTGAGCATCTAACATCTTCTTCGGCTCTTTCTCTATAGTGGGTAGTAGAATTGGATTAATTCTCCTAAGTTTTTGTTGATAGGGTTTTGCTTCATCTTTTAATGGAAACTTATGTTCAATCAAAGATGTATCATAAGTTTTCAAATCAGCATAGGACCAAGAAAAAACATCCTTATATTTTTTGAGCAGCTTAAGATATTCAATTTTAACTTCAGGAGTTAAAGATGCACAAATTTTTATATTCTTGATTTCTTCATTGGTTCCAATATTAGCTTCTTCAATGTCATCTTGTGAAGAAATGGATTGTGGATTTCTGGGGACATCATTATGATCAAATAATTTTTCCAAAGGAATGAGGCCTTTAGGAATGAAGTTGTTGGATAATTGTATGATGTCATGATCAGCTATTTTTGGGTTTAAGTCTGAATTATCATTTTCCTTGACAGTTTCATTTATATCAATTTTATCTTCATCAATTTGCAGAACAGAAAATTCATCTACAAGTTGGAGGAAAGACTTTAGTTGTTCATCATCTTCAAATATTTTCCAATGCTTAAGGTTGTCTGGAATGGATGGCCTATATTTGACTTGGATTTGGTACAACACATGTGTTTGATCAGGGATCTTGAATGAGCTTGCAGAGACAGCTAAGGAGTCTGCATGAATGTTTTCGTTTCTAGGAATATAAGTTATGTTAAAGGCATTAAAGAAATTTTCAATTGAATCCCAAACCTCATTTCTGTAAGACCTAAGCCTGGGATGCTTTGTCTGGAAAAGATTCCTAACCTATCTCACAATGAGTTCAGAATCAGTAAAGACACTTAAATTTTGTACCTTTAAGTTTCTAGCTAACTCTAATCCTAGAAGGAAAGCTTCATACTCTGCTACATTGTTGGTAACATCAAAATAAATCTTGCATTATTTAGTGATATTTTCCTTTTCTGGTGAAACTAAAATAACCCCAGCTCCAGATCCATATTTTGTGCAAGAACCATCAAAGAAAAGTTTCCATACATTGGTTTGAACAGACTTAGGGTTTTCAATTATATCTTCAATTTTAACTTGAGAATATTTTGTTGTATGTGAGGATAACTGAAAACAGCCAAAGTCTTGATCAATTGCATAAATTGGATGGTTTCTTGGTTGGTCTGTTTTACACACAGTATGCACAAATCTAACTTCTCTATACAATCTAAGTTGTTCTCCTCCATAAACAGGGATAGTAGCATAAGACATGTCCATTTGAAGGGTTCCTCCTAACTTGGCACAACAGGATCTGGAAAGGATCATTCCAAATTTTGGAGGAATATCAGTCAAAACTATGTCTAACACTATGCTCTTTACTGGCATCTGGGAAAGAGTAAGAACTAAATCTTTTATCAGTCCTAGACAGGGTACCCTTTTAGAATCAAAAGTGTACAGGTCATGATAAGATATGGTGATATCAAGATTTAAATGTTCCATGATAATTTTGGGCATAAGATTATGTGATGCTCCAGAATCAAGCATACAATTGTACAACATGGAATCATGGGCTTTCAAAGTCACGTAAAAATGAGGTACAATCTCATCAATCATATATGCACTAGGACCAAAGACTACTGATGGTTTTTCATCATGAAGGCTAACTGCATCTCCTTCAACATCTACACCTGTGTTTTGAATCCATTTTTTAACTTGATTTTTGTATCCAAGGTTCTTGGAAAGTTCAGAAAGTGGGATAGGGATTTTTCCTTTTTCTAGCTCCTTTTCAACATTGAAGGTAGTCAAAAGTGTTTTATCCATGAGAGAAGTATCAGTTGACTGATCCAAAGTTTGAATTGGGATAGTTTGAGTTTTAACAGATTTTACTTGAGGTTCAATTGTGACAGGATCCTTTGGAGGTCTTCCAGGTCCTACTCTTGGCCTTAAATCATATCTCCTATTTAGCTCAGCAATTAGAAATTCTGAGAAGGCTTGATATTTGGAAATCTGTGAATTTTCAGCATCTTCTTGAGATACTGAAGTTTGTGGAAGAGGGACAATGGCAGTCTGTACAAAAGAGTTGTCTAAATTGTTAATGTCTTCAGTAATTGTCATGGTATTGTCATCAGGCTATTGATCATCAATTAATAAAGGTGTAGGAACCTGTTGATCATTACCAGGTCTTTGAAGAATTTGCAATTGAGGGGCTCTTTTGTATTGACCTTGGTTTTGAGCTTGGGACCTAGTAACTATTTGCTAAGTAGTTCTAGGTTGTGTTTCAATTTTAGAAATCTTATTAGAAAGGTTTCTAAGTAAAGATGTAATTTCATCAATTTTCTGATCTTCAAGTTTAGATTTGGAAGAAGATGAGTCATCAATCCTAGCTTTTAATTTTCTTTCTTCTTTCTCTGCTTTAGCTTTAAGTTTGCCAGAAGCAGACCTATTAGCTTCTACCTCTATAGAATTTTTCTACATGTCTTCCAATGTGTTAGATACCCTTTCTCTTAGCATGACTACAAAGTCATCTTCAAATGATTTGGAAAATCTGACTTTTGCATTTGCTACTAGTGGTTTACAATCAGTAGGGATTTTATGATAGAGTTTGTTAAATCTCTTGATGAATTCAGCAACTGGTTCACCAGGCTTCCTCTTCAATTCTTCAAATTCAATGAGAAAGTAGACATGATATTTCTTTACCCCACATTGGTTTTTAAATATAGTTATGAGCTCATTCCTGTTAAGGGACAAATTCCCCTAGGGTCTTTGGGTTGAAAACCTAGCAGATCAAAGGTTGTCTATACAGAGAAACACACATTCCATACAGCGATAATGCTAAGATAAAAAAACTATACGATAAGGGGCGTACCTGGCGGTCCTACGTTCAAGAAGATCCTTCCAGGGTCCAAACCCTCTTAGAGTTCCTTTTGCTCCTTCAACCTGCAAAACAATCAATTCAAGAAAGTATAGCAGTATATGGACTGAACATCATAAAGAAATCATCTTCATAGTATATTGAAAGGTAGTTAGTTATGCAATTAAACAACCATTCATATATGAATCATAACATGGATATCATAAACATGAAGAAGATTTATGTCAAGAACAAAGACAAGTGTTTCTTTTATTATAGACAAATAAAGTACAGAAAGGAATAATTTCACCTGATTCGTCCTTTTGCAGGCTCCAAGCGGAACCATCCTCCGGATTCATCTAGTCTCAAGCCTTTAACAAACTCCTTCCATGACTTACTCCATGATATCTCAAATGGTAGATAGACATCATCACACAAGGAAACAAGGGTTTCCTGTAAATGGGGGAAGTGCAGGAGGCACTAGGATCTTCAGACCTGGTCAGGGAAATCTCAACATAATAACCTTTCTCTCTCTTCTCTCCTCCCTTAGGCCTTCCCATTGAAGCCTTTTTATACTTCTCCCAAAGTAGTTTTTTAGTTGGGAACAGTTGGGCCACGGGCACTAACAGGTGATCAGTAGGTAAAACCCGCGATCTCCGCCCGAAATTAAGGAGATTTAATTTTTTTAAGTGTTTTAAGACATATACGTGGGTTGGGTATACACATACCCGCGTATACACGCATTTAGCTCAGGGAAATGTCGCGTATAGGGAATAAAACACTGTTTTTTAAATTTTGGACCAGGTCTGGAAGGAGGGGTTGCCTTGGGCCATGAGTGCAGCATCACAAACCTCAAGAGTGAGATTTGGAGCTATAACAGATGCCCCCTAATATATGAGGTCAGAAGGGGTACATGATGGCCAAAATATATTAAGCAAGTACATGGAAAGGAAATCTGCCAAAAACTGAGAAGGACTTCACCAGAGTTTAGCCTGCCAAGCCACAAAAGGAGATCAGAAAGAAACACTATCTGAGGCGGGCATACCCATGCTCAGAGAAAGTAAAGCATGTCCGCATATCAAGTACAAGCGGATCCACTAAGTATACAAGTATAAAGAACTGGAAAATACATAATGGATCATCTGATCATGATCGAACAAGTACATGTCTGAATATCACATATAAGAATGTCAATGATGCTAAAGAATAAACCGGATCACTGATATCAAAGACTGATCACAAAAGGTACCAACTGAACATGATGGAATAGGATGGTACTACACTGCAAACTCAAGTGCCAACATATAGAATGTCGCCATGAATGACTGCAACATATAAGGTGGGGTGGTATCAACTAGCAGCAACAGGAGCAACTGTCAAGTGAACCAATGAATGTTGATGCAACCTGAGGTCTTCACCGACCGTCGTGGTACATTTCTGCACTATGGGAATAAATGATCTGGAGTCGACCATGTGAGAAATCGTTTGATTACCAGTCATTGATGTATACCTGTTACCGGGAAAACTAGTGTCTATGCAGAGCTGCTAGTCCCACTAAGACTGGTAGCTATCTTAGAAACAAACAAACTAAAACTACTTTCATTTTCCTTTATGAGAAGTAGATAAGAGGGGAACAAAGGAGACCAACCTCTGTCTTGCGCTTGGTTCCTTGCTTGATTCCTCTCCCTTCTGATAGATCTTTTCCACTCGCTTCCTCGTCTACCCAGCTTCAAAGAGCACCTGTGGAATCAAAGTAGCATAACACTATCCAAGAACAGAGTTCTACTATCACAAACAATATAGGACCAGATATATATTGACCACACAAATGCATATATCATCAATCACACAAGAATGTGGAGGAAAACTTGAATAGCTTTATTGATAATCAAGAATAGCAAAGAGGATTACAACCAATTGTTCTGACCCAGCGTCATCCTCTCAGCAAGAAAGCCCTTCTTCACCTCATGAAAAGCTTAGATCACCCATCAATATGATGTTACACCAAGAAACCAGCAGCACTTCCTTACAAGATACAAAATTCCAGCCTCTGGATCTCTGGGATGAGGGATCCATATATAGATGTTTGTAAGGGGGGTGAGTCAGCTTCTGAGATTTGATTAGTGTCCTCTCTCTGATAGTTCTTGATTCCACTTGGATATTTATGATCTCTTACTCATCCCTGGGCGAATGCAGAGAGGCAAGTGTCACAGGAGAAGTTTCTGGAAGAACCCATGATCATCCACCCCGCAAATTGACTCTGCCATTTGTCCACTCTCACCCATTACACCCCATAGAAGGGCTTTTCAATATGCATCGCACCTCCCGTGTGCATTTATGTGGGATGCAGCGCACTTTGACCATGGAGCAGGTGAGATGGTCCAGTTTTGACTAGTTCTGAGTAGTTTTTCATGCAGAACTTCTGGGAGATGATGTAATCAGCTGACCTTGTTCTTTTAGTGGTTGGAACAACACTTTTAGTGACTTAGGAACCCTTGGTTTATGGACATTTATGATTGGGGTTGCAGTGCCCAAAAATGTCTATAACAATACCGTTAACAAATGAGAGACTACTCACCGATAATGATAATGAGCGTCAAGGTACCCAGTACAATCTAACAAGTGTGAATAGATGAGTTGGAGTCGAACACCTATAAGAATCTATCAATCAGGAGACAATGATGGTTTCCCACTGTCGATAGTGAAGGATCTGCCACTAATGACTGCAAACCCCAAGGTACTGCCAAATGGACTCTAGATCTTTGCCCCAGATCAATGAGTCAAAGTCGATAGGGAAGATCCGCTAGAAGGAAGGCATTAAGGCATCCTTCATCAATCTAGCGCGAGTGTAACCCGTAGGCCAATAATGTGGAAGGAATCGGACGAAAAAGATGTAGTAACCTGACCGAAGTACGTTTCTGGCATACACAAGATGTGGCTAGCGCATGACAGAAACCCTCTAAACCAACCAATAATGAAAACTGACACAGAGGCGAGGTATCCACCAATAAGGTCAAATGGAAACCAAGGTACTGCACGAATCCCAATGTGTGATAATGTAAGCTGATGTCGAACACAAGGGAAACCACTCAGTCAAAGACCCATGATACTGATCGATGTTGAGCACAAGGTAACCTATCAATAATGAAAATAGGGCCAGGGTGCAGCTCTAGGCCTATCCTCAGAGCAAGATGTCATCGTCAATAAGGACAAGACCCGCCAGTAAGAAATCAATGGAGACCTTCTCAAACCAGCACAAGTAAAAGACCAATATAGCTTATGTGATGATAGACATGATACTGACAACCAGGGATGGCCAACTGAAAAATGAGTCAAGAGACACCGCAGAGAGGCCGACTCGGGCTAACTTCCCTTGAACAAAAGCACGACTTGATGTGACTATGTGGCAGCATATGATGACTCTGTACAAGTTCGTCATGCAAGAGGCACGAACGAACCCTACATATGATTGGAAGAGATAACCAATCGGGGGAGAACTGACTCAATAACAAGGTTAAGGCGTACCTAAGTCAAACTAAATCCCGCCCAAACAGAGAAGAATTTGTTTTGAGTGCTTTGTTCAAGGGCGACACGACTAACTCTAGCTGCCAACAATAAATGGAAATATTGTCCCGTTCCCGCTCTTTTTGGAATATATAATTTTTTTGTCTTTTTCTGTTAAGTTGGAAAAAGAATAAAAGAATTCTATAGTACAATGGAAAGAATGAGTGTCGGTGAAACAAATGATCTAGTTCCTGGGATTGGAACATTCCTATGCTTAATGCAGGGAGGTGAAAACTGGTCAATGACACTCAAAGGTGCGTTCTTTCCACGGGTCAGGGTGTGTCAAGTTACAGAAGTCAAAGGTATGCAAGTTTGATTTTGCAGTTGTCATGGTCAAAAGTTGGCTTAAACACGAGTCCAAGTGAAGACGGCTAAAGGCCAAAAGGTGCAAATGGTCAAAATGCAATGCAGTAGTACAACTCAACACAAAGGAGCCTCTAGGGTATAAGGCCAGAACGAAAACGAAGAAGCAAAGAGGAATGAGTCTTCATCGCATAAGTCATGGCGAGACTATAGAGGACTCCCGAGCCTACTCAAATCGGAGCAGTATGGGCAACAAATGTCAGTGAGGTGCTAACTACGATTCCCATGTAAAGGATGGCTTCTACCATCGTGTCATGATTTAATGAATTAGTGAGAGAAAATGGTTTACGAACCATAACACGATGGGATCAACCCTATGGAAAATGTATCGACAGATGGAGGCTAGTATGCATAATGCAACGGAAAAATGGCTTCCCTAACCTATATGCTAGTGAGAAAATGATACCTACCATGACGGGTCAACAATCATGGAACCGTCTCGAAACCGTCGAAAAAACGTCCAAAATGTCCTGAAAATCAAACCATTCTCGACATTCCAAGCTCCCAAGTTAAAAATTACATGAGACCAAAAAAAATTAAGTTTTGAAAATATTTTGCATTTTCAAAGTCTATAAAAGAGTTTTTGGACTCACCATTTTCACCATTTGAGCTTGAGAGCAGAGAAGAGGAGCAAAAGAAGCAACTTTTCCATATGCCAAATTCAACTGTTCAGATTCTTCCAAAATCCCCAGGTAACTCTTATACTTGTCTTGCAATCAATTGTGACTAGTTTTAGAATTTTTAAATTATGTTTTGCCATTGAATTCTTTGTCAAAAATTTCACCGCGGCATATACGCGGGTTGAGTATATGAAACCCGCGTACACGTGACCCCTACACGCGACTGTGTGCAAATGGACCCGCGTCTACGCTGCGAACATTTGAAACAAAAAAAACTAACAGTTTAAAATCATTTTTTCCTCAGGATGCCGGTAACTTGGTGAGAAAGAGAGCATACCGCAGTGGATGATGAGGTCATGAACGATCCTGATGCTTTGGATGCCTTACGGGGATGTGGTTTGCTAAAATTCTTCAAATTGCCAAATATGAAAGCAAACAAATGTCTGCTTGAGATGCTCATTGATTACTGGAGTATCGATGATGATTAGTTTATGATTGACCAGATGCCACTTAGGATAGAAGTGGACGACATTTATTTCATCACAGGCCTTTCCCGAAGGGGAGAGGTAGTACATTCCAGGGGCAGGACACAAGGCAGTGTCTCGATCGAAGACTACGTACATATCTATTGCCCGGGACATCCAAAAAAGGTTGGAAGTCATATTTCAATCACACATGTGTTGAAAATGCAACAAGATGATGGAGCTTAGTGAAAAGAAGTCGCCTTCACTAAGTGGGCCCGCAGGCTATTTTTGGCGCAAAGTCTATTTTTAGACATATGGATCATGGTCTATGAGTTGCAGGATGCTATTTGTGGATGATTGGTCATGTTGGTAAAAATAGATGGACTTCTATTTTTATACATATGGGCGGAGTCTATTTTTAGACTGCCAGTCTAAAAATAGAACAGTCGAATATTATTAGCTCTTAATAATATTTGGACTATAAACATTATCTTATCCTCTTGCAGCACTTCAGTTCGAGCTACGGATGTGGCACATGCAACTGCCAGAAGGAAATACGCTTTTCTTATGGGTTAGTTGAGCTATTGCATGATGGACTTCAGTTAGAACTCAAGTGATTGAGTTTGGTGGAGTTGATTGAGGAGTTGATGGAGTTGTGTTCAGTTTGACTTAGTTGAACTAGTTGTATTTAGTCTAACTGTCAAATACACTAGTGATGAGTGATGTGAATTAATTATTAATTAATTCACTAATTATTAACTCATAAATCAACTAAATAATACATCATTTAACTCAGTGCATGGACAGTTCAGTGGAGACAAGTGTTAGAGGTGGGTGAAAGAGTGAGACTACTATCAGTTGTGACTATAGCTGTGCATGAGATTTGCACAATCATTGATTGAGATTGCCAATGAGGATTGCGCAATACAAGCTAAGGAAAACGAGCTTGGATCATTCCCATTCTCACTTCGGATTGCGCAGTAGAGGCAGGCAAACAGTGGAGGAGATTTGAACCTGTGACTTGATTCAGATCTGAGCTAGTTTGTGTGTAGCAAGTGGAGATAGTACTGAGTACTTGTGAGGAGTATTGTACTATGTATTGTTACATGTTCTCTATCATTATAATACACAGATAGTTGGGGGTTTCAGCTGTATGCTATCCCCAGTACATACTGTGTTGATATGTGTGATTGATGTTTCAATGTGCGCATGCAATTGTTTCTTTATTCCGCAAAATTGATGATCAACGTAGAGGAGGTTATGTATTATGCATGCATTCCGCAAATAGTGTATAATCGGGATAATCTCTGTGAATAAGTGTTATATTATTCAAAATTTCTACAACATGTGGAGAGTTTATCACTGAGGATAATCATGTTCACAATAGCCAGAGTGAACGGATCAGCGTCTCTGCACCAGGCATCACGGCTAACCATGAGCTTGGCAGTAGACTGCCTCACCACCGTGTTTGACTAGTGTACTCCTCTTCTGGCCAGCTTGAAAATCCAGCTCACTTCCATCAAGAGAGGGCAGACCAAAAACTTTAGATATGTGACTATTTTGTGTTCTTTCTTTTTTGAGAGGGTCCCGGCACTTCGCCCTAGGGTAGCGGTTTCCATCAGCACCCCAAGAGATCCACGCATGGGAAGGTGGGCTGACCTAATGAAACGTCTAGGAGGTGGGGACGTCCCACGGACTGCATTTGACGATGACTTCTTTTTCTGGTGGGATCAGAAAATCATCACCATAGATGACTACCCTTATGCTGGGTTGGATTTCCGAGGAGATCCCGATCTAGTATTACCACCGACCGCAGCATGGGGTGATATTAGTAAGCATTTTTTGATTTTATGATTTTTTTGGATTTTTCAAATATAATAATGAATTTTGAAAAATGTTTTTGATAGGATTCAAATGACTAATATGATGATCATGTTCCAGATATTGGACCAGTACGACCAGATGATTTCCCACAACACAGACGTCGCGACCGAGGGGCCGAAGAGGTAGCTACAGATACAAAGCGACTACTTCACACAATCTAGTGGAACTTGGTGAGACTCACTCACGGAGTACCGATGGCGGCGGTAGAGGATCTTCCTGAGGATATGTTTTGTCATGTGGTTGGAATGCCACATGACTGGGTCTGTACTTTTAGGCGTGTGGCCAATGCAATAGCTTCCTACTTAGCCGCTCATCCTGAGCAGGGGCATTAGATGTACTAGACATGATTATGGGCATTTGAGTCCCAATTTTGTATATTTTTTTGGACATACTTATGTACACTTGAGATGTTTTATGATATATATATATAGTTCGACTTTTTGATGCTTGATTTTATTGTGATGAATGATTAATGTGCCAGTCTAATGCTTGATTAGCGATAGAATCAGCTAACCAATTATGAGATATTGGAATGTGCAAATAATTAATATAAGTAAATGATCTTTGCAACAACCTTACCCTTAAATACTGGCGATATAAACATGGATCCCTTACCCGATAAATGTTATTCAATTGTGACACTATCAATTGTGCATTACCAGTCAAGGTGCGTTGAAAAAGTCTCAACCTAATCGAGTCATCAATAAGGGAGTTTGATGAGCACCACAAATGGAATGTGGTTACATGGTCGCCTGGGTCTTCACCGCCCTTCCCTTCGAATTTTGGAATGTCCGAAGGGAGTTTGGTTGGGACCAGAGGCCAGGCCGGGTTGTATTTGATTGGATCGTTTGTTAATTTCGTGAGATCTGGCAAGTTCAAAGTTGCCAGAAAAGGAAGCCTAGGAGGACCTTGGGGATTCCACCCTGACTGGGTGGAGCTCCCAAAGTTCTGAAAAGATTGGCCTGGATTTTGAAAGGCACCAGGCTGCCCGAAGTATCTAGCAGAACCAGCTAAACCAAAAGGCAAGCCTTGTGATCCAGTAAAACTCGGAGTTTGACCAACTCCAGTCGCAAAACCTCCATGACAGGCGAAGCTTCCTCTTAAAGGATTATAAGGAGTGGATAACCCCTGATAAGGATTCCAAGCAGTAGCTAAGGGAGGAATACTTTGAAACAAACTAACTATGGAGTACGACCCATTCCCTTGTTGGCCGAAAAATGGATTCCCAGTTCCCATGCCACTAACCGCAGGGTTAGTCCAACCTTGGAAAGGATTGCTGCTTTTTCCTGTAGAAGAAAAAGGCATAGATCCTACTGTCAGGTTGGAATGTGGTATATGACCACTTCCGAAAGGAAAACCCTGGAATGAAGCCGATCCACCCATCATGGATGTGGAGGCACTAAACAGAACTAATGGAATACCCTGTGAATGGGTGCCAAAAGGGAAGAATCCAGTACTAAAAGCATTGGCTTGGGAATTTCCACTCGTAGAAGGAATGGAGGTAGACCCAACAAAAGATGTGCTAGTAAAAGACCCAAATAAAGATGTAGAGGGGATGGAAATGGTTCCTCCCCCTTGTACTGATGTTGGAGTCTGCATAGTTGTAGTATTTGTAGTAGAAGCCATGCTTCCAGTAGTGGTCATCGATGGTAAGTGAGTGGTGTGACCTAGACTTGACGGTCTATGCGTTGGAGTCCCAACGTATCATAATACTTCCGAATAGCTAGAAGGTAAGGGAGAATTCGGAGCTGCTAACGACTCTTGAAATTCTTCTACTTCTATGTTATCTTCCGTCTAAAAGAGAACTCGAGAAAGAACTGGAGTGTTCCTCTCTTGTTCTGTGGAAGTACCAAGCCTATTTTGAACACTAATGTCTCCGTGAGGAGGATCAATCCCCGATGCGTCATCTGCCATGAGACGAAACCCACCGACAGTATTTTCTTTGTGCCTTCTAGGAGAAGGATCTAAACTTGGTGGTGAAAGACCACGAAGTCTTCGAGACCGTCTAGGTGATCGGTCAGCCACTTTGAATTTTTTATTAAGATCTAGCTAAAGACTCAAAAAATTGAAAGCTAGGCCAACTAGGAGCACAGAGCACACACTAAAAATTCCCTAAAAGATATCAGCCAGTCAAACAACTTTCGAGTATTTCCGCTCCAGGTGATGAGGACTGGACACCAAAATACAAGAAATTGAAGTAAGGGGTCTTCCGAAGATAGTCTAGGATAATGACGGCCCAGTCCTATCAGCGAAGGTAACATAGGAAGTTACGCTGACCTCCTAACAACAACCTGCGCTGGTGCAAGCCCCCAAGCTTTGCAAGGGTGCCCTCCAGTAGTACCGTTGAGAGTGATACAATGTCAACCTCAGGTGCCATGGGATTCCCCTCCACAACCACCTGTGTAGATCCCTAGGAGTAGCAACTAAGGTTACCAACTCGTATCAGAAGCCAGGCGGAACAGTCTTGAGGTTAGATCCGACAAGTAGGAGAGGGGGTATCTCTCTTCCCTGTCTTCAAAAACCCTCGTGCTTAACTCCCAGATCCGGAGCTTTCCTGGTCTCCCTAACGCTATTGGATTTTCACTCACTATTCAGACTCCTATGTTTGATAGTTTAAATGGCCTTGGAGAGTTATCTCTCCACTCGCCTAATCCAAGGCCCTAAAATATCCTAAAACTTGTTGGTGTGTCTAACTTGACAATTATAAAAAGTTCTAGTATATTTTAATTAGTGCTTGTTTTTAAATGGGTTGTTCTTTAAGTGAAGGGATAAGTGGAAGTGAAACTAGTGGTGTTTTGACGCAAAAGAAATTAATAAAAACCAAACTACATGCAAATGCACTTGTTTTCGTTTTTCGATGAAAGAAATTTCTATTGGGTTCAGAGGATCTTCAAAAAAACAACAAATTCTTCTTTTCTTTTCTTTTACTCACGCTCCACACTCACACAAGTTAACAAAGCTATAGATGCCTAAAAATATGTGCAACTATATCCTAATGCAATAAGTACATGCTGATGCAAGACTTAAGACTACTTTAAATCAAGAAATGAAAGTTACTTGTTTATCAATTTTTATTTTGCCACTTAAAATGTTTAGATGGAATATGAGTTGCTACTGTTCATTTCGTCTAAACACTAAAAACAAGTTTCAAGACAAACAAAAATGCACTTTCATTCACTACAAGGAAACTAAATCAAAACAAAGTTCAAGAAAGTAAAACTAAGTTTTTAAAAAAGTTTTCTTCAAAAGCAAAAGCAAAAACATCTTTTCAAAAGTGCTCTCAACAAGACTGAAACTTTATGATTGAAAAATCGGCACCAAACACTTTGCAAGTTGACAACAACAAAATGGATGAAAACTCAACAACAAAGATGTGTTTCGAGATGCTTTCAACAATCAAAAGGAGCAATGAGAGGTTTAGCAACAAAGACCAAAAGATCAAAAAGACAATCTTCAAGAAAGTGTCAATCAACAACTTTCGAAGGCAAGAAAAGTAGATGGTCACAAAAATGTAGTTTTAACAAGCAAACACAAAAGGTCACCAAAACAAGATTTGACACAAAGACTAAGATCAGCCTTTCTGTTCTGGCAAAACAGAGCAGCCAAGACTCCTAATAAGAAATCTTGTGTGCTTAACAAAACTATGACGCTTGCAATAAAACCAATAAGACCAACACTTTCCAAAATCAGAGAGAATTTGAAATTAGATACTTGCTGTAAAACTAAAAACTGACACAGAAAAGTAACTATTCAGGACTAAATCAAACCAGCAGACAGACCTTCAGAAACAAAAAGATTTAAAAAATCTTGAAAATTACAAGATATACGCGACTGTATTGATGTACAACTGCGTGTATACGCGACTGAGCCTAAGGAAACCTACATATACACGGGTTTACTTAAGGAAACATGCGTATATACGCTTCTGTAAACAAGAAAAACAGCGTATATAAAAGATTTCAAGAAAAAACAAAAAATAGTCTGAAGAAACTGACCAAACTTACAATTCAAGTTCCTACAGGAACAAACTACACAGCAACAGCAAGCAAACAGACAGCTGAGCCCTGATTGGCTTGAATAAACCCAAACTAGGAACAACAATACTGTTGTCCCCAGTGGAGTCGCCAATTCTGTTAAGGGACAAATTCCCCTAGGGTCTTTGGGTTGAAACCCTAGCAGATCAGAGGTTGTCTATACAGAGAAACACACATTCCATATAGCCATAATGCTAAGATAAGAAAACTATACGATAAGGGGCGTACCTGGGGGTCCTACATTCGAGAAGATCCTTCCAGGGTCCAAACCCTCTTGGAGTTCCTTTTGCTCCTTCAACCTGCAAAACAATCAATTCAAGAAAGTACAGCAGTATATGGACTAAACATCATAAAGAAATCATCTTCATAGTATATTGAAAGGTAGTTAGTTATGCAATTAAACAACCATTCATATATGCATCATAACATGGATTTCATAAACATGAAGAAGATTTATGTCAAGAACAAAGACAAGTGTTTCTTTTATTATAGACAAATAAAGTACAGAAAGGAATAATTTCACTCGATTCGTCCTTTCACAAGCTCCAAGTGGAACCGTCCTCCGGATTCGTCCAGTCTCAAGCCTTTAACAAACTCCTTCCATGACTTATTCCATGATATCTCAAATGGTAGATAGACACCATCACACAAGGAAACAATGGTTTCCTGTAAATGGGGGAAGTGCAGGAGGCACTAGGATCTTCAAACCTACTCAAGGAAATCTCAGCATAATAACCTTTCTCTCTCTTCTCTCCTCCCTTAGGCATTCCCATTGAAGCCTTTTTATACTTCTCCCAGAGCAGGTTTTTAGTTGGGAATTCGTTGGGAACAGTTGGGCCACAGGCACTAACAGGTGATCAGTAGGTAAAACCCGCGATCTCCGCTCGAAATTAAGGATATTTAATTTTTTTAAGTGTTTTAAGACATATACGCGGGTTGGGTATACACAAACCCACGTATACACGCGTTTAGCTCAGGGCAATGTCACGTATAGGGAATAAAACACTATTTTTTAAATTTTGGACCAATTCTGGAAGGAGGGGTTGCCCTGGGCCATGAGTGCAGCATCACAAACCTCAAGAGTGAGATTTGGAGCTATAACAATTCCATGTTGTAATAGATTTAGCTCTAAGTTGTCTAAGCCAAATCCTAACATTTCCTTCTAAGGATTACACAAATAATATCATATGCACATCTTCTTGTTCTATGTTCATATTGTCAACAAAAACTAGGAAAGTTGATACATGATCCTCTACCGAGGGACCTATTTCTCCATTAAATCTTGGTAAATTCTTTAGATATCCATCAGGAAATTTTCCAAGTTTCCAAGGAGAACTAGAGTAGCACACCTTGCTTTCACAATGGGTTGAAAAGCCATATTGGCAGGAGGAGCCTGGGGTGAGTGAGTGGATGATGATGAGGAAGAGGGAGATGATGAAAATGAAGGTGATGAAGAGGAGTCGGTAGGGGTATTAGTATGTGTAGGAGAAAAATAGGGAGGATAAATCCTTGAAGATTTCAAAGGGGTTTTGATAACCAACTTCAGAAATCCTAATGGAAAGTCTTCCTTATTATCAAACAGAGGATTTGAATAGATAGAAAATGTCTCTTCAAGATTAGTATAAGTTGATGGAATAGAATAATGAGTTGGAGAAATGAAGTCTATAGGTTGGAATTCAGGTAAATGTAAGCCCAATTCTTCCTCAAATGAAGGTGATTTTATAGGAATGGATGGGACTTGATATGACTCAAGTGATTGTATTAAAAAGGCTGATGGAAGATCTTCTCCTCTAGAATGGAGTTCAAAAAACCTAGGAGGTAGTTGAGTCCAATCAATATTAGATGGGACAAATGAAAAAGAATCTACAGATGAGATGTCTTCATGGTGTAAAGTTGAAGAAGAAGAATAGGTTCTATATCTTCTCCTTAAAGAGGCTCCCCTAATAAGTCTTTCTAGATCTGGTAGAGGGTTAACAATGTCTGAATCAGAACATGATCTAGTGTGCTTAAAAGGATCCAGCTTGGACCAGTGGAATCGCTAGGTGAAATATTTTGACCTATATCCTTATCCTTTATTCACCTCAAAGGAAATGGAAAAATCGTTGCCCTAGGGAAAATCTAGGTTTCAATCCTTCGCTCCCTGGAAACGGTGCCAGAATGATGTGGTGCCTATGAGATAATATTGGTCAATTATTACACAAGAGCATCTATGATATTTTGTTGGTTTTGATTTAATTGGAGGACCAATGTATGAAACAAATTATAACAGTGATGTTTAACCTTTTGGATAATATCAACCAATAAACCGAGGGCTGTTATTTAATTCCACACGGTGATTTAAGTTTTTGTTGATGTTAAGTGGAAATAGTAAGAGGATATGATTACTTTAGTTTTCAGATAGAAAATTAAATAATCACAAGTATGAAAAGCTTCAACCAATGTTTGAAAGTTTAAACAAAATATAATTAATATTATAAAGATATTGATAATTGAAAGATTTAGAGGGAGATACTTAAACAGATAGTTCAGTAACCCATTCTGTCTAATGATTATAACTTCAGAAGGAATTTTAAGAATAACTAAAACATAGTTACACTTACCTAGTTATCTTTATAAAACTCAAGCATATGTAGAATATAGAATGAAAGATACACTGGAAAAACTTACAAGAGAAACGAAACTGTATGGAACGAAATTCGGAATCCTCTACTTTATCATTAGTGATCCAGAAAAGTTGTGTACATTGAATGCTTACAAAGTGCTTATGCAAGGGTGCAACCCTTAATAACTCGTAAAAGAGAGTTATTTATACTAGTTTAGATACTAAACAAAATATCCTAAACTGATTACAAAAATAGCTTGAAGGAAAATAGGAAAAGTGAACTGATGGATGATCTGTCCCTATTAGGCAGAAAGTTGTTGATAATTGGCCCTCCAAAAGCTGTTGTGTTGTCTTCTTCTTAGGATCAAAAAGTTACTCAATTGTTTCACATAGTTGATCTCACCTCCCTTCACTTGGTATCTCTAGATTTACCATCCTTCTAAATATCTCATCAACTTCGGTATATCTTTCAAATTTTGATTTAGGGAGAAAAAGGTGTCCAACTTCATGTCTGATTGTGAGGTCAGAGTTCACGGCTTCTAGAAACTCTGTCCCTGTAATTTGTCTTTTTATACCTATAAATTGACTTTTATCTGCTGCAATAGTATATAACTTTTCCCAATATCCTCCAATTTGACTAATTTATCATTTAATGACAGTAACTATGGTAAACCTTTCTTGTTCAACACATTGAATTTGGAATTAAACCTTCGGACAACAACGTCCAAGGTTTCACATTATGTTTTCAGTTGTGTCAGCAAATTCTTCTTTTGTAGGACTTTCTTAATTTCCAAAATAGTAGTTGCCCTATCTGAAACATTGATTTCCTGTAACTCTTCTTTAGTATTGGAGTTCAACATTTTTATCATTCTTGTTTCTTCCTTAGGCTTTGTCTTCAATGCTGCCCTCTACTTATAAATTTATGTCCTGCATTTGGAAATTAACTCTTGCTGCTCAAAAATGATATGTATGTATGGCCATACTTCTGTTATTGAGTGGTTGATGTCTGCCCAGATGTCCTCTTTGGCTTGGGAAAAAGTGTCTACCATTAGAGACTCACTCTCTAATTTTTTAATCCTAAGTTCTAGCATGTGTCACTTCTGCATCTCCTCCACTTATAATGTATCATTTTCTATTTTTTGTGACTCCAAAGTCTGGAACTTCTGGAGTAGCTTTTAGTTTTGTTGCTTTTGTGCTTGAAATTCCTATGATAGTTTTGTTGTTTAGATTATTGTTGATGTTGATTCAATACCAATGGAAGATGAGCTTAGATCTGTACTTGCTATGGGAACTATTGTTACTGGAATTACATCAAGTTGTGCTGCCTCTTTTTCCTTAAGCAATTGTTTCATTTGTTCTTCCATACTTTTAATCTGTATGTTTTTCCCTATGATGAGCTTCAACATCTCCTCTCTATTTTTTTCATTCTCTTCCATTTACCTGGTTTGTGGATCCTCAGTTGAAGGCAATTTCAACATTTCTTCAAGGCTGCTATATCTGCATTCTTTTTCTTAAGTATTTCTTCAACTGCTTTACAGTCTTGGGGATCATACCCAATTTTAACAATGAGGTCTTCTAAAGATTTTAACTTGTTATCTTTAGCTAAAGATGAAAGTTTCTCAATCTTAAGTTGTGACTGTACATTTGACAAGGTAGTTCTAAGCTTAGAGAGAGACATGGAAGTTGTAGTCATAGTTGAGAATAACATCTCACCTGATTTCCTGTGCATATCCATTTGGTCAATAGGATGTATCTGATTTACATCGAATGAAAATATAGTCTTCTTGTAGTCTGATGTAGACTTGTGAAATGGAATATGAGCCTGCAAGAAAGCCATTTGCATTCTTCCTATTTCACTATCGAAGGCAGAGAAAAGCCTATGCTAAGAGGCGGATGTCTGCTTTCAAAATTGATTGTACATGTTTGACTTAAGAGTTTCATTCTTTTGCTTAATTTCCATAAATTTGGAGAAGATATTACTATCTTCTGCAGAGCTAGTCTCATTAGAATGAATTATCTCCATAGGTTCTGCTGAAAAAGGAGTTGAAGAAGAAGAAGTTTTGGGATCAGTGGTCCCTGCTGATGAAGTGTCCTCTAGATCCCCAAGATCAATTAATTATGGTATCCAGCTCCCTGATGACATTGTTAATCCAGTGTTCAATTTATTCTGCAGTATAGAATACTCTTTGATCAACTCTGTAACTGATAGAGTTTCTTCTCTCTTTCTTTTGTGTTGAGTATTATGGGTGACTGAAGTGTTCACTTGTGGAGTAGTTACAACTCATTCATCTGCTTCCAGGAGTGTCCCTTCAGACCACTACTCCTAGTTCATAAACTTTTCTAATTCTGGCCTAGGAGTGTGGTTGTAAGGTGTTGCCTTCTATTGAACTCTTATGCAGAAATGATCCCGAAATGATCATAGGACTAGGTGAAACTTGGTTGAAGGTTGATGTTCTTTAATAATCTATCTGCCTCCATGCGTGTAGACCAATTATTTCAAATAAATGGTCCGACCTTTTCTTTGAGATTAAACTGTGACTTTTTCTTACCACAGAAAAAGTGAACTTCATCCATATTTATCATCTTCCTAATGTATTCCAGTGAGAAAATCCTCATTGGCACATATTTAGGCAGTTTGTATAGAGCCAATTCACTGCCATATATCTTGATTTCAGTGTAATTCTAGTATAGATACTAGTCACGAATCTTGCTATGTTCAGATAGATGTAAGATTTTCTTGATTTCTTATCCAAATTTGGGCTTTTTATGGCTGTTGAGTAACTGAAGAACTAGATGAACAAAATAATAAATGAACTCAGAAAATGAAAACTTTGATGATGCTACTCTGACCAATTATGTTAAGCGAATCATTGATTGATTCACTCCTTATTCATCTTGCTTGTTGCGTTGAATGGGTAATGAATATCCTTGCTGAAACAAAAGCAAATGAATAATGACTAAACTATGCCTGAATACTCCTTGTGTGGTAAAGTTCATGTGTTGAGAATAGCAACAAGAAATGATAAAAATAGAATCTAGAATATTCCAATTTTAATTTGTCCTTGAATTAAAATCGTGAATTAAATTTGAATTTAGTCTCACCAACTGCTTGAAAAATAATTAATTAATTCATCTTGAGTTAATTAGTTGGAGAAATTCAAGTTAGAAGTCTTTCTGAAGTCATGCAACAGTTATCCCTTAAATTAAGGAGATTATCCCTTAATTAAGGAGATAAGATTGAGTTATATTTGAGTTGTAATTAGTTAGCTCAGTTAACTGAGTTAAGTCCAGTTAAATTAGTTCCAAACTGTTTGAGGAACTAATTGTGAGTTCAATCAGTTAATGGATGCATGCATCCAACTATTGTACTCTAGATAACTGAAGATTCTCTCATCAGTAACTCATGCATGTCTATTCTGAGAAAGACCCAGTTGAGGTTAAAGATAGGGACAGTGTACTATCAGTTGCATTTTTTCTCCTATAAAAGAAACTCATGCATGTAGAAGGATTAATGCACAGGAGGATTGCACAGTTTTACAGGGTGTGAAATCAGTGTGAGTGATCAATGTTACACTTGGTAATAGGAGGATCACCCAGGAGAAACTGCACAAGTAAATAGGAGATCAGGAGGGAAGAGAAGAAGGTCTTTTGTGTAATTCTGAGATATTTCCAACTTGTATTGATAATACATATAATGGGGTTTTTAGTTGAGGCTTTCCCCTGAGTATTCTTATGTGTTTCATGTGCATTGATTCTTCTCTTGTTATATGTGTTCCACTTGATCTTGCTCAAATCTTTCAAGCTTCCGCTAATAGATTGTAGAATTAGATTAAAGTATCTTGCTTTAGTTCTATTGCATTATCAAGTTAATCTACAGTCAGAATTTCTACATCATGAACTGTTCATGTATACTATCATCCAAGAACTAACTATAATTATACATGAATGTAGGTTGATATTCCTTACTGAAAATAGAAAAGAATCTAAGGATGGATTCATCAACAAATTGATCACTTTCATAACCTAATAGGTATGACAGTAGAGAGATGATATGTCTAGTGGCTTCATGTAACATAGCAGATGAATAAGGTGGATTTCTCTTGGATAATTCAGCATCTTCTGGTATAAAATTTTCAAAAATGAGAGCTCTTTATGGAAAGGTAAGTTTGTTATATAGGTCCATGAGAGTTGTTGGTGAGAAGTAGCTAAGGGAGTCAGATGAAGGTATCAACAACATTTGATTAATATTTTGAGCAGTAATGGTGATCAGAATGTTTCCATTCTGATTCATTATTGTTCTCTGCACATGATCATATCTGGCTTGACACCAGGTGATCAAATCTGGAAAATGGTGAGTTTCTAGAAAGGAGAAGAATGGCAGGAGTGTCTCCTAGAATCGAATGGGATCTTCCTTATCTATGTACTTCTGTCTTAACCAAAGATTGAAATTCATGGAAATTGAATTCGCATTCAAATTCTGTGATTCTGAACATAGAGTCTGCAAGGGGAAGGTGATCCAGATCGATCAGGGTTGCAAATGGGTTTTCCTCTTCAACTGATTTCTGTAATTTACCCTTCGGGGCCATTTTGACTGCGGGGGGAATGGGAAAACTGACTCAATTGAGAGATGAATGAAAGAGAAACACAGTGACAGAAGAAATAAGAGTTTGTAGGATAATCACTTTAGGCGGAAAAGTAATAAATGGTAAATAATGCATTTATAATTTGGATTGATTAATTACCGTTTAACACTAACAGTAGGAAATTTATGACATAGGAGTGGGGATTAATTATCCAACGGGACTTAAAATAGATAAGGTAAATTTGCAACGAGACGGGAGCGTATAGTGCAACAGATTAATGACGTGGCAGCTTCTAAGTGGATGAGGGATAACAGATGGGTGGTGTGGCGCATTGGAATGGTTGAATATTTGAAGATTGAGAACCGTTGGCAGGATTTCGGGGGGGTGCGAGGCGGTTTGTGGTTTTGTGCTTGGGGGGTCCGAAATGCTATGGGGTTGACACATAATGAAAATTGGTCGCCATTAAAACAACTTTTCGGACCCCACCCCCCTCACGTTAACGGGAAATGACTGAGGCGGGTCCGAAATGATACCTTCGTCGTTGATCTGGCGGCATTAATCCTGTCCGTCGAAAGATGATGGCTGCTTATCATGCGTCGATTCAAAGTTTTGTCTTTTTCTGACTTTGGATAAAGTTATGTGTGCTTTGATTATTACAAATGTCAAAATTTATAATAAAAGGAAATTAAACTCTAATTAAGAACTTAACCTTTATTAACAAACTTTAATGGCCCATTTAAATAATCTGCCTCAAATTTATTTCGTTTTCAACTAAAGCAATTATTTTTTCTTTCTTTACTTGCCTAACATTTTATTTATTTTGCCTTCCTTTTTTAGGGCAATCTAACCTATCATTTTCTTTGATATGGACATCATAATAAATATTCCTAACATTTTATTTTCTGTTTTCTTTTTGTCCATATTCTAACATAGAATTTTAATATTTTTTCGTTTTTCATTTTTTGCTAATATGCTAACTTATCAAAACTAAAAATGCTACAACATCGGCTCCAAGTGGGGACTGCTTTCTCCTGTAGAATGCAGAGAACATGCAGATCCATGTGCCTTCTCCTCAATCTCTAGAGTCTTTGCTATAAAAAATCACACTAACAGTGGAAATTTTAAGAAAACAAGTAATATATAATGATGATTTGGAATTTTCCTCATAGTTCTCAATACTGAATGTAATGTTTCAGAAATCTTCCATTGACAGGTAATGAGATAACTCTCCCTCCAAAATCTACAAAACAAAAGTATTATTTCCTTTAACTTCTGCAATGCTAAAAGGCCCATACAAGAGATTATCAAACTTGCCATGTTTGCCTCTGTCTTCTCTCCTTGCATCCCATCTTAAAATTAGGTCTCCTTCCTTGAAGTCTCTTTCTCTAGCTTTCCTATCAAAAATGATTTTCATTTTTTTCTTATACTTCTTGAGCTTGTATTGGACTTCATCTCTCTTTTCATTCAATTCAATGATTTGATTAATCCTTCCAGAAAAATCATTGGGCTCTTCAGTAGCTTCTTGCAAATATTTTAAAACAGTAAAAGCCATACTGGTAGGAAAAATTGCTTCTTTCCCATAAACTAGCTGGAAAGGCGATTTTCCTATTGATCTCTTAGGAGTAATTATGTTTGCCCATATTGCATAGATAAGATGGCTATCCCAATTCGTTTTTTGGTCTGCAAGAGTCTTTTTTATTATCTTCACCATACTCTTATTTGATGACTCTGCAAGGCCATTTCCTTGGGGATAGTAAGGAGTTGAATGATGTAGCAGAATTTGATACTTCTGAAAAAACTCAATCATCTTTATATTGCTAAATGTTGTGGCATTGTCAGTCACTATTTGCTGAGGGCAACCAAATCTAGAGAGAATGTTTTCTTCAATAAACTTGATCACTACTGTATCAGTGGCATTTCTGACTGGAATATCCTCCACCCACTTGGTGAAGTAGTCTGTAGCAGTTAAGATCCATCTGTTTTGATTACTTGAGGTTGGATGGATTTCTCCTATAAATTCTAATCCCCATTGAAGGAAGGGTGTTGAAACTGTCACTGGAACTAATGGAAGAGCTACTAGTTTTTATTTACCAGCAAACATCTGGCAAGGAACACAAATTTTGACTTTTTCTCCTACTTGTAAAAACAAAGTAGGCCAATAGAAACCTAATATCTTGTATGTTGTTGCTCTCCAAGCATAATTTCCTCCAAATATTCCTGCATGAAATTGATCAATGATCCCTTCAGTTTCAACTTCTGTCGAACAAAGTAATGACATGTTGAGAGGGTCCTTCCAATATAACTTTGCATTGATGATACAGTACTTGATTGATTTCAACTTAAGTGCCTTGCACTGACTCTTTGAAAATGAAGTAGGGCACTCAAAATGAATTAGGAATTGTACTATATCTACACACCAATCAGACAATAGAAACTTCTCATCAATATGAATAGAAACGGCTTGATTTGAAGGTGAAGGTTCTTGTGGATTATTTCCTTCAGAGACCTGGGAAGGTTCTTATGGATTCTTTCCTTCAAAGACCTGGGAAGGTTCTTGTGGATTCTTTCCTTCAAAGACCTGGGAAGGTTCTTGTGGATTCTCCACTTCTACATTTAGAGAAAGTTCTTATGGATTCTCCCCTGATATTTCAAAAATAGAATTGATGCCCAATACTTTGCAATTTGATTCAACTAAAAGTTTAGCTAAACCCTGACCCTTTACTAGCTTAGTGGTTTTGATAGTTAGATCAAACTCAAGGATCTGAGTGATCCATCTACCTCTTTTCCCATCAGTGTCTAGTTGGGTAAGAATAGTTTTTACAACACTATTGGGAACATAAGCAACAATGATCGAGTGTAGAATATACATTCTGAAAGCTTTCAAGTCATGGACTAGGGAATAGGCTTGTTTTTCAATTATGTCATGTTTTAGTTCAGCGTCTCTCATGAACTCACTGAAAAAGGCTATATGTTGCTCATAAGAGTCTTCATTCTTTTGCAGTAAGACAGCAGCAAGAGTGGTTTTAGAGGAAAAAGAGAAAATATTGAATGGCTTAGCATAATCAGGGCTAGCAAGAGTTGGGGCTTCTGAAATGGATTTCTTTATCTGATCAAATGCATATCTAGAAGGCACAATCCATTTAACTTCATGATCCTTTTTAAGCATATCAGTTATGTCTTTGACAATCTCAGCATAGTTTGGGATAAACCTTCTAAGAAAGTTAATTTTTCCTAGAAATGCTTGGATTTCTTTCTTGTTTCTGGGTAATGATAATGCTTGAATAGAAGATACTATTTTAGGATCAATCACTACTACTTTCTCTGAGATGATATGGCCCAGTAATTTTCCCTCTTTGATAGCAAATAGTGACTTCTTAGGATTCAGGGATATTCCAAATTTCTTGCACCTGTCAAAAACCTTCATCAAGTGCTTTAGATGTTTCTGATCAGAATTAGAAAAAATTGTGAGATCATCAAGATAAATAACAAAAAAATTATTTACCTGCCCCACAAAATCTATATCCATATCTCTTTGGAATTTTTCTCCTAGATTTGATAAGCCAAAAGGCATCCTAGCATGCATGAATGTACCCCAGGGTGTAGTAAAGGTTGTCTTTTCTCTATCTGCTGGGTCTACCATAATTTGGTTATAACCAGAAAAGCCATCAAGCATGGAAAGTATGTTTGCTCCTAAAAATTTTGAAGTAGCTGGTCCATCTTTGGTAATGGATAGTTGTCCTTTAATGATGCTTTGTTTAGGTTTCTGAAGTCTACACAAAGTCTAATTTCTACATTATTTTTCCTAACAGGAACTAAATTGGCAATCCAACTAGAATATCTTAAAGGGACAATTATGTGAGCATCTAACATCTTCTTAAGCTCTTTCTCTATAGTGGGTAGTAGAACTGGGTTAATTCCCTTAAGTTTTTGTTGATAGGGTTTTGCTTTGGGTTTTAATGGAATCTTATGTTCAATCAGAGATGTATCATAAGTTTTCAAATCAGCATAGGACCAAGAAAAAACATCCTTATATTTTTTGAGCAACTTAAGATATTTAATTTTAACTTCAGGAGTTAAAGATGCACATATTTTTATATTCTTGATTTCTTCATTGGTTCCAATATTAGCTTCTTCAATGTCATCTTGTGAAGAAATGGATTGTGGATTTCTGGGGACATCATTATGATCAAATAATTTTTCCAAAGGAATGTGGCCTTTAGGAGTGAAGTTGTTGGATAAATGTATGATGTCATGATCAGTTATTTTTGGGTTTAAGTCTGAATTATCATTTTTCTTGACAGCTTTATTTATATAAATTTTATCTTCATCAATTTGCAGAACATAAAATTCATCTACATGTTGGATGAAAGACTTTAGTTGTTCATCATCTTCAAACATTTACCAATGCTTAAGGTTGTCTGGAATGGATGGCCTATATTTGACTTGGATTTGGTATAGCACATGTGTTTGATCAAGGATATTGAATGATCTTGCAAAGACAATGAAGGAATCTGCATGAATGTTTTTGTTCCTAGGAATATAAGTTATGTTAAAGGCATTAAATAAATTCTCAATTGAATCCCAAACCTTATTTCTATAAGGCCTAAGCCTAGGATGCTTTGTCTGGCAAAGATTCCTAAGCTATCTCACAATGAGTTCAGAATCAGTGAAGACACTTAAATTATGTACCTTTAAGCTTCTAGCTAACTCTAATCCTAGAAGGAAAGCTTCATACTCTGCTACATTGTTGGTAACCTCAAAATCAAGCTTGCATGATTGAGTGATATTTTCCTTTTCTGGTGAAATTAAAACAACCCTAGCTCCAGCTCCATATTTTGTGCAAGAACCATCAAAGAAAAGTTTCCATACATCGGTTTGAACAGACTTAGGGTTTTCAATTATATCTTCAATTTTAACTTGATAATTGTGATGCAGGTAAATTCTAAGTGCGGACAAAAACAATTCCTCTAGCCCGAGAGAGCGGCTCTAGTCACAAACAGACAATCTATGGAATATTTCCTTAGGATAGAATCAATTAAGAGGGCCTACCTCTCAGAACGCTATTCTGCTTCGTGATAATTCTTCTTCCTCACTCCAGCTATCTTTCGTTTCCTTCCTTCCCACACCTAAAACAAGCAAACAACAAACGTAATAGCATACAATATTGTATTCATCCCACTTAACAAGTCAAGAAACATTAAGCCATAAATATGTGAGATGACATTTCATGTAGGAAATCAATCGATAGTTTCATCTATATTAGTTCAAGAAGAGATTACAACTGATGTCTTCAAATTGTTGTTCTCTTCCGACATATTTGGGTTCCCACAGTTCTGCTAGCACCTCATGGATAGCCTCAACAATGGTAGTCTCAAGGCTCCTCCCTCTAGTCTTCACACCAAACCAAACTCACAATTCTCCCTTAAACACAAACTAGAAAGCTACAAACTATGGGTAGCTTGCTAACTAAGCCAAAATCAAAACCTCAGCCAGAACTTAATTAGGACTAAAAGATATCAACTAGCTTTTGCTTGGGAGAAAGAGAGGTTTATATAGCTAGGATGGAGGGGAGATGGTTCCTCTTCTCATGGGAGAAGGCCTTATCTCTTGGATTAGTTCCATCCTAATTGGGGAAAGGAGCCGAAACTAATCTCTTCGACTCCATCCGGCCTAACCATTTAGCAGACTTCTTTTACGAAGCTTCTAAAGCTGGAAGCTTCGGCTCCATATTTTAAAAACTTTCCAAAAGAGGATCGGCATGACTGAGAAAGGGCTTAGTTGATCCAATCGGTGCTAGGGATAGTTGTAAACCCTACACATCGATGTGAGGAGGACACGGGTTAGTAGCATTGGTCTTGTTAAATATGATAAACATAAGATTTTTGAGAAAAGATGCAAAGGGAATTGTCCTGCTCATGAAGAGGGATATAATGAGAGTTTCTTCATGATAGGAAAGCATGTCGGGTACACTGTAGAGGTCCTCTAGGATCATGGACGGGGAGTACAGGAACAGTGACAAAATGTTGTGTAACAATAATCTTTTGCTGTATTTGAGGATAACTGAAAACAGCCAAAGTCTTGATCAATTACATAAATTGGATGGTTTCTTGGTTGGTCTGTTTTACACACAGTATTCACAAATATAACTTCTCTATACAATCTAAGTTGTTCTACCATAAACAGGAAAGGAGCATTCCAAATTTTGGAGGAATATCAGTCACAACTATGTCTAACACTATGCTCTTTACTAGTATCTGGGCAAGAGTAACAAATAAATCTTTTATCAGTCCTAGACAGGGTACCCTTTTAGAATCAAAAGTGTACAGGTCATGATAAGATATGGTGATATCAAGATTTAAATGTTCCATGATAATTTTGGGCATAAGATTATGTGATGCTCCAGAATCAAGCATACAATTGTACAACATGGAATCATGGGCTTTCAAAGTCACGTAAAAAGGAGGTACAATCTCATCAATCATATCTACACTAGGACCAAAGACTATTGATGGTTTTTCATCCTAAAGGCTAATTACATCTCCTTCAGCATCTACACTTGTGTTTTGAATCCATTTTGTAACTTGATTTTTGTATCCAGGGTTCTTGGAAAGTTCAGAAAGTGGGATAGGGATTTTTACTCTTTCTAGCTCCTTTTCAACATTGAAGGTAGTCAAAATTGTTTTATCCATGAGAGAAGTTTTAGTTGACTGATCCAAAGTTTGAATTGGGATAGTTTGAGTTTTAACAGATTTTACTTGAGATTCAATTATGGAAAGATCCTTTGGAGGTCTTCCAAGTCCTGCTCTTGGCCTTAAATCATATCTCCTATTTAGCTCAGCAATTAGAAATTTTGAGAAGGCTTGATATTTGGAAATCTGTGAATTTTCAACATCTTCTTGAGATATTGAAGTTTGTGGAAGAGGGACAATGGCAGTCTGTACATAAGAGTTGTCTAAATTGTTAATGTCTTCAGTAATTTTCATGGTATTGTCATCAAGCTACTGATCATCAGTTAATAAAGGTGTAGGAACCTACTGATCATTACCAGGTCTTTGAAGAATTTGCAATTGAGGGGCTCTTTCGTATTGACCTTGGTTTTGAGCTTGGGGCCTAGTAACAGTTTGTTGAGTAGTTCTAGGTTGTGTTTCAATTTTAGAAATACTATTAGAAAGGTTTCTAATTAAAGATGAAATTTCATCAGTTTTCTTATCTTCAAGTTTAGATTTGGAAGAAGATGAGTCATCAATCCTAGCTTTTAATTTCCTTTCTTCTTTCTCTACTTTAGCTTTAAGTTTTCCAGAAGCATACCTATTAGCTTCTACCTTTATAGAATTTGTCTGCATGTCTTCCAATGTGTTAGATACCCTTTCTCTTAGCATGACTGAAAATTCATCTTCAAATGATTTGGAAATTTTGACTTTTTCATCTGCTACTAGTGGCTTACAATCAGCAGGCATTTTATGATAGAGTTTCTTAAATCTCTTTATGAATTCAGCAACTGGTTCACCAGGGTTGCTCTTCAATTCTTCAAATTCAGTGAGAAAGTAGACAGGATCCTTCTTTACCGCCCATTGGTTTTTAAAGATAGTTATGAGCTCATTCCATGTTGTAATAGAGTTAGCTCTAAGTTGCCTAAACCAGATCCTAACATTTCCTTCTAAGGATTTCACAAATAATCTCATATACACATCTTCCTATTCTATGTTCATATTGTCAGCAAAATCTAGGAAAGTTGATACATGATCCTCTATTGAGGGACCTGTTTCTCCATTAAATATTGGTAAATGCTTTAGATATCCATTAGGAAAATTTTCCAAGTTTCCAGGGAGAACTAGAGCAGCATACCTTGCTTGCACAATGGGTCGAAAATCCATATTGGCAGGAGGAGTCTAGGGTGAGTGAGTGGATGATGATGAGGAAGAGGAAGATGATGAAGATGAAGGTGATGAAGAGGAGTCAATAGGGGTATTAGTATGTGGAGGAGAAAAAGAGGGAGGAGACCTCCTTGAAGATTTCAAAGGGGTTTTGATAACCAACTTTGAAACTCCTAATGGAAATTCTTCCTTATTATCAAACAGAGGATTTGAATAGACAGAAAATGTCTCTTCAAGATTAGTAGAAGTTGATGGAATAGAATGAGGAGTTGCAGAAATGGAGTCTGTAGGCTGGAATTCATGTAAATGTAAACCCAATTCTTCCTCAGATGAAGGTTATTTTATAAGAATGGATGGGACTTGATATGACTCAAGTGATTGTATTAAAAAGGTTGATGGAAGATCTACTCCTCTAGAATGGAGTTAAAAAACCCTAGGAGGTAGTTCAGTCCAATCAAGATTAGATGGGACAGATGAAAAAGGAACTATATATGAGATGTCTTCAAGGTGTAAATCTAAAGAAAAATAAAAGGTTCTATGTCTCCTCCTTGAAGAGGCTCCCCTAATAAGTCTTTCTGGATCTGGTACAAGGTTAACAATGTCAAAATCAGATTGTGATCTAGTATGCTTAAAAGAATCCAGCTTGGACCAGTGGAATCGCCAAGTGAAATATTTTCACCTATATCCTTATCCTTTATTGACCTTAATGGAAAGGGAAAAATCGTTGCCCCAAGGAAAATCTAGCTTTCAATCATTCGCTCCCCGGCAACGACGTCAGATTGATGTGGTACCTCTAAGATAATATTGGTCAATTATTACACCATAGCATCTATGATATTTTTTTGGTTTTGATTTAATTGCGGTACCAATGTATGAAACAAATTATAACAGTGATGTTTAACCTTTTGGATAATACTAACCAGTAAACATAGGGCTACTATTTAATTCCACAGAGGGCTGCTATTTAAGTTTTTGTTGGTGTTAAGTGGAAATAGTAAGGGGATATGATTACTTTAGTTTTCAGATAGAAAATTAATAATCATAAGTAGGAAAACCTTCAACCAATGTTTGAAAGTTTAAACAAAATATACTTAAGATTATAAAGATACTGACAATTGAATGATTTAGAGGGAGATACTTAAACAGATAGTTCAGTAACCCATTCTCTCTAATGATTATAACTTCAGAAGAAATTTTAAGAATAACTGAAATACAGTTACACTTACCTAGTTATCTTTATAAAACTCAAGCATATGTAGAATATAGAATGAAAGATACACTGGAAAAATGTTGGGCACGAGATCCCCCAAGGGAAGTTTTGGGGCTAAAAGCCCATATTTTGGTCAAATTTTGTAATCAAAGTGTAAATACGCCGCATTTTGTAGTTGGGAAGCGCGTAGATGTTAAAGAGTCATAGGGTTGTTCGCCCTTATTTTGATAATGTAATGTCGGTTGTAAAAGATCTACCCATGGTCTGTGGACCATGGGATTGTCTAAATAGAGCTAAGCTCTAAGTAGTTTGAGGACACAGAGGAAATGAAGATATGATGTATGAGAGATAGCTCTGAAGTAGAAGTCCAAGTCTTGGGTCATAGTGTAGGTAGAGGCTCTGCAACTGAGTGCGCAGAGGCCTAGAAGTTCGTAGCTAAGTGCCCAGACCCCTACAGCTGATTGCGCAGGGCGGGTCGAGTCTATAATTATTCGCAATTATTAATAAAGAGAAGCATTCTACAATTTCAACATCTTTATTTCCTGTTTATGCACCTTGTTATGTTAAATTTCATTTATAATGCTTATATGATGCATGAATGTATGTAAATGTGTTGGATAAGTGAATGCAAGTAAGAACATTTGTTTAAGTGAAGCTACTAAGATCAGTTAATAAGATAATTAAGGCACTTAGCCTAGTTCAAGAGATATCGCAGTTCGCTACCCTAGCAGAGCGAAAGTCCCTAAGTCGCAGGTTAGGGCTACGTGAAAGCCAATTGTACCCTTTTTCGAAGGTACTGAGGAGTGGAACAGAGGGCTAAGCAACCTACACGAAGGTAGGTAATGCCGAAATACACCGACATTACATTCATCTCAAGGATGCGGAAACTTGGTTCCAACATCCCCCCATACCGCTTCGGGTGAGACTTCAGGCCGCGCTCCGCGGGCTGATGCCGAATGGGCTAGTAGTATAGGGATTTGTTTAGCTAACTAACGTTGAACCTGGGTCAGGCCCCCTCAAGCCAACAAATGGTTCCGTTGTTGGGATTAGAATCTACATAAAATATGTGTGACATCTTATCACTAGAATCCAACTAAGAAAGAAATTGAAGGCTGGTTGGATAGAAGGATCCACGAGTTCGCGGCATAGGAAAACAAAAACCCGCGACTGTCAAAAGAACAGTGGCTAGACATGTACCTATATATGGAGATCCATGAAATATTGTTCACCTCCTTTCCTACTAAGCTATACGAGTGGATTGTGAAGTTAGCAGATAGCCAAGGAAGGTTGAAACTTGATGGTCCTATTGTGTGGACCCTAGAGATAGTGCAAAGGTTCGAAGCATTAGAGGATAAGATTGCATGTGCTATCGATCATTGGCTCGATCGCTCCATAGGAGGATTTGTTACTAAATTCGTGGTTGACACGTCAGTCAGTTATATTAAGGTGGAGTGACGCTTTTTCAAGGGAAGTGAGGTAAGTACTTAAAATCTTTGAATACTTGGATTAAAATGTTGTTGTGTGAAAAGCAGGTTATGAAACTATCTTGATGTTCGGGACTACGCGAAGCGGAAAATTTTACAGAAAGGAAGGAAATAAGGGTGCAGAGCATAGCCCCTTGATTTCACCTCCGCAAAGGGTGGAAGAAGGATAGCGAGGGTCTCTCTGCGAAGTGCTATTCAGTTGATAAAACAAGGATTCCCGCGAATACCACCTCCGCCTACACCACCTTTGACTTCACCACCATCGCCTCCAACTTCACCTATACCACCTCCACCCACCGCGATTTAGTATGGCGAATATTGTGAAGTTTCCTTTGTTCAAAGGCTTGGGAAATGACGACCCGGACTGATTCTGGTTCATTATGAGGGTTGTATGGGAAGCTCAAGGTGTTATAGATGATCATATAAAGAAAGTGACACTGGTTAGTGCTCTGTAATATTACGCGTTAAACTGGTATATTAAGTACTCCAATGATGACCTGAATGCTAGAGTAGCAGGCATCCAAGTAGCACTAAATAGGGAATTTAGCAGGCCTAAATCTGAGGCGCAGTCAATTTTGGGATTCAAAGAGATCGCGATGCAACCAGGCGAGATGCCTTGGGAACTAGATCAGAGGCTGAAATGTACAATTCGGGAAGCCAACATGAATTTGATAGATGGATAGCATCACAAGTGATTTGTGGCTTCTCTACTACCAAACTTAAGGATTGCGCTATCGCAGCAGAAGATAACAACTCAGGCAGAAGCCTTGGAGATTTCCATGAGACTACATGAGACTCCGATGCAGGATCCTAATCTATGAGTCCAACAGATCCATGCATAGCTGAAGAATCTGTCTAGAGATGCAAAGTCTGAAGCAGGACAGGACGTTTTGGCTAGAGGTACGTGAGGAAGTATGGTGTTTGAAATGCAAGAGTCAGGGTCATGAAAAATACCATTGCCCTTGCAGGACGAGGACCGATGCCTTTAAGGCCGGAAGCTCAAGTAGGACCGAGCGTGGGGCTTGCTTTATGGTGCGCTATATGTCAGGTAGTTAGGAAAAATGCCACGGATAACTGTCATCTGCTACAGAAGTATGTGCAAGCACCAAAACAATTGTTTTTCAATTTTTGTAGGTTGGTAGGAAATGATGAGCGTACTTGCAGGAGTTATGAATTGATGATGGATAGAACTCCCGTCTATCGGGTTCAAGCCAAAACGTGGCCCCTTGACTAGAATGCAGGGATGGCACGAACGAGGCCGAGGTGGAGAAGGACCTAGTAGAGGTCAAGGACAGTTGATTTGCTACAATTGCAGAGGACCAAGACACTATGCCCGCGATTGCACTAATCCAACACATCTGTCATGCAAGTATTGAATGCTATTTGATCCTGAAAGAGAATATTGTCCTACACTAATAGTTAGGATATATGACAAAGGAACGCTACCACCTCCCCCAACTCAGAACCTGCAGATGATGAGGTCTGAGCTGCGCGAGGAAGATCCGAACGTAAATATAGTGCTCAGGAGTGGAATCACAACAGGACATGACAAGGGGAAACAGCCGGAAGACAGTACATGGGTTCGCAAAGCCCGAGCGAAAGTAGTTGAGTTCGATTTGGAGCACGCTCATGAAGCATTCATGGAAGCTAAGAAGAGCTTCGTTGAGGCCTCCACCTCATGGAGCAAGGATAAGCCTGAGCTAGAGATGGACCCTTCTATGCTCAAAAGTTTCCTGGAAACCTGTATGAAGTTTTTGCGCGACAGTAAGGTTGTAAAGGGGATACAAGAACTCATCAATAGATGTGTTGGAACTACGCTAAGTGAGCCGCAAGCAGTACGAAAGATTGGTAAGCAATAAACAAGGACGGGACAGGAGATGAGACTGACCACGCAAATAGGAGCGTATGAAATGGATCAGGTCATTTTGTACCTAGGGTCAGATGCGAATGTTATGCCAAAACAGACTTGGGAGCGAATGGGGAGATGTGTGCTTCAATGGTCTCTGATTCAACTAAGGATGGAGAATCAGCAGAAAATCATACCCATGGGGCAACAGGGAGTGACCGTGGATATTGAGGGAGCGAGCGCGCTGGAATATTTTGAAGTAACAGATATTGTGGATGACAACAATCCTACCATATGCTCCTGGGAATTGACTCAGCCACTGATATGAATGGGGTAATCAATCTAAAGAAGTGAAAGATGATATTTGAGAATAAATCACTGCGCGTAATAATAGCCCTGGATCCTATTGAAGGACCACGCGATACGGAACCAGTCCGCGATTATGAGAGTGATGGCGTTATGGACTGCATCTATAAGATAACAGCGTGAGACCAAGACTAGGTGAATCCCATCTTGAATGGACAGATTACATGGGAGCGTGAGAGTTCCTGCACTTCGGATTCCGATGAAGAAATGGAATGCTGGCAGAATCAGTTACATGAAGTAATTACGCTGAATTTCAACATGATGACCCGGTCGCTATGTTGTGTGTCATCAGAGAAATGAAATCTACCTATTTATGATGGTCTAAATGAGGTAGATATGTTCTTAGATGCATTTGAAAGGGAGGTGCCAGAAAAGCAACGCTTCTGGGCCTTGGACTGGGCACTACGCGCGCAAGATGGTTGGGTACACACAAGGGAAGACTTGATGATTGGCGCAAATGTAAAAGGATGAAGAGAGCATGATTTGGGAAGCCTAGGATATGACTGACAGACAAGTACGATGGGCAGAATGATCTACGTGCACAGTTGGCCAAAGCGGGGAAGAACTATTCTACCACTGAACGTGAGGGGTTAGCTATGGTGTGTGCACTCCAAAAGTATCGACACTACTTGCTAGGAGGCCACTTTAAGATATATACAGACCACTCCATGCTGAAGTACCTGGTCAATAAGCCTGTGATGGGGAGGAAATTTTGCATATGGCTCTTATTGTTTGAAGAATACGATTTTGAAGTTGTTGTGAATCCTGGACGATTGAACACGGGACCAGACCATCTGTCGTGCATCGAAACAGGGGAAGAACCTACTAACTTGGAAGAAGGATCACCTGACACGCAACTATTTTCAGTTCGTTTCATGGATGGTCATTTTGAGGATATAATACACTTCCTAACAATAGGAACTACACTGAAAGGATACTATGTCCAGCAAAAGAAGGAATTAGTGGTGTGCACATCAGATTTCTCTGTCATTACTGGGTATCTATACAGGATGGGGACTGATGAGATACTGCGAAGGTATGTACTTGAGTTTGAATGAAGCAGCATCCTTGCAGACGCTCACAGGGGAGCCGCGGAAGGACATTATGCAAGGAGAGAAACCGCACAGAAGATTCTACGCACCAGGTTGTGGTGGCCAACCCTTCATCAGGATTCAAAAGCATATTACAAGACATGTGATGCATGTAAAAGAACAGGCAAGCCATCGCAGAGGGATGAAATTCCTTTGAATCCACAAATAACATTGCAACCCTTCGAAAAGTGGGCAATAGATTTTGTAGGACCTATTCAGCCACAAGGGAAGACAGGAGCGAGGTACATTATCACTGCGACGGAGTATTTGACTCGTTGGGAAGAAGCGCAGTTGGTGAAGGATTGTACGGGTGCAATGGCCACGAAGTTCCTATTTGAACAAGTACTGACACGATTTGGATGTCCAAAGATCTTGATGAGTGATCGTGGTATGCACTTCCTGAATGAGACGATCAGCGCACTAACGAAGGAGTTTCAGGTGTATCACCAGAAGAGCACACCTTATCACCCACAGGCTAACAAGACAGTGGAGGCGTTCAACAAAGTGCTTGAAAATGCACTGACCAAGGTTTGTAATGCTCAGCGAAGTGATTGGGACCTATGCATACCTGCAGTATTATGGGCTTATCGAATAGCACGCAAAAAGCTAATGGGACAAACTCTTTTTAGGCTAGTCTATGGTTTGGAAGTCATAATGCTTATGGAATACATCATGCCTAGTCTACGCATAGCAACGCTCACAGGAATTATTGATCATGGAGCCCTGAAAGAGAGGCTCACGCAGCTAGATGAGCTCGAAGAAGAAATATTTTTGGCAGGATTTCACCAGCAGGTCCAAAAGCAGCACGAAAAGGCATGGCATGATCGACACATCAAGCTGTGCACATTCAAGGTAAATGATCTAGTTTTGTTGTATGATAGTAAGTTTGATAAATTCCCTGGAAAATTCAAGATGCACTAGTTAGGGTCGTATGTTATTAAGGAGATTACCGATGGAGACGTGGTACACTTGGTCAAGTTAAATGGAGAACCATTCCCAGGAAAGGTGAATGGAAGTCGCTTGAAGCCATACACTGGTGATCCAGCCATGTGACTAAATGAAAGTAGCACAATCTTAGCGCTCCAGGCAGCTGAAAAGAGGTGTGGGACTATAAACTACATTTCTCGGGTTGGGGATCTGCGTGATGTTAGGATTGCACGAAGCAGCGAACTTTCACAGGGTCTGTGACAGCGTGAAGGCAGTTGCACTACTCATGGAAATAGCACGCAAGTCCGCCGAAAAGTGACCATTAAAGTCACTGTGCATGATTTGATGGTTGAATTATGGCCAAATGGAGCGGGACGCAGGAATTTAAGGCGAAATTTATGGATTAGATTCTTGAAAATCTGTTGCCAATCTAGCATTAATGGGCCAAATGTGGGGGGAACGGTCGAATTTGAATACAAAAGGCCCTATAAGTTACCAACGTCCATCTAGCGAAAAACACTTGGCATTTTGAAAATTCAGTTGTTACGCTATCAGGTGTGTATGGACCTTGCGAATTTTGAGGATTTGAGAGCAAGTTCAATGTTTGAGAGATTGTCGAAGGAGATGCAAGACCTCCTGACTAGAATGATGTCGACACCTGAGGAAGTCGTGCAGGAAATTGCGGTAGTAGAAGATGCCCTAGAGAGTGCTGGAGTGATAATTGGAGTCTCTAAATCACCCAGAACACTGAGACCAAAGAAGGATAAGCAGGCTATGATCCCGGTGTGCATCACACCAAGAAACCCATAGAGGACCAAGCTCACCTTGTAGGAAAAGGGGAAGACCATTAGTCTAGAGGCAAAAGAGGAAGAATCTGAAGAAATCCTGGTGGATGAGGAGGATGTGAATATGGAGGTTGAAACCCAAGGTGTGGACCCTATTACCTGGTTACCAAAATATGTTCCTTCGCTCAAGGGAAAAGCCATGGTGCCAAAGGACATAGACAACAGCAAGAGCTCCCTGCAAACTCCATTTCTCCCAGATGACATTTTTTTTGAGGGGCTGCACTTAGGGCGAGTTCCTGTACTGAAGTTTGAAGATTGGGACCTCGTAGATCACGAGAAATTCCCGCATTTAGTGACTGAGCAGCTAATGCGCTGACAGATTGATGCGACTGCTGGAACGATTGAATTAGAGTCACAGACCTGGCTCAAGGGTGTAGAGAAAGCTGGGTTGCTCAACCTGCTCTGGGTGCTGCATTACCACTGCGCCCCAGTGACTGTCTTCATCATCAGGAAGCTACTCTTCTTGGTGCATGATGGGTGTTTGTGGATGGAGGAGCCCATTCCCATCACAGACCACTTGATCCATCGGATTACACGGCTGCCTTACTCAGGGGAGGATCCAGCCAATATATCAGAAGGAAAAGGCGACGAGTTGGCCCTCACGGAAGCTATGAAAAAGAAATTCAAGTTGGATAAGAAGAAGCGGGGATATGCCATCTCTAGCAATAACAACCCTGCAGTCAAGGTAGTGACACAAATATTACCAAGAAAGGTGATTCGGAAGTGCCACGCGGATGAGGTGCCCGTGCATGTGATTTCACTAGCGACCCAGTGCGCTGAGGGAGTACAGTTCAACTGGGTGAATTACCTATGCGGAAAGTTCCTTGCTAACTATCATGAGGCACAGGAGCAGGGCAAGGAATTCTACTATGTGTGGCTCCTGCTGTCGATCGTACTGGTGGCATGGGAGTTGCCAGAAGTCAGCCACTTTCATTCGGTCGCGACGGACCTCCCAGAGGCAGCGAAGTATGCTTCGCTGTGGGCGACCAAGGACGCACAACGTATAAAAGAAAGTAATATCTTTTGGGTCTTGATGGAGATGAGTATCTGAATGGGGATCAATCGCAAGCCACAGTTGTCGCCCACAGTATACGCCATTTTGCAGAGCTTTGCAGAATTCAAAGCAGATTTCCACCATGTCTTTATTAGGGCACAGAAGGACCCCACAAAGACATGGCATAACTTACCATATCTGGTGACTGATGATGTTATCTTCACAGTCCTTGAGTCTTGGCCACTGGAGTGGCGCGCTCCAGCAGGCTCCGCGGTGGAAACGGACAAGTCCGTCGTGCAGCATAAGAAGGAAGAAACAAAGCTCTGAATGGCACAGCTGGCTGAGAAGTGCAAAAAAGAGGAAGTAGAGGCTAAGTCCTAGGCTGCACGCGACGCCGCAAAATTGGTGGAACAGCAAAAGACAGGAGAAGAAGCGCGCGAAGGACAGAAGCCACCTTTGCCCAAGGCTGAGGTAGAAATAGAGGAGCCAAAAGAACAAGGTGGCGTGGACCCGCATACGACGTCCACCCAACTCAAGCATCTGCACCCACAAGAGAAGGAAACATCGCGGAAGAAAACCAAGGCTTCAAAGACATCCTTGGACCTAATCACCCTCACTGAGGGGGATTTGCATGCATTGGATAAACGATGAGGGATGTCACAGTAGAGGCCCTCCAACAGTTCAAAGAGCAGCAGTAGTTGGTATTAGGGGCTCTCTGAACAGAACTACAGGAGTTGCAGGTTCACACTCCATAGGCTAGCACAGTGTCCACCAGCCTTGCGATCGACACTTCAGCTACCGAGGAGATGTTGCGCACAAGGGTGACCAACGCGGTACTGCTACCAGATGGGGCACTCACTACAGAAAATGAGGTCGACAGGCCCACAGTTAGCAGTCTGAAAGGGGTGGGACTGAATATGGTCACGCTCCCTCGAGAGACGCTCTACCTCTTGCAAGATGGAGTCACCGTGGAACTTAGGGCCCGGGAGAGTCACGCTCTGCAGGTGATGAGCGAGCAGCACATCAATATCGAACAGTTACATCTGTAGTGCAACGAGGCAGTAGAACAGAACAAGCAGATCATGCAGGTAGTGGAGGAAGACTACCGAATGGTCCTGGAGTTGGACATTCATGCAGAAGAACTGATTGAGGCATGTGCCTATAAGTTGGCCACGGGGGTGCACGATGCTCAGACAAAGATGGCCAAGGTTCAGCTGGAGCTGAACCTACGGATCGAAAAATTGCAGTTTCAGGCTCAACCTTCAACTCTAACGGAAGTCAGGGAACAGCGTACCACCATTGTTACAACGGCAATAGCGGCAGTAAACAGTGCAGTAGCAGACTGCACGCAACTTTTTGAACAGGCATTTGAGGTCCTGACCACCCTGCAGGAGGACCCGAATGTAGAGCGCCTAGAGACAGAGGTGCACGAGCTACAACAAAGATATGACGAGGTCAAAGGGACTGTACAGATGGTCGCCCTTATACCAAGGCTTGAACGAATGCAGGAGGCAAAGGCACTTAAGGAACAGGTGGATGCCACTCGGCACAAAGAAGCGGTCCTAAAAGCATGCCTACAGCCATGGATAGATGAGGCTTATACGATCACAGCTTCCATTGAAGGAAGGCTTGCGACACTTCAAGCCACTCAGCAGAAGATTCAGGGTAGCAGTTCAGCGGCAATCACCGAGCAGAGAGTGGAAGAAGTCCAACAGGCAACCGCTCAGTGCATTGTCAAGGTTGCGGTTATCCAAGCAGAGTTGGGAGGTCTTTGCACTAAGATCTCTGTGCCCGCAAAATGAATTGAGGGTGAGTCACGGTGTTTGTTTTGGGGGCCTGTTGGGCCTGGGATCCCCCAAGGGTAGTTTTGGGGCGAAAAGCCCATATTTTGGTCAAATTTTGTAATCCAAGTGTAAAGACTCCGCATTTTGTGGTCGCGAAGCGCATAGATGTTAAACAGTCATAGGGTTGTCTGCCCTTATTTTGATAATTTAATGTCAATTGTAAAATATCTACCCATGGTCTGCGAACCATGGGATTGTATAAATAGAGCTAATCTCTAAGTAGTTTGAGGACACAAAGGCAATGAAGATATGATGTATGAGAGATAGCTCTGAAGTAGAACTCTAAGTCTTAGGTCATAGCGTAGGTAGAGGCTTTGCATCTAAGTGCGCAAAGGCCTAGAATTCCACAACTGATTGCACAGACCCCTGCAGCTGAGTGCGCGGGCCAAGTCGAGTATGTAATTATTTGGAATTATCAATAAAGAGAAGCATTCTACAATTTCTGCGTCTTTATTTCCTATTTATGCATCTTTTGAATTTCATTTATAATGCTTATATGATGCGCGAATGTATGTAAATGTGTTGGATAAGTGAATGCACGTAAGAACATTTGTTTACGTGAAGCTACTAAGATTGGTTAATAAGATAAGTAAGACACTTAGCCTAGTTTGGGAGATATCGCAATTCGCTTCCCTAGTAGCGCGAAAGTCCCTAAGCCATAGGTTAGGGTTGCGTGAAAGCCAATTGTACACTTTTGCAAAGGTACTGAGGAGTGGAACAGAGGGCTAAGAAACTTGCATGAAGGCAGGTAATTCCAGAATAAACCAACATCACATCCATCTCAAGGGTGCAGAAACTTGGTTCCAGCATCCCCCCATACTGCTTCGGGCAAGACTTCAGTCTGCGCTCCGCGGGTTGATGTCGAAAGGGCCAGTAGTGTAGGGATTTGTTTGGCTAACTAACGCTGAACCTGGGTCAAACCCCTCAATCCAACAAAAAACTTACAAGAGAAACGAAATTGTATGGAACGAAATTCATAATCCTCTGCTTTATCATTAGTGATCCAGAAAAGTTGTGTACATTGAATAATTACAAAGTGCTTATGCAAAGTGCAACCCTTAATAACTCGTAGAAGAGAGTTATTTATACTAGTTTAGATACTAAACAAATATCCTAAACTGATTACAAAAATAGATTGAAGGAAAATAGGAAAAGTGAACTGTTGGATGATCTGCCCCTATTAGGCATGGAGTTGTTGATGACTGGCCCTCCAAAAGCTGTTGTGATGTCTTCTTCATAGGATCAAAAAGTTACTCAATTGTTTCACATAGTTGATCCCACCTATCTTCACTTGGTATCTCCATATTTACCATCCTTCTACATATCTCATCAACTTCGGTATATCTTTCAAAATTGGATTTAGTGAGAAAAAGGTGTCCAACTTCATGTCTGATTGTGAGGTCATAGTTCAAGGCTTCTAGAAACTCTTTCCCTGTAGTATGTCTTTTTATCCCTGCAAATTGACTTTTATCTGATGCAATAGTAGATAAATTTTCACAATAATCCTCCAATTTGACTAATTGATCATTTAATGGCAGTAAGCTTGGTAAGCCTTTCTTGTTCAACACATTGAATTTGGAATGAAACCTTCGGACAGCAACGTCCAAAGTTTTACATTGTTTATTCAGTTGTGTCAGTAAATTCTTCTTTTGTAGGACTTTCTTAATTTCCAAAATAGTAGTTGCCCTATCTGAAACATTGATTTCATGTAACTCTTCTTAAGTCTTGGAGTTCAACACTTTGATCATTCATGTTGCTTCCTTAGGCTTTGTCTTCAATGCTTCCCTCTGCTTATCAATTTATGTCCTGCATTTGGCAATTAACTCTTGCTGCTCAAAAATGATCTGTATGGATGGCCATACTTCTGTTATTGAGTGGTTGATGTCTGCCTAGATGTCCTCTTTGGCTTGGGAAAAATTGTCTACCATTAGAGACTCACTCTCTAATTTTTTAATCCTGAGTTCTAGCATGTGTGACTTATGCATCTCCTCCACATATAACGTATCATTTATTATTTTTTGTGACTCCAAAGTCTAGAACTTTTGGAGTAGCTTTTAATACTATTTCTTTTGTGCTTGAAATTCCAATGATAATTTTGTTGTTTAGATTGTTGTTGATGTTGAGTCAATACCAGTGGAAGATAAGCTTGGCTCTATACTTGCTATGGGAACTTTTGTTACTGGAATTACAGCAAGATGTGCTGCCTCTTTTTCCTTAAGCAGTTGTTCTATTTGTTCTTCAATACTTTTAATCTGTATGTTTTACTCTATGATGAGCTTCAGTATCTCCTCTCTGTTTTTCTCATTCTCTGCCATTTCCCTAGTTTTTGGATCCTCAGTTGAAGGCAATTTCAACTATTTCTTCAAGGCTGCTAGATCTGCATTCTTTTTCTTAAGTATTTCTTCAACTTCTTTACAGTCTTGGGGATCATACCCAATTTTAACAATGAGATCTTATAAAGCTTTTAACTTATTATCTTTAGCTAAAGATGAAAGTTTCTCAATCTTAAGTTGTGACTGTACATTTGAAAAGTCAGTTTTAAGCTTAGAGAGGGACATGGCAGTTGTAGTCATAGTTGAGAATAACATCTCACCTGATTGCCTATGCATATCCATTTGGTCAATAAGATGTATCTGATTTACATCGAATGAAAATATAGTCTTCTTGTAGTCTGTTGTAGACTTGGGAAATGGAATCTGAGCCTGCAAGAAATCCATTTGCATTCTTCCTCTTTCACTGTCGAAGGTAGAGAGAAGCCTATGCTGAGAGGTGGATGTCTACTTCCAAAACTGATTGTACATGTTTGACTTAAGAGTTTCATTCTTTTGCTTAATTTCCAGAAATTTGGAGAAGATATTACTATCTTCTGCAGAGCTGGTCTCAGTAGAATGAATTATCTCCATAGGTTCTGCTGAAAAAGGAGTTGAAGAAGAAGAAGTTTTGGGATCAGTGGTCCCTGCTGATGAAGTATCCTCTAGATCCCCAAGATCAATTAATTATGGTTGCTTGCTCCCTAATGACATTGTTAATCCAGTGTTTAATTTATTCTACAATATAGAATACTCTTTGATCAACTCTGTAACTGATAGATTTTCTTCTCTGTTTCTTTTGTGTTGAGTATTCTAGGTGACTGGAGTGTTCACTTGTGGAGTAGTTACAACTTGTTCATCTGCTTCCAGGAGTGTCCCTTCATACCACTACTCCTAGTTCATAAACTTTTCTAATTCTGGCCTAGGAGTGTGATTGTAAGGTGTTTCCTTCAATTGAACTCTTAATGTAGAAATGATCCAAAAAGGATCATAGGACCAGGTGAAACTTGGTTGAAGGTTCATGTTCTTTAATAATCTATCTGCCTTTATGCCTGCAGACCTAGTATTACAAATGAATGATCCTACCTTTGCTTTGAACTTAAATTGTGACTTTTTCTTATCAGAGACAAAGTGAACTTCATCCATATTTATCATCTTGGATTTCAACACTTTGATCATCCCTACTTCTTCCTTAGGCTTTGTCTTCAATGTTTCCCTCTGCTTATCAATTTCTTTCCAGCATTTGGCAATTAACTCCCATTGCTCAAAAATGATTTGTATGGATGGCCATACTTCTGTTATTGAGTGGATGATGTCTACCCAGATGTTCTCTTTAGCTTGGGACAAAGTGTCTGCCATTAGAGACTCACTCTCTAATTGTTTAATCTTGAGTTCTAGCCTGTGTTACTTCTGCATCTTCTCCACATGTAATGTATCATTTTTTATCTTCTGTGACTTTAGAGTCAGGAACTTCTGGAGTAGCTTTTCATTATGTTGCTTTTGTGCTTGAAATTCCTGTGATAGTTTCATTGTTTCAACTGTTGTTGATGTTGAGTCAATATCAGTGGAAGATGAGCTTGGCTCTGTACTTGCTATGGGAACTATTGTTACTGGAATTACAACAAGTTGTGCTACCTCTTTTTCCTTAAGCAGTTGTTCTATTTGTTCTTCCATGCTTTTAATCTGTATGTTTTTCTCTATGATGAGCTTCAACATCTCCTCTATGTTTTGTTCATTCTCTGCCATTTTCCTGGTTCATGGATCCTCAGTTGAAGGCAATTTCAACTGTTTCTTCAAGGCTACTATATCTGCATTCTTTTTCTTAAGTATTTCTTCAATTGCTTTATAGTCTTGGGGATCATACCCAATTTTAATGATGATCTATTCTAAAGATGTTAACTTGTTATTAGCTAAAGATGAAAGTTTATCAATCTTAAGTTGTGACTGTACATTCGAAAAGGCAGTTCTAAGCTTAGAGAGAGACATGGCAGTTGTAGTCATAGTTGAGAATAATATCTCACCTGATTTCCTGTGCATATCCATTTGCTCAATAGGATGTATCTGATTTACATCGAATTAAAATATAGTCTTCTTGTAGTTTGATGTAGACTTAGGAAATGGAATCTCAACCTATAAGAAATCCATTTGCATTCTTCCTCTTTCACTGTTGAAGGCAAAGAGAAGCCTGTGCTGAGAGGTGGATGTTTGCTTCCAAAACTGATTGTACATGTTTGACTTAAGAGTTTCATTCTTTTGATTAATTTCCAGAAATTTGGGGAAGATATTACTATCTTCTGCAGAGTTGGTCTCAGTAGAATGAATTATCTCCATAGTTCCTGCTGAAAAAGGAGTTAAAGAAGAAGAAGTTTTGGGATTAGTGGTCCCTACTAATGAAGTATCCTCTAGATCCCCAAGATCAATTAATTACGGTTGCCTGCTCCCTGATGAAATTGTTAATCTAGTGTTCAATTTCTTCTGCAGTTTAGAATACTCTTTGATCAACTCTGTAACTGACGGGTTTTCTTCTCTATTTCTTTTGTGTTGAGTATTCTGGGTGACTGAAGTGTTCACTTGAGGAGTAGTTACAACATGTTCATCTTCTTCCAGGAGTGTCCCTTCAAACCACTGCTCCTGGTTCATAAAATTTTCTAATTCTGGCCTAGGAGTGTGATTGTAAGGTACAGCCTTCAATTGAACTCTTAATGGAGAAATTATCCCAAAAGGATCATAGGACTAGGTGAAACTTGGTTGAAGGTTCATGTTCTTTAATAATCTATATGTCTTTGTGCCTGTAGACCTTGTATTACAAATGAATGATCCTACCTTTGTTTTGAGCTTAAATTGTGACTTTTTCTTACCACAGACAAAGTGAACTTCATCCATATTTATCATCTGCCTAATGTATTCCAGTGACAATATCCTAATTGGCACATATTTAGGCAATTTGTATGGAACCTATTCACTGCCTTATATCCTGACTTTAGTGTAATTCTGGTATAGATACCAGTCACCAATCTTGGTCTGTTCATATAGATGTAGGATTTTCTTGATTTCTTCTCCAATTATGGACTCTGTCTGGCTGTTGAGTAACTAAAGAACTGGACGAACAAAATAATCAACGAACTCAGAAAATAAAAACTTTGATGATGCGACTCTAACCAATTATGTCCAGTGAATCACTAATTGATTCACTCCTTGTTCATCTTGCTTATTGAGTTGAATGGGTAATGAATCTCCTTGCTGAAACAAAAGCAAATGAATAATGACTGAACTATACCTGAATACTCCTTGCGTGGTAAATTTCATGAACTATTCATGTATACTATCAGCGAAGAACTAGCTATAATTGTACATGAATGTAGGTTGATATTCCTTACTGAAAATAGAAAATAATCTGAGGATGGATTCATCAAGAAATTGATCACTTTCATAGCCTAATAGGTATGATAGTAGGGAGATGATATGTCTAGTAGCTTTAGGGAACATAGAAGATGAATAAGGTGTATTTCTCTTGGGTAATTCAGCATCTTCTGGTAGAAAAATATTAAAAATGAGAGCTCTTTGTGGGAAGTTAAGTTTGTTATACAGGTCCATGAGAGCTAGTGGTGAAAAGTAGCTAAGGGAGTCAGATGAAGGTATCAGTAGCATTTGATTAATATTTTGAACAGTAATGGTGATCATAATGTTTCCATTCTGAGTCATTATTGTTCTCTGAATAGGGTCATATCTAGCTTGACACCAGGTGATCAAATCTAGAAAATGGTGAGTTTCTGGAAAGGAGAAGAAGGGCAGGATTGTCTCCTAGAATCGAATGGGGTCTTCCTTATCTATGTAATTTTGTCTTAACCAGAGATGCAATTCATGGAAATTGAATTCGCCATTCATAGTCTGCAATTTTGAACAGAAAGTCTACAAGGGGAAGGTGACTCAAATCGATCAGGGTTGCAGATGGGTGATGAGAACCAGTATTGCAACAAGAATTTTGCAACTCCTAGAGCTACTAGCTTTACTTTATCAACCTGAGGTTCGTACAAACTTGGAGGTGACAGTGTTGTATACACAAGTACAAGTGATGGTTCTGCCTTTTGTCACTATTCAGTTAGCGAGAGACCACTAGGGTTTTCAAGCCTGACTTCTATGGATTCAGAAGAAGCTTGATTGCTAATGGAAGAAAGAGAGATCTACTCTATGAGAAAGCTTATCTACTGCAAATAAGGAAAATCACTGAAATCCTATGCTAAAAACACACCCCTCTCTAACTAACTGTTGAGAAACTATTCTTTACAAAATGCCAAACCAACATGTATCAAATGCTATTATCTAAAGCATGGAAATTCAAGACATCAAACATCACTATTGTGCATGTAAAGGACTGAAATAAATATGTTTTTTTCCTTTTATTCTTTTTCTAGAAAGTCAAGTGTAAACCCTAATCTATTTTGGTGATGTGTTGGGTTGTTTAGCAATGATGGTAGATGGTTGGGAGGTTTAGGAGATGATTGGGAGGTTTGGGAGACCCTTGGGTGACCTAGTGTGGCTTCCTAGAGGTTTTCCCTCAATTCAGCCTCAAAACAGGCCACTATAGGAAAACTTCCAAGATGTACTAGAAACCTTTAGGATTCCCTGTATTTCTACAGGATACAGTCGAGAGCAAAAATATGGTTGTTGGAGGTGATGGAAGGATTAGCTAAGGTGGTGGATGGGTGGAATGGAGTGAGAAAATGCTCAGGATCACTCAGAACTCAATACCAAGGTTAGGAGATGGTTGGACTCGCTCAACATGCTTGGAGGAATTTCTATGTAAAATGATCAGATTGGGGAAGGTATTGGTGAAAGCAAGGAATGATTATGGATGGATGAAGTTGGAAGGTGGTTTCCTGTTATGAGATACCTTTTGATTTCTGAAGCACCTACTCTACATCAAACATTTAGAATCGCCACAAAGTCATGTAAACAAGAAGAATTTTAACAAGCTAGAAAAGCAAAATTTATTGAACTAGTTGTCTACTTCATGCATGAGGAAGATTGTTGAATAAAATGGAATCATGGATGAGATCTACTGAAAGACTAAACATGGAAGATATGGAAACTAAATCCTACACTTGAAAAAATGATCAAATGCTAGTTTAGGTGTACCAAATTCTAAATCTTATAAGGAAATGGAAATCTGTCTTTTTGGGGCTGCTTGAGGGTCTTTTCCTCAAATCATGATCCCTGAGGGAAGAGGTGAGGCCAAGACACATACTGATAGCTTTTTGGTGCTCCTTTTATCTCTTCTAACCTGCTACTAAATTAAAGCACAACTGGAAGCAAACTAATAAACAACTAATCAAATCCATAGTACTTGCAATGGAATACTTCTAGAGACAATTTAACCATGAACCTATGAAACTAATCTAAGCATACAGATACAAGAAGAGGAGCCTTTGCTAATAGGGTTGGGCCCTAACCCAAGAGCTTCAGCCCTCTAAGGTAACTCAGTGCTGGATCAAGGAAAATGTCATTTTCATTATCAAAATAGAAAATTACATCAATGTCTTCCACAAGTTTGGCACTCGAAAATAACTAGTGTTTTTACAACAAAAATTTGAATCCTAATCAGGCTCTAGGCCTCTCTACTTATACAATTGAAGTCTCCAATGAATTCGTTAAATATAGGGAGGCTCGGCTCCCAAACTCGAGATGAACTAACTCTTTTTCTATCACTTTCTTGGCTACCTTTTGATCTTCATGACTTGGCTGCTTGCACTCCGAGCTGGTGTGATTAATGGAGGAATATTCGAATGGGGGAGGAGTAAATGAGGAGGATTTACCTCCTACAATATCTCTCCCTTGTCCCATTTTAGTTTCAAACCTTAGTCTTGCCAAAATTCCTTGATTTTCTCTTCCAAACCTGCATTCAATGCATATTAGTCCACTAGGCATAATATCTCACTTTAACTCATCTCATTAAACAAAATATAATCAAAACATGTAATAAGTTGTGAGAAGAGTTGATTTGACTAATCTAGGAGGTGAATTAAGGCCCATATAATTACCCAATGATGAGGCTCATCATCACCCCCTACTGAAAGTGTTGCTCATCCTCTGAGCAACTCAATCAATATCCATGTCTTTCATAGCTCTAGTGGCCTCCCTAACATCCCATGCCTCTGTTGTGGTTTCTTCTTCTTGTGCATAGAATCTTTCCTTATTTTATACCTCCTCCCACTACCTTCTTTCTTCCTATTCCTTCCTTCCTTCTAACATCCCCAAGAGAAATGGGGGACTGAGTTTCAGGCCAATCTAATTGACTTTAAGCCTTTAGATGGCTTGCTTGTACATAGTTGTCATGTTCAGTGCTTCTCTCATCCTTTGAGGAGAGTGGTACTCTCTGATCTTCAAACTGTATGGCAATGTATTCCATATCCTTAGGCAAGCTTGCATGCTGTCATCCCCTAATAATCTGAACATGTCTTCAAAATGTGTAATTGCTTGCTCTTGGGCAGCAAGATACCTGGGTGAAAGTTGAGGATCATTTGCAATTAAATTATGTGTACTGATGAGTGCCATTGGATTGGACTGCTCAGCTCTGATCATAAGAGGCTTTGTTTGTTCTCTTTCCAATACCTTCTTCATTTCTACAGCCCTTGCTTCCTCATGGTTCATCCATGATGCCAAAGCCATCAACTGTAAATCCCCTAGCTTTGCATTAGGGTCCCATACATTCATGTCTGTCAAGGCCATGTTATGAAAATAAAACTCAGACATCTTGGCCCTATCTTCCAATGTGCTTTGATCACAAAGATCAATGAATTGTCTATAATCCTGGAATGGCATAGTGCCTCTTTGTGCTAGGGTCTTGATTTGGAACTGCAACCATTGTTCCTTAAGGTATAATGCATAGGAATTAGCTAGCATCCTGCAGTGGATTGCTTCCAAAGAGAGACTGGCCATGGATTCCAATTGATTTTCTCTTTCTTGCAGTTGTCCTTTCAACCATGTATTTTCTACCTCTAACTAATTTTTCATGATGGCCTCTCTATCCCTCAAGCTACTTAGCTCTCTGCCCATCTCTTTGAGATTTTCTTCCATGTGACCAATTTCCTCCACTCCCTTGGACTTGGCAATCTACATCCATCTATGATTTCTAGTTCTCTCTTTCTCAAGCTCAAAGAATAATGGAATGGCAAAATTTTATGGAATGACCCTGCCCCCCCCCAATAAATCTGTAGTAGGAGTCAAGGTTAGGTTGAGGACTAGGCTCCTCTAGCTCTGGGTCCTCTCTCTTTGTTTCTGGCTGCTTACTTCTTTCCTCATCCAATTTTTGAGTTTCTTGTAGGTTTAGCAGAGTTTCTTGTAGGACTGCCTCTGCTTCCTATAGGTCCTATTGTGTATCTTGTAGGATGCTATTTCCTTTGGATGAGGTAGACCTGGTTACAGGCCTTCTCACATAGGTGATAGGAGACTTAGGGGAGGTTTGGGCTGAGGATCCTTCTTCTTGAGTTTTTATAGGAGGATCCATCTTCTCCTGCTGTTTAGGTGAGTCCTCAATAACAATGGGAACCTTTGTTGGAGTTTGGGGTTTTCCCTACCTTATCCTTGTGCTTTTCCTTGTTCTGAAGTATAAGGGGGTCTGCCTCTGTCTTTTGCCTTTTTGTTTGATAGGGGTGCTAAGGGAAGTGAGGGCAGCTGCTGCCTCTCTCTCAGTGGGTTCTGGAGACACCCTAGGTGACTCCTTCTTTTCTTCTGCCTCCTCTTTTCCATTTCCCTTTTCCTCTATGTTTTTCCCCTCTTCTTCTCCTTCTAGATCCTCATCTTGTTTATCAGTTTCCTCCTTGACATCTTCCTTTGTTTCTTCATCACCTTCCTTCTCTTTCTCCTCTTCTTCCTCCTCATCTATCTCATATTCATCCCTCTCTGCTTCTTCTCCATCTGTTTTAGTTTCTTCCTCATCTTTTTCACTAACAGTAGGACTAATGTCATATGTGAGGGCTTTGATATCCTCCTCTATCTGTATGTCTCTGAAAATTGCCCATTGGATAGGAATTCTGAGGTTGTGGAGGGCATCTTCTATAATGATTCTAATTAACCCATGGTGGGATAATTGTTGGTGGTTTCCCTCCTGTACCTTTATGCTTGTATATATCAATGATTGCAGAAGGAAGTATGCTATGCTCAGCCTGTGGTGAGGAGGTGTTTCTGCTCCAAACCTCAATTCTTCAAGAAGCCTAAAGTGATACCCATAAACCACACTATACCTACCTTCACATGATATGTATTTAATAAGGTGGTAGCTTACCTCATTCCAGGGGTATGGTAGGCTTGTTCTCCTTACTCCATTCTTGTCCTCAATGGGCTCTTCTCCCTCTAGAAAGAACTTCTTCTTGGAAATCTAGCTATCTCCCTTGTCTTCCTTTCTCCAAGGCACTCCTAGGGGAAGTGTGGTAATCCTGCTTATGAGTTCAGGGGTGAGCTCTATGGAGAGGCCTCTCACCACAACAGTGGCATGGGCTCTGGTCAGTGGAATGAGGGAGAGAGCAAACTCTCGGGCCACTCCATCATCATACCCCCTTAATTTCTCAAAATATCCCATCCAATTATCCCTAGATTACTAACAGGGCAGGGTGTTGGTGGATTCTCATAGTGTTAATGGGCTCCCTTTTATTAAAACCCCCTGTCATTTCGGCTGGTGAATTTTAAGGAGCAGAGATGGTTGATAGAAATTTTAATGCATAAGTAAATGGTGTTGAAATAATTGTGGAGTCAATTCCCTTACACAACTACCAAATTCACTCAAACTAGGAGATTTTTTGAGCAATTCACATGGAAAAAGGGAAGTAAATACATAGCCTACCTCCTCATGGTGTTTGTTGTGGCCAACCCCTGTGTATCCCCTTCTAAAACTACTCTCGGCCAATCCTGTAGACTGTCTCTGTATCCTGTAGGATTCCTATGTGATCCTGTAGGATTTCCTATGTAATCCTGTAGGAAGTCCTGTGCAGGAGAAAGGTGGAATTTCTCTTTTGTAGGTTGCCTGGGTATGAGAGCGACTTTGCTAGAGTGAGCCTCGAGGAGATGAATGCATGAGTGCATGGGGATCAATGATTATTTCCTCTTATGGTCGAGTTGAGTGAGGTGGTGTGCTGGCAGCGGAGGTACATTTTCTATTTTTGGACCGTTGGTCCCCACTACCACCTCATCATTCCCCTCTCCTCATAATCAACTCCCAGTTCATGCCTTTGTAGACTTAATTGATTTTGTCCTTCTCCTCTCCTTTTTGACTTGACTGTTGCCACGTGTGGGAGGACCAACTATTTTGTCTTTGTCGACTGAACGAAGGTGGCCAAGTTAACTGGCCACCTTTCACTTATAAACCAACTCGCTCACAACCTTTACATTTTTTTGACTACATAATGCAAATGAGAGAGTGAAGCGAGATACTTAGCTGTTGTGATAATACCTTGCTACAGTTTGTTGAAGACATGAGGTGCTTGTTGTGTTTTGGTTGCATGTTATTTTTCCTTCCTTTTTTATTGCTCTTTGATGATTCCTTTGATGTGCAGGTAACCGGTGTTGAAGTTATCGTGTTGTTACTACTCTAGAGCTTCTTCTGCCCTTGGATTTTCATGTTGGAATCTTGTTGCTACTCGTGATTTTTATTTTGTGGGATAGGTTGCTACAGGATTTCCTACAAGATGTCATGTAGCTGCTTCTCCCTCTGAAATTTTAATCATACACTCTGTTGGGATTTTGAAGATGATGACATGGATAGAGAGGAGGTCTAGGAGTGTGAATAATGAGGAATACACTCAAGTGTTGTTCCCTTGTGCCATTTTCTTTCAGTTTTTTTCTCTGCATTTTCTCTTGAGGATTATTGAAAAAAAAAATTGAAAACTAGTTTTTTATGATGAATGCAGGGGCGATCAAGGTGGAGAGAGGTATGGTAATGAAGTGGTGATGTAGGGATGTTATTTTTTTGACATGGCAGGTCATTTTCTCGCCCTAGGGTCACTTCTTGTAGGATTTCGAGCCACTATAATTCCTACAAGATCATCCTGTAGGTTTTCAGGGGATCCTGTAGAAAACACAGTCCCCTTGTAAACTGAAGCAAAGGAGTGAAAAAAATGAAAGAAATGGTGGAGTGATGAATGATGATGGGTGGAAAAATAAAAGTGTGAGTGAAATAGGTCCCTTTTTTACTCTCCTTTGTTCTCTGATCATCCTCCTACTGACCTACAAACATAAATTTTTCATGATTTTTCTCTTTTTTTTCTTTTTTATTTTTTTTTCTTCTTGAAGACAACTAGTCTGCCTCTAAGAGGTTTTCATTCTAGTTGTTTTCCCTGGGTGCCTCAAGAGAGGTTTTCACCCAGGGATCTTTTTATTTCCTTTTTTATTTTTTCTTTTTGACACCATTGGGCCGCCCCAAGAGGTTTTCAGCCCACTAGTGGGACTCAGGCGCCTCATGGAGGTTTTCACCTAAGTCCTTATTTTTCTTTTTTTTTCTCTTAGTGATTTGATGAGGCAGGAGCTAAAACTTGCTCCACCACCATCACTATTTTATTGATACCATCAATGAAATCTTGCTTTGACAATGGCCTCTTGTAAACTTTCAGTCTGTGCCCATTAACAAGTAAAGGAATGGCCTTTGCATCTATGGTTCTGATCTACATTGAACCATTATCATGACATCTCTCTATAACATAAGGCCCCAACCATCTTGTCCTTAACTTTCCCTTAAAGTCTTTATATATGGAATCATATAACAAGGCCCAATCACCTTCTTGAAATTGCTTATCCTTGATGTTCTTATCGTGCCAGATCTTCCTCTGAAGTTGAGTTACCTCTGTGTGTAGGAGGGCCTGCATTTTGAATTCATCTAAACCATTCAACTAAAGCAATCTCTCTTGTTGTGCACTACTAAGATCTAGATCTAGTTGGGTTGCCATCCTCAATGTGTTATACTCAAACTCAATGGACAGCAGGGCCTTTTTCCCATAGACCAGCTCATAGGGTGTGAATCCAGTGGTGGTATTCCAAGTGGTATTATAGGCCCAGGTGGCCTCAACTAGTCTATTTGCCCAATCTTTCCTGTTGTTGCTAACCACTTTGGTCAAGATGCTTTCCAGTGCTCTGTTGGTCACCTCCACTTTCCCATTATCTTATGGTTGATAGGGAGTGGATGTCCTATGCTTTATCTTGTGCTGGCTGAGCAAGTCTTCAATCATGTTGGAGGTAAACTGGTTGCCTTGATCAGTGACCAGTTCTCTAGGGTACCCAAATTTGTAAAATACATTCTCCCTTAAGAACTCAGCCACCTTCTCCTCTGTTGCTGCCTTAATTGCCTTGGTTTCAGCCCACTTAGTCAGATAGTCAGTGCACACAATGATATACTTCTTTTGCTTGGAAGGAGGGTCAATAGGTCCAATGAAGTCCATGCCCCACTTGTCAAATGGCTCAAAAGTCACTTGAGGTTGCAGAGGCATTTCATCTCTTGGAGTGGGCTTTCCCATCCTTTGGCACTGATCACATTGACTAATATATCTTTTCACATCCTGATGAAGAGTGGGCCAATAATACCGAGCTTGTAACACTTTAAATGTTGTCCTCTTCGCTGCAAAGTGACCTCCACAAGGCCCATCATGGAAGGTCAGAAGGATGTCAAAGACTTCCTCATCCCTGACACATCTTCTCATAATTTGATTTGGGCCAAATTTGAAGAGGTTTCCCCCAATCCAAGTGAAGGGGTCACTCTTCCTCGCAATATTGATTTTCTCTTTGGAGGACAGATTCAGTGGGAACTGTGCAGATACCAAATAGTTTGCTATGTCAGCAAACCATGGAGAGAGAACTGAAATGGAAAATAAGTGCTCATCCGATAAGTGATTATCAAACATTCCCTCTTCACCTGCAAGCAAAGTTAATCTAGACAAAAAGTATGCAACAACATTTTCCTTGCCAGGCTTATCAACAATAGTTAGATCAAACTGTTGTAATAAAAGTAACCATCTAATAATCCAGGCATTCACATCAGGTTTATTCATTAAATATTTGATTGCAGCATGGTCAGTGTGTACAAATGTTTGATAGCCTGTAATATAATGCCTAAATTTGTTCAATGAATGCACAATAGCTAGGAGCTCCTTTTCGGTCACTGTGTAGTTCAGTTCGGCCTTTGATAGATTCTTACTGATAAAGTAAATGGCATAAGGAAATTTCTCATCTATCTGGCCTAGGGATACTCCTATGGCTTTATGTGAGGCATCAACATGAATATGAAAAGGAAGGGCCCAATTTTGGCCTTGGAGAATCGGTTCAATGGTTAACTTGTCCTTCAGGGTGTCCAGGGCCTCTTGACAGCTTTTTGACCATACAAACTCAGAGTCTTTGGCCAATAACCCAAATAAAGGAGAAGCCAACTTGCTGAATTCTTTTATAAACCTTCGGTAGTATCCAGCTAACCCTAGGAAACTTCTGACATCTCTTTGCTTTTGTGGAGGTGGGACCCTTTGGATGATACTATTTTGTTTGGTTCCACTGCAGTCCTTGTTGATATATTGATTGACCTAGCACAGTCCCTGCAATCATCAAGAATTCACATTTCTCGGGACTGAGAGACAGGTTCATTTCAATGCATTTGTGTAGAACCTTACCTAATTTGGACAAAGCCTCCTCGAAATCACCCGCATAAGTTGTGAAATCATCCATATAGATTTCTACCACATCATGGACTAACTCAGCAAAGATACTCAGGACTGCTCTCTGAAAAGTGGCAGGAGCATTGCATAGGCCAAAAGAAAGGACCCTATAGGTGAAAGTACCCCAAGGAGAAGTGAAGGTGGTTTTATCCTCGTCTTTTGGGCTGATCTGGATTTGATTGTACTGTTGAACCCATCTAGGAAAGAGAAAATCTTTTTCCCTACCAGGCCATCTAGTACTTGGTTGATGAAAGGTAGAGTGAAATGGTCCTTATTTATGGCTTTGTTTAACTCCCTGTAATCAAGACAAATCCTCCACTTACCATTTTTCTTTGGAACCAACAATAAAGGAGAGACCCACTCACTATCTAAGATAGGGTAAATGAATCCTGCATCTAACATTTTTTGCAGTTCTTCTTTGACTATATATTTAAGAGTTGGATTCATCCTCCTTTGGGGTTGTCGGACTGGCTTGCAACCTTCCTTGATATAAATATGGTGAGTACACACTGAGGGGTGCACTCCCTTCATTTCTTGGTAACTCCAAGCAAAGGCATCCAAGTGTTCCTTTAGCATGTTGCACAAATTTTCTTCTTGGAGAACAGAAAGAGATGGATTGATTTTCAAAGTTCTCTCAGGACCGAATTCTATGGTTTTGACATGGATAGGGTTGGAATTGGCTAAGCATAGATCCACTTGATGGTTTTTTTGGGTTTCCTTTACTACTTCCTCTAAGGACAATGTACTGGGGGTTGGACTTTGGAGTATGTGTTCGATCAAATCATCTTCATCCTGTTGTCCCCCTCCCATGGTTGTTTCTAAGGTATAGAGTTGGGTGGAATAAACTTCATCTTCCTCCTCCTCTTCCAACCACAAAGGTAAGTCATGTTCTAGAGATGGTTGAGCAGAGGGTATAGGACTAACTGCTTGGACATGTGCCCATTCTTGATGGTCATATTTCCAACTCTACAGCTAATGTAAGCATCAGAAGTGGCTAACCAGGGCCTCCCAAGGATGAGAGGGTAACCAGTAAGCTTAGCCTTAGGTTGGAGAACTAGGAAATCTACAGGGTATTCCCAAGAATCAATGGAGACCATCACATCCTCCATAATCCCCTCAGGGGTCACTGTGGAGCGGTCTGCAAGTTGCAGAATTGTTTTGGTCTTCCTCAATGAACCTTGGAGGTTGATCTTGAGCATGGTGTTCTTGGTGATCACATTAATGGCAGCCCTAAGATTGATCAAAGTGTGTGGAACAATGGTGCCATTGATGTGCACATCTACTACAGGGCTTCCAGGGTCCAAATACTTTGGACAAATTACCTGCCCCAACATTAAGTCGGACAGTTGTCCAATGACATTAATGGTAGGGGCATCTATTTTTCGCCTCCCTGGATGCTTGAAGCACTTCTCCTTAATCAACTTGTTGTAAATAGGTACATCCTTGATAGCTTGGAGAAGTGGAATTTTGACACATAGGTTTTTCAATTCTCCCAGAAGTTCAGTCTCTTCTAGGGTAGGTTGGGGTGGTTGGGTTAATCTCTTAGAAAGGGTGGTGGATTCAGTTTAGGCACTCTTTCCTCTCTTTCTTCCTCAGCCTCCCTGGGTGGAGGTAGAGGTTGGTTGTCCAAGAGTACTCTCCTAGATCTCAGGTTGATTTCCTAAATCTCCATAGCATACGCTGGATATGATGTCTCTCCATTGTATACTTGTTGTGCCTGTCTATTGTTTGGGTTCAGATTTGGTTGGGCAGGCATATGGGGTTTTTTAGGTGGAGTAGAGTATAAAATTTGTGGTTGGGCAGGTGGTGAAGACAATAAAGCTGAAACATTGTTGTATTGGGGCCTCCACCCCTGGGGCGGTGCATTCCATTGAGATTGTGGCGGAGCATATGGTTGAAATGGTTGATTGGATAGCTGGGAATGATATTGAGGTGCAAAGGACCAAGGAGGAGGTGTAGACCAGGAAAAATGAGCAAGGGGTCCCCAAAAAGGTATGGATGTGGTCTGGTTGGGGTTGTAATATGCATGGGATGACCCTTGCATGCCCTGCTGGTATGGCCTAAGACTATGAGGTCTCCTTTGGTTTATGTAGAAGAGCTGCTCAATGACCCCTTCAACTCCTTGATATACAGCTTTGAGTCCAGGTAAAGAGGGGCACTTGTCTGTGGAGTGGTTTTCTTCACAGACTAAGCAAATTTCAATAGAATTCAATGGACATTCATTCCTAGGATGCCTCCTGGTGCATCTAGGACAAAAAATGGCCAAGGCTCTCTCTGCTTCCTCCTACTTTCTCTTAATGTGCATAGTGTCCATCTGCAGGGCAAGGGTTTGCAACATCTCACTTTTGAAATCCTCCAGCATATTTCCAATTTCACCCTTGATGGATGAATTGGAAGAGGATGGATTGACCATAGGTTGACTACCCCTACCCTTTTTCTTGGCTTCCCTAGAATGGTTTCTAAAGACAGTATTGATATCCTCATAGGGTAACTGGTAGATATCCCCTCCTGCTAACAAGTGTAGGGTATCCAAAAGGTCTTCCCTTACTCCTCTAAGCAGGACCAGCTTCAATGACTCAGGGTCAAGTGTGCACCTGGCCCTTTTGTAGCTAAGTTGGAATCTTTCTTCATAATCCTCTAAGGACTCATCATTTCCTAAGGTCATCCTAAAAATTTCCTCTTTAGTGTATTTAGACCTAAATTAGTCCCTAAAATTGTTGTTGAAGGCTTGCTACTTCTGAGCCCAAGTTGTAATGTTATCACTAGGTAAACCCATGAACCACCACAAAGTTGCACCATTGAGAGTGGATGCAAATAGTTTCAACTTTTGCTCATCATTTGTATAGTCATAGGTTCGGCATATGATAGAAAACTCAAATAAGAAAGTGTATGGATCTTCTGTGATCAGGCCATGGAAATGAGGAAGGGAAGAGGGGCTTATATTTTTCATCTTTAGTATCCCCATTGGTTTCCCTGATGAGGAAGGAACCCTCAACTCTTTCCCTATTTCCCCTGTCATTTATGTTTTCATCCATAGGTTCAGTAGGAATGGGTTCTCCTTCTTCTTATTCCCTTGTAGGTTCTTCAAATATGTCTGGTTTCTCACCTAAGGGTTCCTCCAATTCACAGCCACCGAAGAAGAGGGAAGGTTGGCTGTTGGAAGCAGTGGGGGTATTTGGAAAAAAATTCCCTAAGTTATCCCTATTCCTACGAGGCATGAAAAGAAATGTTTTTGTTTGGTTTTGTGATTTTTTCAAACTTTGAAAGTGATTACAGAATTGAAATTGCAGACTGAATGAAAACTACTGATTGAATGAAAAGATTAACTACTTGATTGAAATCTAACTTGCAGAATGGAAAGGAAAGCAAAGAATGTAGAATGAAAAGGAAGCAAACTAAATTACTTTTGCAGAAATGAAACTAAGAGCAGAATATTAGAAACAAGAAATAGAAGAAAGAAAGTAGTAATCACATAGTACTCAGACACCTCCCCGGAAATGGCACCAAAAAGTGATGAGCACCAGTATTGCAGCAAGAATGCTACAACTCCTGGAGCTACCAGCTTTACTTTATCAACCCGGGGTTCGTACAAACTTGGAGGTGACAGTGCTATATACACAAGTACAAGTGATGGTTCTGCCTTTTGTCACTATTTAGCTGGCGAGAGACCACTAGGGTTTTCAAGCCAGAATTCTATGGATTCAAAAGAAGCTTGATTTTTGATGAAAGAAAGAGATATCTACTCTAGGAGAAAGCTTATCTACTGCAAATAAGGAAAATGACTGAAATCCTATGCTAAAAACACACCCTTCTCTAACTAACTGCTAAGAAACTATGCTTTACAAAAATTCCAAACCAACATGTATGAAATGCTACTATCTAAAGCATGGAAGTTCAAGACATCAAACATCACTACTATGCATGTAAAGGACTAAAATAAATATGTTTTGTTCTTTTTATTCTTTTTCTAGAAAGTCAAGTGTAAACCCTAATCTCTTTTGGTGATGTGGCAGGTGGTTTAGCGATGATGGTGGATGGTTGGGAGGTTTAGGAGATGATTGGGAGGTTTGGGAGACCCTTGGGTGACCTGGTGTGGCTTCCTAGAGGTTTTCCCTCAATTCAGCCTCAAAACAGGCCACTACAGGAAAACCTACAAGATGTACTAGAAACCTACAGGATTCCCTGTATTTCTACAGGATATAGCCGAGAGAAAAACGATGGTTGCTGGAGGTGATGTAAGGCTTAGGTAATGTGGTGGATGGGTGGAATGGAGTGAGAAAATGATCAGGATCACTCATAACTTAATACAAAGGTTAGGAGATGGTTGGATTCGCTCAACATGCGTGGAGGAATTTCTATGTAAAATGATCAGATTGGTGAAGGCATTGGTGAAAGCAAGGAATCATTATGGATGGATGAAGTTGGAAGGTGGTTGCCTGCTATGAGATCCCTTTTGATTTTTGAAGCACCTGCTCTGCATCAAACATTTAGAATTGCCACAAAGTCATGTAAACAAGAAGAATTTTAACAAGCTAGAAAAGCAGAATTTAATGAACTAGTTGTCTACTTCATGCATGAGGAAAATTGCTGAATAAAATGGAATCATGGATGAGATATACTGAAAGAATGAATATGGAAGAGATGGAAACTAAATCCTACACTTGCAAAAATGATCAAATGCTATTTTAAGTACAACAAACTCTAAATCTTATGAGGAAATGGAAATCTGTCTTTTTGGGGCTGCTTAAGGGTCTTTTCCTCAAATCATGATCCCTGAGGGAAGAGGTGAGGCCAAGACACTTACTAATAGCTTTGTGGTGCTCCTTTTATCTCTTCTAACCTACTATTGAAGTAAAGCACAAATGGAAGCAAACTAATAAACAACTAATCAAATCCACAGTACTTGCAATGAAATACTTCTAGAGACAATTTAACCATGAATCTATGAAACTAAACTAAGAATACAGATACAAGAAGATAAGTCTTTGTTGCTAGGGTTGGGCCCTAACCCAAGAGCTTCAACCCTCTAAGTTAACTCAGTGCTGGATCAAGAAAAAGCTCATTTTCATTATCAAAATAGAAAATTACATCAATGTCTTCCACAAGTCTGGAGCTCGAAAATAACTAGTGTTTTTACAACAAAAATTCGAATCCTAATGAGGCTCTATGCCTCTCTACTTATACAATTGGAGTCTCCAATGGCTTCCTTAAATCTAGGGTGGCTCGGTTCCCAAACTCGAGATGAACTAACTCTTTGTCTATCACTTGTCGGCTGCCTTTTGATCTTCATGACTTGGTTGCTTGCACTCCCAGCTGGTGTGATTAATGGAGGAATATTTGAATGTGGGGGAGGAGTAAATGAGGAGGATTTACCTCCTACAATCTCTCTCCCTTGTCCCATTCAAGTTTCAAACCTTAGTCTTGCCAAAATTCCTTGATTTTCTCTTCCAAACTTGCATTCAATGCATATTAATCCACTAGGCATAATATCTCACTTTAACTCATCTCGTTAAACAAAATATAATTAAAACATGTAATAAGTTGTGAGAAGAGTTGATTTGAATAAGCTAGGAGGTGAATTAAGGCCCATATAATTACCCAATGATGAGGCTCATCAATGGTTTTTTCTCTTCAACTGCTTTCTGTAATTTACCCTTCGAGGCCATTTTGACTAGGGGGGGATGGGAAAACTGACTCAATTATGAGATGAATGAAAGAGAAACACAGTGATAGAAGAAATCAGAGTTTGCAGGATAATCGCTTCAGGCAAAAAAGTAATAAACGGTAAGTTCATAATGTATTTATAATTTGGATTGATTAATTACAGTTTAACACTAACTATAGGAAATTTATGATAGACGGGTGGGGATTAATTATCCAACGGGACTGAAAATGGATAAGGTAAATTTGCAATGGGACCAGAGCATATAGCGCAATGGATTAATGACGTGGAAACTTTTGAGTGGATGAGGGGTAACGGATGGGTGATGTGGCACGCGGGAATGGTTGACTGTTTGAAGATTGAGAACTGCTGGGGGGATTTCGCGGGGGCGGGGGGGGAGGCGGTTTGTGGTTTTTCACTTGGGGGATCTGAAATGCTATGGGGTTGACGCATAATGAAAATTGGCCGCCATTAAAACATCTTTTTAGACCCCCCCCCACCCCCACACATTAATGGGAAATAGCTGAGGGGGGTCCGAAATGATACCTCCGCCGATGATCTGGGTGGCGTTAATCCTGTATGTCAAAAGGTGATGGGCGCTTATCACACGTCGATTTGATGTTTTGTCTTTTTCTGACTTTGGATAAAGTTATGTGCGCTTTGATTATTACAAATGTCAAACTTTATAATAAAAGGAAATTAAACTCTAATTAAGAACTTAACCTTTATTAACAAAATTTAACAAACTTTAATGGCGCATTTAAACAAGTTGCCTCAAATTTATTTCTTTTTCAACTAAAGCAATTATTTTTTCTTTCTTTGCTTGCCTAACATTTTATTTATTTTTCCTTCCTTTTTTAGGGAAATCTAACCTATCATTTTCTTTGATATGGACATCATAATAAATATTCCTAACATTTTATTTTATGTTTTGTTTTGTCCATATTCTAACTTAGCATTTTAATATATTTTCATTTTTCATTTTTGTTAATATGCTAACTTATCAAAACCAAAAATGCTACAACAAGTGACTTAAGGAAAATTGTCATAACTTTCTCTATGAGCATTGGATTTGAAATTTGTAAAACATTACTGAAATTTAGCTTTTCGTGTATCATTTTTAGGGCCGAAGGTCGAAACAGTGACACATGGCACTCCATACAAGTTCACTCTATTGAACCAGTCTATAGTCAAGTCATCGTGGGAGATTGGGCATAACTCTTTCTTGAATAATCTAATCTAGGTTTGACTTGTGGGGTTGGAGAGAAGATTCAAAAGGATACTACAGGATGAAATTTTAGACCTTGGAGATCATAAATTACAGATATACAACAACTTCAATATCGAGCTCCTAAATAACAAGAAAAAGGTGTGTATTTTTTTAATTTTGCATAAATTTTGTTTGAAAAATGAGTTGGATATCACTATTTTGTTCTAAAATTCCTCCCAACAAAATATTTATACACCCATTAAGCCCTCAAAAATATATACTATGACTCAAGAAGAGGAAGAATTACAACATGATAAATCAAAATTACGGGACCAAGTGCAACAAATTTCACTCTCACAAAGAGCAACCAAAGATGAAATAAAAGGGGACATGGATGGTTTTAAAATAGAAATATAAGGTGACATGAATGGTTTAAAAGCATATATGTAAGCAATGATGAATGCTAACATGGAAGGATTGACAAAGTTGTTGCAAGAAAGGCTTCCCAAAGGTGACAAGATAATCCATGAAAATCATGATGAGGACAAAAGGAATATGAATTATGATTTAGAGACTCCAATGTTGGGTTTAAGACTCGCCACATTCCAAAGATAAATATGAGGAAGTTTGATGGCAGGGATCCGGTAACTTGGATACTACAGATGTAGCAATATTTTGATCTCCATGATGTGCAACACCCACAAAAGGTACGAATTGCATATTTATATTTAGAACCCAATCAATCTATATGGTATTGATGCCTTTATTCTCGTAAACCACTTGTCACTTGGTAAATTTTTATGGAAGAAATGATAGCACATTATGAGGATACAGAGCGCAACGCCTTCTTTAGCCAAGTGTTAAATTTGAAACAAAAGGGTTCAATGGCGGAGCACATTGAGGACTTTCAAAAATTGAATATCATGGTAACTGATATTCCAAAGGAGCATAGGATCAATGTCTTCATAGGTACTTTGAAGGATAGCATCCAACATGGGTTTTGCCTTTGGGAACATGATTCATTGGAGAAGGCATTCATGGTGGCAATAAAAGTAGAAAGAAAAAGTATGACAACAAGGAAGTCTATCACTCACAACTTTAAAGCTGGAAGTGTTGTTGCTCCTAGCCTTCCACAACCTACAAGGTTGACACCACAACAATTGTAGGATAAAAGAGCAAAAGGGCCATGTTACAGTTGTGATAGGAAATACACTAAAGGTCATAAGTGTGCTGAGAAGAGACTATTCTACATAGATTGTAAAGAGGAGGAAGAAAAGGAACAATAAACATCAAAAGAGGAGGATATACACCAAGAATCAACCCCAAAGAAAGAAGAAATGAATCCCACTGTATCTTGTAATGCAATGGAAATAATTACCACTCCTCAAACTCTCAAGATAAAAGGATATATCATGAAGAAAAAGGTAATAGTGTTGATTAATTCGGGTAGTACCCATAATTTTATTCATTGTAAGATAGTCAAGGAATTGAACTGATTCCTATATCTAGCACCAGAGTGTTAAGTGATGGTTGCAAATGGAGGAACTATAAATTTCTCTAGAAAGTGCCAGAATATTAAGATAACCATGGGGGAATATGTATTGAATAGTCCAATTCTTTCCATTCCAATGGGTGGTGTTGATGTTGTACTAGGAGTCCAATGGTTACAATCTTTGGGGACGATAGCTTTTAATTTTCCATAAATTTTCTTGAAGTTTTTTAGGAAGGAAAGGAAGTTGAATTAAGGGGTATTGCAGGGAAACCAAGAAAGGTAATCATCTCTAATTGCATGAAAAAACTTCTAAAGAAATAACAACGGGGCATAATTGCACAATTATGCTCACTAGAGTTTCAAACATCGAAATCATCGATTTCTCCATATCTCCAAAAAATCTTGGACAATCATTCCAAGGTATTTGAGACTCCCAAAGGCCTCCCACCTATTCATGATCATGATCATTCTATTCATTTGATTCCAAGAAGTGTTCCTCCAAACAGCATACCTTACATATACACTTATGCCCAAAAGAGCGAAATTGAACGTATGGTTGCAGAAATGTTAAAGGTTGGTATAATTCAACCTAGTCAAAGTTCTTCTCTGCTCCAATAGTATTGGTGCACAAGAAAGATGGATAATGGCGTATGTGTCTGGATTAAAGGGAGCTCAAAAAGCTCACTATTAGAGATAAATTCTCATTCCTGTCATTGATGAATTGTTGGATGAATTAAATGGATTAATTTTCACCAAGTTGGATCTTCATTCAGGATATCATCAAATTAGAATGAAGACTATAGACATCCTGAAAACAGCATTCAGAACTCATGAGGGTCATTATGAATTTTTGGTCATGCCTTTTTTCCTTACTAATGCACCTTACACATTTCAAGGTTTGATGAATTTTATTTTCAAACACTTCCTTAGAAAATTTTTGTTAGTATTTTTTAATGATATACTAATCTAAAACAAGTCCTAGAAGGATAATGTTGCAAGGTTCTCAAACTATTGGAGGATAAAGAATTATATACCAAAACCTTCAAATGTTTCTTTGGATTACAAGAGGTGGAATATTTGGGTCATATTGTATCTCATGAGAGTGTTAAGGTAGACCCTAACAAAATTAAAGTCATTAAGGAATGGAAAATCCCCAAAACCATAAAGCATCTTCAAGGATTTCTCAGGTTGACAGGGTATTATCGCAAGTTTGTTAAGAATTATGGGAGAATAGCAGCACCTCTAACAACATTACTGAAGAAAGATGCATTTTCTTGGACTCCAGAAGCAACTAACACCTTTGAACATCTTAAAGAGGTAATGTGCCAAGCACTGGTCTTAGCTACGCCAGACTTCACAAAAATATTTATTGTGGAATGTGATGCCTCAGGAAATGGAATTGGTGTTGTTTTAATGCAAGAAGGAAGACCCATTTCTTTTTAAAGTTGTTCAATCAAACGAAATTATTTATACAAACCTATTTATGAGAAGGAAATGTTAGCAATACCACATGCACTAAAGCAATGGAGGCCTTACCTAATGGGAAGACACTTCAAGGTAAAAAAGGATCATGATAATTTTAAGAACTTTTTGGAACAAAGATTATCTTCATAAGAGCAGCAAAAATGGGTCACTAAAATTTTGGGTTATGACTTTGAAATCTTCTACAAAAAAGGGAAGCAAAATGTTGTTGCAGATGCACTCTCAAGAACAAATGAGGATGTGGAAGCATTGCTTTGTGTTGTTTCAATTATCCAACCTAAATGGATAAACGAAGCAAGGGATGAATGGAAGAATGACTAAGAGGTGTGGAAACTCATTCAAAGTTGTAACAAGATCCCAGTACATCTGATACATTTAGATGGAAAAATGATTCATTATGGTACAGAGATCGTTTATATCTTTGTAATAATTTTGAACTCAAGCAAAATATTCTTTTGGAATTGCACACCTCCCCCTTTGGAGGGCACTCAATATTTTTAAAAACTTACCATAGGGTCAAGAATGAATTTTTTGGGATGGCCTTAATGTTGATATTCAGAGGTTTGTGGTAGAATGTTTGGTTTGCCAACAAAATAAAGTTGAGACAATTAAGACCCTATTACAACCTTTAGCCATTCCAAGTCAACATTGGGAGGAGGTCTCAATGGATTTTATCACATTTTTACCCAAGTTTCAAGGAAAGAGTGTCATCATGGTCGTAGTTGATAGAATTACCAAGTATGCACACTTTTGTGCATTATTTCATCCTTTTAAAGTTAGTACAGTTTATACTGCATTTATGGAGACAATTTAAAAGCTACAAGGAAACCCAAAGATTATTGTAAGTGACAGAGATCCCATTTTCACTTGAAATTTTTGGATGGAATTATTTTCTTGTATTGGTACTCAATTAGCTCATAACTCATCTTATAATCCTCAATCTGGCGAGAAAACTGAGATAGTGAACAAATGTTTGGAAGGATATCTTCGTTGCTTTATATCTGATAAACAAACACAATGGGTCAAGTGGTTACCTCTGGTTGAATGGTGGTATAACACTTCCTTCCATATTGTAGCAAAAATGACCCCATTTATGGAACTTTATGGATATCATCCACCATCCATAACATCATCTTTAAGAGAAGATCACATCGATCATCAACAACAATTTATCCAACTCTTAAAGGATAACCTCACCCTGGCACAGAATCAAATGAAACAGCAAGCAGATCAACATCGCTGTGAAAGAAGTTATGATGTAGGCGACTGGGTATTTTTACAACTACAACCATACAAAAAAATGCCCCTCAAGGAAGATAAGAAGGATAATAAATTATCACCCAAGTACTATGGTTTTTACAAGGTGTTGTAAAATATTGGTACTATGGCATACAAAGTGGAGTTGCCTACATCTTCTCAAGTACACCCATTTTTCCAAGATTCATGCTTAAAGAAGGTTATCGGTGACATGCTCCTAGTTCAAATAGTGTTTCCAAAACTTGACATAGAAGGAAAAATCATATTTGAGCCTAAAGTAGTCAAGGAAACAAGAACCCGGCAGTGAATTGATTAATTTCAGAGTATCTCATTAAGTGGAATAACTTATCTACTAAATATTCCACATGGGAGGATGATAATTTTATACAGAAGCATCCGCAACTACTCAAGCGCTGATGACAACACTTTTTTGAATGAGAGGGGTGTTGGAAATACTAAGAGGATGGTGAATCAATATTTATTTTCAATTTTTATTTTTACCAGTTAGGTTCTTCACAATTTAATCAGAGAAATGCATAATAATGATTTTATTAAGTATATAAAAGATTGAGTACAATAAATGATGATTGTTTTCCAAGCACCAAATAAGACTTTAGTGAGGTTCCAACCTCTAGGGATTCGACCCTATACTTTTCAAGGCTCAAACCTTGGGTTTAAAGGCACCAACCCCTAGGACACCAATCCTTTTGTCTTCTTTTAATATAGAATGTGTGATGTACTTACATGAGTATCCTTGACAAATTTCTTCACTATTCCATAAATACTTGAGATTTAATTTTACTCTTCATTGTGCGTTGTCCATTATTAGACTTATTGCTACAAAATCAGTTCATAATACCATAGCCCAGCTATATCTCAAGTTCCAAGCCATTGTACAAATAGGTCATTGCGCTTTATTGCACCATAGACAATCCACCACTGTCTGAGAAGAGTGTACAAGTCTTAATCCAAAATATTGTACCACAATTTGAGCAATGTTGGAGGCTAAAGGCTGAGTCACTGTGTTAATGAAGGCACAGTTAGGATATTCAATTTACTGTGATTAAGGCTCAGTCAAGATTCACCATAGTCTGAGCCAAGAGATCATGTCACAGTCACAAATCCAAGCCACAAGAAGAATCAAGCAAGGAGATCACACCACAGGAAAATGCACTGCAGGTTTGAGTATGTCAGAGTTGCTGGTCTAAGTATATCAGAGTTGCAGGTCTGAAAACCACAGTTGCAGATCTGAAAATCAGGGTATAGTCTGAGCTCTCCAAATTTCCCAAAGTCTGAGATAAAGCCATGGGTCTGAGAATGATATTGCTCCCACGGATTCAGGTCTTATCTTTTGTCCTTTAGATGTGAACTACTTGGTCCTTCACCAAGTAGCTTCAAGCTGTTGTCCAGGTGTAAGACCCCTGTCTGAGTTAGAAAAACAGCTCTTGTTCAAGTTTTGAGCTTCTCTTCCTCTTATTTTTTAGGTTCTCCTTCCTTAGAGCTGACATGAGTAGGCCAGTATAGGTCAGCTCATTGTCCAGAATAATTTTCTTAACTTAAAAAATTCATATATCCCAAACTATTTGGAGTTTCGGGCCAAGTAAGAGCTCATTAGAAAGGAAAAATTATGCCCTAAAAGATGGTTTAGGTATCAAATTTAGAGGTTGAATCTAAGGTAGTTAAAAACATTTTTTTAATGTGATTGGTCATTAATTAGTGCAGAATTGGAGGTAGGACAGAGTGGCTTCATGGACAGTAAGGTCATTTGGAAATGTAAGGCTTCATGGTGACATTTACTAGGAGAGCTTAATAATATATATTTCATCAATGACAATCATTGACCAACAATCTCCCCCGTTGTCATTGATGGAAATATTTCTCCATTCTCTCCCCCTTTCACATCAATGGAAAATGGGGTGCCCAATTACTCCCCCTATCAAATTGTTTCATTTGTCATGTGGCTCCCCCTGACATGTCACTCCTTTTGTGAAGATGGTTATTTAATGGGATGTAATAGAAATAACCCCCATCTTTTGGTGAAGATGTTCAAATTCATGGAAGAGGTTTTGTAAAGATATCTGCAATTTCCTCTTTTGTATTGATGTATTCCAACTTGATGTTTTTTTCAACTTGTTCATGGAGGAAGTGATATTTGATTGGAATATGTTTGGTCTTTGAGTGCATTATTGGATTCTTTGAGAGACTGATGGCACTAGTGTTGTCACAATAGATGGTGATTGGTTGTTTAGTTTCTATGTTGACATCCTTCAAAGCTTCCTTCATCCATAATATCTATGTACAGCAATCTACAACAGCTATATATTCAGCTTCAGTTGTGGAAAGAGATATAAATGATTTCTTTTTGCTTAGCCAAGATACTATACAATCTCCCATGAAGAATGCATTTATGCTGGTATTTTTTCGATCGTCCATGCTTCATCCCAATCAACATTGGTGTAAATTTTCACTAGAAGGGTTGTGATTTTGGGATACCAAAGACCAAAGTCAGGAGTTCCTTTCAAGTATCTAAGAATTCTTTTCACAACCAACAAATGGGATTGTTTAGGAGTTGATTGAAATCTTCCCACCATTCCTACTACTTGCATAATGTCGAGTCTTGTAGCAGTTAAGTATAGGAGAGCTCCAATTATTGACCTGTAAAGAGTTGCATCTATCGAGGGGGATTCATCATCTTTTCTTAATTTGTAGTTTGTGGTCATCAGTGTGCTCATAGGTGCACAATCTTCCATCCCATATCTTTTAAGCATGTCTTTAAGATATTTTTCTTGAGATATGAACATGCCTGTTGTGGTTTGAGATACTTGTAGTCCAAGGAAGTAAGATAACTCACCAATCATCGACATTCTGAAATATTTTGACATATTTTGAGAAAACTCATGGCTCATCTCATCATCATTGCTAGCAAAAATCAAATCATCAACATAGACAAGAGTGACTAGTAATTTATCCTCGTCCATCTTCATGTAGAGATTACTTCCTGCCACCCCCTTTTTGAAGCCTTGTTGTTGTATATAGTGATCCAATCTTGCGTACCAAGCTCTAGGAGCTTGTTTCAACCCATATAATGCCTTTTTCAACTTACATACAAAGTCTTTTCCTTCTGCTAGATCAAACCCTTCTGGTTGCTCCATGTAGACTTCTTCCTTGAGTTCCCCATTCAGAAATGTTGATTTTACATCCATTTGATAGACTTTGAATCCTTTTGAGAAAGAAAATGCAAAGAACATCCTTTTATCTTCTATATGAGCTATCGATGCAAAGGTTTTTTCAAATTCGATTCCTTCAATTTGTGAATAACCTTTACAAACAAGCCTTGCCTTATTTTTGATGATTTTTCCATCTTCATTCATTTTGTTTTTGAACACCCACTTGGTTCCAATTATATTTTTATCCTTTGGACAAGGTACCAACTCCCATGTCTCATTCTTCTCGATTTGAGACATTTCTTCTTCCATGGCTTCCACCCAATGAGGATCCTTACTTGCTTGAGTAAAAGTTAATGGTTGATCATAGATAGGAGAGAAACATCATCTTTCCTTAGTGTACTTGTCATCCTTCTTCGGTTTGTATTCCCTCATCTACATTGCCAACAATCTACTCTTTCGAATGATGTTTTTGGAGGAATTTCTTTTTGAAGGGGTTTGAGATGATTCTTTTTGTTTTTCTTGATCTTTTTCCTCTTTTGCTGACTCTTCTTCTTTGAATTCTTCAAGGATAGGATATTCTTCATGGACTTCACTTTCTTTTTCTGGAAGGGCTTCGTTAATTTTTACATCAATGCTTTCTACTACTTTTTGTAGTTGATTATTGTAGCATTTGTAAACTTTACTTCTTATAGAAAATCCAAGAAGCATTCCTTCATCGACCTAAGAATCAAATTTTCCTGGTGAGTCATCATTGATCTTCATAAAACGTTTTCTTCAAAATATTCTAAAGTATTTTACGAAAGCAGGCCTCTCTTTCCATAGTTTGCATGGTGTCTTGTTGTTATTTTTCCTTAGTTGAGTTCGATTCAAGGTATAAATTGTTGTCCTGACTGCTTCTTTCCAAAACTTGGGCTGCAAATCAACCGATGGTAGAATTGTTCTTGCCATCTCTTGTATAGTTCGGTTTATTCTTTCTACTACTCCATTTATTTTGGAGTTCTAGCAACAGAGAGCTCTCTCTTGATTCCATGTACTTTACAAAATTCATCAAATTATTTGAAGTAAATTCTCCTCCTCTATTTGTTCTAAGGCATTTAATCTTTGATTCTTTCTCATTTTCTACTAAAACTTTAAAAAAATTGAAACATTCAAAAGCTTCGGATTTGAATTTTATAAAGTATACCCACATCATTCTAGTATAGTCATCAAAAAATAAAGAAAAATACCTTTCGCCTTGTAGAGCTACAGTTTTGGTTGGTCCACATAAATCTGCATGTATGATCTCCAAAGGTTTTGATGTAGATAAATCCTTAGTCTTGAAACTATTCTTGTTTGTTTTCCATGTTGACATGGTCCACAAACAACTTGATCCGGCTTGATAATTTTGGAATGTCCCTGACTGCATTTGTTTCGCTAATATTGATCAAGTTATCAAATCTTATATGTCCCAATCGTTTGTGCCATAGCCAACTTTCATCTGCTCAACTTACATAACATTTATCTTCTTGAATTTTGTTCAAAATGTATACATTATCTGGTGTTCTTATTCCTTTAGCTATAATTTCACCTAAGGAGGAGCTCCTTATCTCACAATATTTCATACTAAAGACAACCTTTTGTCCTCGATCACAAAGTTGGTTCACACTCAAAATATTGTGCTTGAGCCCTTCCACCAACAATGCATTTTGGGCTTCTCCTTTTCCATTGATGAGAAGAACAGATCATTTTCTAGCTATCTTGGTCGATCCACTTCCAAAAGACACATTTCCATCTTTCTTGATTAAGGAGGTAAATTTCTTTCAGTCACCTGACATATGTCTTGAACATCCATTGTCTACAAACCATTGATTTTCATCACTATGAGAACATAGGGCTAGGCCACATTTATCAATAGTGGGTTCATCCTTTTCTAGATATTCATTTTTGAATGGACAATTTTGTTCTTCATGACCATAATCATTACATAATGAGAAACTTGGATCATACTTAGCCAAAGGATCAAAAGAGTTGTAAGTCTTGATTTGTCCTTGTTCTTTGAGGCCAAGTTCCTTGCTTTGTTGATTCAATATTTCTTGAAGCATTATATTTACGAGCCTTGCAATGCTTGGCTTGATGACCAAAGTTTTTACAATAAAAACAATAACCAAGAAAGATTGTTTGGTAACTATTAGAATAGCCTTGACTTGAGGCAGAATTATTCCTTGGAGTTGTCCATCCTTCATTCCTTGGATTGATAAAGGTGAACTTTTGTTCTTGGTGTGATGACTTCTCTTATTTTGGATGGTTGGAAAGAATGTCAACGTAACTTCTTTGGATTTCCTTATTCACATTCTCTTTTGTACTTGATTATTCTCCTTTGAAGCCAATCCCAGATTTGTCATATTGATGTCTTTGAGCATTAAGAATGTTATCAAGTGTTTGAGAGCTTTGCCAACTTCTTTTAACTTGATCCAATTCTTTTCTTAGTGAAACAATTTCAGTTTCACATTTTTTCTAAATCTCTTGTTTCTCTTTTAGTTTATTGTTCAATAAATCTTCCCTCCTTTCTGCTTCCTCCTTTTCTACTTTGAGAGAAATAATATTCTTTCATAATTTCCCAGTTTCTTCAATGGAACCCATTAGTAACTCATCCACATTTCCTTCGCATTCTTGTTCGGAGTCATCATCATTTGTAAATGCCATGAATAATACTTCTCTACTTCCAACATAGTCATTTTCCTCATCTGACTCATCATCATTTCTTTTGTGAAAAGTGATATTTTTAGTTGATTTCCTTTTGGTGATCACAAATTCATCTTCATCAGAATCGTCTTGTTTGGAGAAGAAGTTCTTCTTGTTAAAACCTTTCTTTTTTAACATCCCTTTTTTATATTCCTCCTCATCATCACTATCATATTTATGAGGACATTTTGCAGCATAGTGACATATCCTTCCACATTTAAAACAAATGAGAGGATACTTACCTCTTAGCTTGGATCATTTTCTTAGATTTCATACAAACTGTGCAAATTCAGATTCAGTATCAGAGTTATCACTACTGGTATTCTAGTTCTTCCCCTTCTTTTTTGATTTTGAAGCTTTGAATGTTGCTTCCTTGGAATTTGGGATCCCTTTTCTCATTTCATAAGCAATGAGAATTCCATGAAGTTCATCCATTTTTAAAGTATCCAAATCCTTAATTTCTTTTATGGCACTTACCTTGGAGTCAAACCTATCTGGAAGAGATCTCAAGTCCTTTTGAACAATTGTTCTTTCTTCAATATTTTCTTCTCAAATTTTAAGTGAATTGATGACTTCAGCTACTCGGAGAAAGAATGATGCAATGTCTTCTTCGTCATCCATTTTAAGACTCTCAAATTGCCTTCTATGAGTTTGGAGCTTTGCCTTCTTAACTTTGGAGTCCCTGTCATATAAAGCAATGAGTTTGTTCCACATTTGTTTTGCAGAATCACAGCCCATGTCAATTGTGAATTCAAAGTCAGTAATTCCACTAGTTATGGAATTTAAAGCTTTGGTATTTACAATGTAAGCTTTCCTTCCATCTTGATCAGTCGAAAGAGTGGGAGGAGTTTTGTACTCATCCAAAACATATTTCCATACTTCAAGTCCAAGAGACATTAAATAGTAGGACATCCACTTCTTCCAAAAACCAAAGTTTGCACCATCAAACAACGGAATCTTTCCTGTCATTTCCTAATTCTTCATTGTGACTATGAATCCTTCTTCCAGCGATTAAGCTGATAATGAAGAAGCTGGCTTTCATACCAATTGTTGGAAATACTGAGAGGAAGGTGAATCAGTATTTCTTTTCAATTGTTATTTTTACCAGTTATATTCTTCACAATTTAATCAGAGAAATGTATAATAATGATTTTATTAAGTATAGAAAAGATTGAGTACAATAAATGATGATTGTTTTCCAAGCACCAACTTGGACTTTAGTGAGGCTCCAACCTCTAGGGATTTGACCCTATTCTTTTCAAGGCTCCAACCTTGGGTTTAGAGGCACCAACCCCTAGGACACCAATCCTTTTGTCTTATTTTAATAGAGAATGTGTGATGTACTTACATGAATATCCTTGAAGACTTCTTCACTATTCCATAAATACTTGAGATTGACTTTTACTCTTCACTGTACCTTGTCCACCATTAGACTTGCTGCTGCAAACTCAGTTCATAATACCATAGCCCAACTATATCTCAAGTTCCAAGCCACTGTACAAACAGGTCATTGCGCTTTACTGCACCATAGACAATCCACCACTGTTACCACTGTCTGAGAAGAGTGTACAAGTCTTAATCCAAAATATTGTACCACAGTTTGAGCAATGTTGGAGGCTAAAGGCCGAGTCACTGTGTTAATGAAGGCACAGTTAGGATATTCAATTTACTGTGATTAAGGCTCAGTCAAGATTCACCATAGTCTGAGCCAAGAGATCATGTCACAGTCACAAATCCAAGCCACAGGAAGAATCAAGCAAGGAGATCACACCACAGGAAGATCACACCACAGGAAAATGCACTGCAGGTTCACATATGTCAGATTTGCAGGTCCAAGTATATCAAAGTTGCATGTCTAAAAATCAGAGTTGCAGGTCTGAAAATCAAAGTATAGTCCAAGCTCTCGAGAAGATAGTTATGTCCTAAAGTCTGAGATAAAGCCACATGTCCGAGAATGATATTGCTCCCATAGCTTCAGGTATTGTCTTTTATCCTTGAGATGTGAACTATTTTCTCCTTCACCGAGTATCTTCAAGTTGTTTTCCAAGTGTAAGACCCCTGTCTGAGTTAGAAAGACAACTTTTGTTCAAGTTCTGAGCTTCTTTTCCTCTTATTTTTTAGGTTCTCCTTCCTTAGAGTTCACGAGATGTGAACTATTTCTCATTGTTCTGTGTTTGATGATCGAATTGATGAATGAAGAGTGAGTACGTATGCCTAATATATAGTGTTTATGTCTCTACAAATAGGCCGACATGAGTAGGCCAATATAGGTCGGCTCATTGTCCAGAATAATATTCTTAACTTAAAAAATTCATATCTCCCAAACTATTTGGAGTTTTGGGCCAAGTAAGAGCTCATTGGAAAGGAAAAATTATGCTTTAAAAGATGGTATAAGTATCAAATTGAGAGGTTGCCTCTAAGGTAGTGAAAAAAAATAAATAAATAAATAAAATAAAATAAAAATGTGATTGGTCATTAATTAATGCAGAATTGGAGGTAGGACAAAGTGGCTTCATGGAGAGTAAGGTCATTTGGAAAGGTAAGGTTTAATGGTGACATTTACTAGGAGAGCTCAACAATATATATTTCATTAATGACAATTATTGACCAACAAGGGGCATGTTAGGTCCCTACAATACTAGTGTATTCCCCGTATTGTTATTGTTAGTGTAGCCCCCTATTGTTATTGGTGTGATCATGTATCCCCCATGTTGCTATTGTTGTGCCCCATAAAAAGCCCACTATTGTTATTATTTGCCCTTACATTATGCAGGCTCTAATTATATTGTGACCCCTTAGACTCCTATATATACCAAGGAGGTCTTATCATTTGTATCATTCAAGAATTGTTCATTTATGTAATGTAATGGAGGTTTCCCCCTCGAAGAGGATAATTTTTAAGTCGTTGATTTATCTTTTCTCTGAGCTAGTTGCATAACACTTTCAGCCTGAATTGACCCTGGTTAACCCTTCCTGAAATCGAACTTATGCTGCAGATGTTGCCTCACATATGATTAAAATAGGTTCATATGTTGCCTCAAAACAGGCCAAAAAAGTGCCTAATGAGGGGGTCGAAACAGTGCCTCATGAGAGGGTTAAAACAGTGCCTCAATAGAGGGCCAAATTTGACCCTTAGGAAATGCCCACAGATTAGCTCAGAATCTACCTCAGGGAGGTTGAAATATGACCCCAAATTTTCCTCAGAATAGCTCGCAACCAGTCTTGCAAAATTCCTTGAAATAATCCTCAAGGAGTCTAGTGAATCACCATAAAGGAATAGATCAGTAAAGCCCAAAAACCCTTAGAACATATATCCTCCTTCCTTAGATATGTGTTTTTCCCTGACCTCAAAGAATAGCCAACAAGATTACTTGAGATAAGCGTGAGAAATTTTGATACCTTTTAACAGGAATCGATGCCCTTATTTATACATAAAGAAGGGGGTCTCAAACGGAGGTCGACTGGCCCTTAAAGCATGGATTTGAGTTGATAAAGAATCCAAAATTAACTTTTTAAATTCAACTTTTGACTTAGTCGACCTATGCTCATCTTATGAAATGATTTCATAATGAAAAAATTCCTCATTTGACACCATTTTTCAAAATATAATTTTTTCTTTTGAGGGTTGACTTGGACAACACACTAACAACCAAGAGCCACATAATTAATCCAATTTTTCCTTAAATATTAATGCCAATTTTTTGACCAGTCAAAAAGTTTTTTTATCATTCATTTTGAGCACCATGACCACAAATTCGGGACTTCAACTTCGAGAGAGCATATCTCCTCAACGGTGAGGAGTTACAAGATTTACCGCATATGGATGGAAATGGCTTGACAAGAGCTATCCAACCATCATACCATTTTGCCCCATAACATGATCCATTGTATCCTTAAACCTCGTACAATGTTGGATATTGATGATGATCTTCATCAAACCTTCCATCAGTCGATTCTTCCTTGAGACAACCTTCACACTCCTCACATAAATGACAACTATGCTTTGACATCAATGAAAACGTGACCAACAATTGCACCAATGTTTGTAACTCTTAATTATTCCAAACAATTTCAAACATATTCCTTGGCATGTTGCCTATTTTATTGGTGACAAAGTTTGATAGTTTGTGACTTGGCTTGTGCAAGACCAAAGAGTTTGTTAGTGTAAATATTTTATACTAAAGTCACCTAGATGAAGAATAGATATAACTACTTGTGAACGCAAAAAAATACAAAGTAATCCCATATAAGCATTAGAGAAATAATTTCATTTATACATTCATTTTCTTTTGTATTGGATTCATGACTCCATATTATTCCAGAGAATTTTTTATATTTTCCTTTGCATATTGTTTATTCCCTGTATTGCCGAAAAAATTTAACAATTTGTGACTTGGCCCATATTGTTGAAAGTTGTAACTAGTTTTTGTTTGGACCATGACTTGATGTAATTATTATTGTACTTGTCAAAAGAAAGAAAAAGAAAATAGATTTTGTAAAAGAAAAATTATTTTAAATGGGTTTCTTGCCCATTTGTCTCTTGCCTTAGGCCAAAGCACCCATTTAGTGCTCTACGGTTTTGTATAAAATTCAAAATCAAATTCATAATGTAAAGTCCCTTGGAGAGCTCATGTATCAAAGCAAAGAAATGTATTTTTATGTAATAAAAGAGTCTAGGAACCACCAAATGGCTCAAGTTGGCTAGCTCATGATGTTGGCCTAAAAGAGGCATGTGCACCCACTCAAAAAGCTATATAAAGAGAGAAATTTGACCTCCATTAGACACACAATTTGTTGAAGAAAGTGTAACTAGGTTCGGTCTTCATATTGAATAAGTAATTATGTAATGAAGAAATAAAGATGATGAAATGTATTTTTGCAAAGCTTGCCTCATGAGTTTCATAAGCAAGAAGTTTTTATAGGTCAAAGACTTCTTCTTGATGTCTTTAGGGATTTTTCATCTAGTCATAAATATATTTTAGAGTCATGTATATGAAGTATTGTTACACTTGAAAAAGGGCAATTTATTGAAGTAATTGTATGCTCCAAGACCTTGTCAAGAAGCTCCATAAAAGTCAGCTCAAATATGATTAAACGTACCCCTTGATGAAGTCGGCCTACCCACAGAAGTTAAGTCGACCTAGAAGAGGGAGACAGTCCCTATATAAAGGAGGAACTGCGTCCTCATTTGGAGATCAGATTCGGTCAAGCTCTGAGATCAAGTGCGAGGAAAAGTCAGTGTTCTGATGCATTAGGAAGAGGCAATTCAACGAAGAACAAAAAGAAGTATAGTGCAGTGATAAGGGCATTATATTTTGGGTATGTACTCACCTCAGATCTCTGAGATAGGCAGAGGTTTACTTCAGGAACAGACAGTAAAGAAGTCTGCTATCTAGTGTTGGAAAGAATTACGAAAAAGGAAAGACCATACCGCAAGAATTAAGGGACTGCGAAGTATGAGAAAGAGAGACAATAGTAGTCTTTGTTTTGATCTCAGAAATTCCTAAAAGAGACCGAAAATATACACAGCGAGAAGGAAGGTTTCCACAGTGAGAAAGATAACTTGACACGGTGTATCAAGTGTGTACAAAAAGGATCGAAAAGGAATCTCTAGAAGGCTGAGTTTAAATCTAAGGAAGGTTAGAAAGAAGCTTATGGTAAAGGGCTATTAGACTAGGGACCGAATTTCCCTAGTCGTGGTGCAAAGCAGTGCAGAAAGGAAGATCAGCATAAGGTGACTAAGAAGAGCAGTGACAAGGTCTTGGAAGCATATTGAAGTCAAGGGTCTAGGGTTTTTCATTTGTTAATTGAAGCTTCAATAAGAGAAATTTGCATAAGGGTTTTCCTCTCTAGAGGAGAGAGGTTTTTCCCTGGCTGAAAGTCAACATCTTGTGTTATTTTCTCTTTTGTTATTTGGTAACTATTTACTGAAGTAAGAAAACTCACACTAATAACAATAAGAGAAGATTGTGTCAACAAAAAAAGTAAAAATTACTTCACAAATTGTTATAATTGTTAGAAGAATCTCACTATACATAGATGCCCTAGATTCTTCAACAAGGTATCAGAGCTAAGGTGACACATCAAGGAAGGGCATCTCAAGAACACATAGAAGATTGAAGCATAAAGAACAAGAAGCTAGGCTGAAGCATTAGATCTAAAAGCAAGGGTTCCAGATCCATTAAGAAGGATTACTATCCTGGGAACTGTTAGGATATTCCGACACATACGAAATAGTTAAGTACAACTTGGTCTAGTATAGAGTTAGGTATAGAGTTAGGTAAAGTGTGTTTCTTTACTATGTACATTTTGTAACTTACAATCCGGCAGTCACGATATGTAGTGATCCGACAGTTCATTCTCTCCTCTGTATTACCGACACTTGATCCGTGGCTTAACACCCGATTGGTCCATGATCTCTATTTAAAGAGCATGGAGGGTCATTTGTAAGGTAATCTGTCTATGAGAGAAGCATATAGAAATTTTCATTCTTTTATTAATAAATTGCCTGAAGTGGCCGCGTTGGCTCAGGCCGTGGACTGTTTCCCTCTTTGAGGGTTTTAACCACGTCAAAATACTGGTGTATTGATCTGTGATCTGTTTGTGAGCGGTGTCCTTTGGTGTTCTCTCTGAGGAACTTACCCTGTAAATTCCTACAGGAACATTGAAAGAAGAAAAGTCTTCCATCCAAAGGCATCTACAAGAAGATTCATCCAAGAAAGAGCATACATCAAAGATTCTTTACCTTCAAAAGGAAATCACTCCAGAAGGCCTCTACACATTGGGAAGTCATCATCAGCAAGCAATCTCTCACATGAAAGAAGCAGTTTGAAGATCTATAATATCCCAGAAGACAAATCATCAAATCTTCAAGCAACAAGACCTCTTCATCACCAACACTCTCAAATAAGTATTCGTATGTCCTCTTTTGAACATATCATAATGTTTTTTTGCAAGGAAACCAGCAAATTGGTTGGGACTACTAATTTCCTTGCATGGAAAAAGAGGATTGGCCTACTTCTCAAAGAAAATGAACTTTTGGACTACATCAAAGGAAGTGTTACTATTACTGCTAAGGAACAAACTCAAGCATGAAACAAGGGCTCAAAGGATTCTGATAGAATCCATCAAGGACCCTCTCATTCCTTATGTTTCCAAACTTGAAACGTCTAAAGAAATCTATAAAAAGTTGGTGGAGCTATTCTCAGATAGTATAGATGGAGAAGTGATATCATTGCGTAATGAATTGTATAAGATGAAGATATCCAAGGAAGAAGGAATAGCTCCCTACCTCATGAAAATATCTAAGATGAGAGATCAACTACAAGAGCTAGGAGAAGTTATGTCTGACAAAGAAATGACTATTATGGTACTTAATGCACTACCTGAGGAATGGGGCAACTTCACATCAAGTATATATGACAAGAAGGAACCTACCCCACTAAATGAACTTTGGTCTCTATGCAAAATTGAAGAAACTCTACTCAAAGCCAAGGATGATGTGGGATGAAAGAAGCAGGCATTTGATGTTATGGCCAAGAGAAAAGGAAAACTTAGCAAGGTTGGTCCATAGAGAAAGGGAAAAAGAGATATGTCTAAAATCCAATGCTTTGGCTGTCATGAGTATGGACACTATAAGAGGGATTATCCTAAGTTCAAGAAGGAAAATAATAAGAGGAAATGAGAAGAAGCCCACATTACCCAAGAAGTGAAAGAAGACAATAAGAAGCTGAAGAAGGAAGCTCCTCCGGATCTCTACTATGACTGAGATCAACTTCTTCACATAAGACTTCTTTAAAGGTTTTGGGTATCATAGGAACATGTAGAAGTAGGATAGAATACATGGGTTATGAAAATGGCATCTTCAGGAATATAGGAGCATTATGTAGAGATAGCTCAGATAAAGATATTCATGTAGGAAGGATGTAGCCATCGAATGACCTCATCAATGCAAAAAGGAATGATCATGAAGAATCATCTTAGAAGGCCACTATCATCAACAAGAAGGAACATTTGCAGAATGAGGACTATAAGGATCCTCCGGTGGAATCTTCAATAGAAGATTTATGGTTTCAGAAAAGGAAGATGTCTTGATGGGAATCCCACTTATGGGGATTCAAGAAAGGATGATAAGTAGGCAGAGAAAGATGTAGCAAAGCAAAGAAGATTGAGATGATCTCAATCAAGGAAGTTGTCAAAGGAAGCTGAAATGATCAAGGAAAGAACCAAGATGAGGTATGTATGCATCTATGTTTTCAGTTTAAAAGTCATGTCATCATATGTGTTAATGAGCATGAGGAATGGCTCTAAAAGCATGGTCAAGAATAGGAAGATCTTTTACATTAAGAATGTGCTCAAAGGCATGATTCACACATTGATAGAGGTCAACATGAGAAATGTCCTCATAAGAAGTATGAGGTGTTTGACTAAGCAACCTATAAAGAAGCATATGGGAAAAAGAGATCAAGGATAAAAAGGACACCATGGACACAAGGAATCAACATCCGATAAGATTTGTTGAAGGCATATCCCGGAAGAAGGCACGAGAATTCTAAGGAAGAAAAAGATCAAAGAACCCTTGACACCTAGAAAGGCCTTAGAGATGTGAAAATGCAGGATGCTAATGATTCAAGCCAACAATAAGTCATGATGGAAAGTCATCTCGTAAGGTACTATTTGATTTAATGCTATGCTTTGATTTCTTGAATAATGTCTAGATAGGTCCATGGAGGGCTACTGGAACAAACGTTGTAAGTATAAGTACAACTAGCATTCATGTGGTGGATGGAAATTCCAGAAAGAAGCATGATGAGAAAGAAGTAGCTCTATGACGAAGGTTCCATATATGTATCAAGAAGGCCACTTTCCATGGAGAAAGGACTAACATGACAAACTAGGAAGGAAAGTTATTGATCGTTGATGCCCTACAAAGAAGAAGCTTGACTAAATTTCATGACATCAAGGAAAGAAAGTGATCAAGCAGCGGAAGAACCCACAAGAAGAAGTTTTTGATGGACAAGGAGAGTCCCTAGTTGAGAGGGAGCTCTGAAAAGTCCCTAATTAAGAGGGAGCTTGGGCAAGTTCCTGGTCAAAGGGATCTTGGGTACTTATTTCACATGAATGGGAATATATTCCCTAGTCAAGAGGGAGAGATAGACACAACATTCTTGTCTTCACTTGGGAAGAAATAATGGAAGGATTGGGTAATCATCTAGCATCCGATGCTCTTTGAGGATGTGTAGGGCATCCAAGGTAAGAGTAGGCAAGAGGACAGATATTCTTTGAAGGTTGGGAACCCAAGATAAGAATAGTCCAAGAAGGTCATACTCAGTGAACACCAATGTGGGTATGTACCTTGAGAGACAATGATGAAGGTGTCTATAGTCATTGGTCTCGGCAACATTGTGCTCTGATCTAATGAGAGATAGAGTTGTCATTAAAGGCCTTGTTGTGGAAACAATGTTGGTTTCTATGATGCTAGAACAAATGGATTACCAATTTGATTTCTCTTATGTGAATTATTCATATTGACAATGCCCAAACACCTTGAAATGACTTATGAATACCTCCCTAGTTAAGAGGGAGTGTTGAAGAAAGTGTAACTAGGTTCAGTCTTCATATTGACTAAGTAATTATGTAATGAAGAGACAAAGATGATAAAATGTATTTTTGTAAAGCTTGCCTCATGGGTTTCATGAGCAAGAAGTTTTTATAGGTCAAAGACTTCTTCTTGATGTCTTTAGGGATTTGTCATCTAGTCATAAATATATTTTAGAGTCATGTATATGAAGTATTGTTACACTTGAAAAAGGGTAGTTTATTGAAGTAACTGTATGCTCCAAGACCTTGTCAAGAAGATCCATAAAATTCTGCTCAAATATGATTAATCTTGCCCCTTGATGAAGTAGGCCTACCCGTAGAAGTTAAGTCAACCTAGAAGAGGGAGACAGTCCCTATATAAAGGAGGAACTGCTTCTTCATTTGGAGATAGATTCGGTCAAGCTCTGAGATCAAGTGCGAGGAAGAGTCAGTGTTTTGGTGCATTAGAAAGAGGCAATTCTGTGAAGAACAAAAAGAAGTATATCGCAGTGACAAGGGCGTTACATTTTGGGTTTGTACCTACCTCGCATCTCTAAGATAGGTTGAGGTTTACTTCAAGAAAATATAGTAAAGAAGTTTGTTATCTAGTGCTGAAAAGAATTACGAAAAAGGAAAGACCATACCACAAGTAGTAAGTGACTGCGAAGTATGAGAAAGAGAGACAATATTAGTCTTTGTTTGATCTCAAAAATTCCTAGACGAGACCGAAAATATACACATCGAGAAGGAAGGTTTCCACAGTGAGAAAGAGAACTTGACATGGTGTATCAAGTGCGCACAAAAAGGATCAAAAAGGAATCTCTAGAAGGTTGAGTTTAAATCCAAGGAAGGCTGGAAAGAAGCTTATGGTAAAGGGCTATTAGACTAGGAACCGAGTTTCCTTAATCTTGGTGCAAAGTATTGCAAAAAGGAAGATCAACATAAGGTGACTAAGAAGAGTAGTGACAAGGTCCTGGAAGCACACTGAAGTCAAGGGTCTAGGGTTTGGAATTTATCAAATGGAGCTCCTATAATGGAAATTCGCATAAGGGTTTTCCTCTCTAGGAGAGAGAGGTTTTACCCTGGCTGAGAGCTAACATCTTGTGTTCTTATCTCTTTTGTTTTTGGTAACTGTTTGATGAAGTAAGAAAACTCACACTAATAATAATAAGAGAAGATTGTGTCAATAAGAAAAGTAAAGAGTACTTCACAAATTGTTATCATCGTCAGAAGAATCTCACTATACATAGATGCCCTAGATTCTTCAACACAATCTTGGCATACATTTCTCTAATACAAGGCAAGTGAAAAGGTGTGAAGGAGCTAGAAGAAGGCAACGAAAAAGAAAGGAGGATTCGATCTTTATTTGCTTCCCTCACACATGCGAGTTTTCTTTGGAAGACCAAGGTTCCCACAGGTTTGAATTTTACAGAAATAGTGACAAATTCGTGAAGCAGATCTATTGGTGGTTAGCATGGTCTTTTGGTGAGTGGTCTTGTGTCTTGGTCTTGCAAGTCTTCATTTAAGATAATTCTATAAGAGAAATTTCTCTAGGTTTTCCCCTTGTGGGTTTTGCCCTAGTTTGGAGCCTATTTCTAGTGTTCTCTATGTTTGTGATCTTGTTTGGCAATTATCTTGATCATGTTAAAATGAAAATCATAATGATAATGATGAAGTATTAATATACCACAAGTAAATGTCAAGTTAAAGAGAAATCAATTGTAAAAGCCCTAAATTAGTCTGCCCTAGATTTCATAACACATACAAGATCAAAGAGGTTGCTCATCATAATACTTTACACTTAAGTCACCTAGACAAAGAATAGTTAGAGTTACTCATGAATGCCAAAATAGGATAGAAATAATAAGCTCATATATGTATTTGAGTACAAGTAGTTTAATTTTTGCATTCATTCTCTTTGGCATTGAGTTTATGCCATATTTTTTGAGCTACTATATGGATAAAACTTTAGGACTGAATGAATAAATAACGTGAGATTAAGGGATATGAAACATAAATCCATCCCACCACTATCACTTAGTAATGCAAGTGTAGATTTAGCTAGAATTCAAAGATTCCCAAATTCTCTAAAACTCTACAAGAGAGTAATCCCATGTGGATCCAAATTGTTATGACTTTCACCTTTAATATGCAAATTGGATAAAATGAACTTCAAGGAGAGCACTCTTACTAAGATGATCCTTAAACACCCTTGATATGGTCAAAACACACTTTAATGCATATCGAAACAAGAAAGAAGAAAGAATAATAAACCCTCATGCAAGAATGCCCTTGCATAAAGGAGACCGAATACACTTGAAAGTATGTAGTAAAGTGTTGCATTTACTGTTGATGAGGTCAACAATAATGAAGAGGGTCCCAACATAAGGGAAAGTCTTGCTTTAATAGTGATGACTATTATTAAAATGGTTGATCTTGACCCAACTGAAAATTTGAATATATAAAATTTATTTTGAAAGAGAATAAAGGGAAAGTCTTGCTTAAAATAACAACTACTATTAAAGAGTTTGATCTTGATCCATTTGAAAAATAAATATATAAAACTCATTTTGAGAGAGAAAGGGTCTTTGATGTGGAGAATTTATGTTGTGGAGAGGAGGTGTATCAAAGTTTTGGAGGCGGCTTGGAATGTGCACCCTCCCTAGAGAAGCCTCTAGGTGGCATTATGTAGACTTTTTAAACCATAAATAACCCTTCAATGACCCTCATGAAGAAGCACCCTAATTAGGGCTTGTTTAAAAATAGAACTTGTAAGGAGTGAATTTCATTAGAAAGGAGCGTGTGAACAATGTGAAAAGGAGCTAAGGGATTAGCTATCTATCTGGCTATAACAAAGAAGTCAAAGGCACTTAAGTGAGAATTATTTTTTTGTAGTTCCATAGATTTATCACTAAACTTATTCCTACAAAAATTGTTAGTCATCTTTGAAAAGTAATTATACTCCAATAAGAAGTGATAAGATTGAACCATAGCCCTCCTTGTTGCTTGTCATCATTGTTCAATAAATAGAATTTGTTATCATTTTTACATGTTAAAAAGTTGATATCATCTTTTTTTATTGTTCATGGTTGCATATGACCCAATGTCAGCTTCTACTTGTAGATAGGTATATCCTTGGTAAGGACCTCCTAATTACTATTTAATTTATATTATTTCAAAAAACATATCAAAAACTAATCTCTTAAAAGTTTACCATGTGTAAAAAATAACCAACCTAAAGTGAGATGATACTTTATTGCAACAACATTGAACAATCTTGCTAGAGTTACACTTTGCGAAAGGATTTTATAACATTTAAATACAAAATTGGAAGGTAACCAAGAGAACAAAATTTGCCAATCATAATAACACGATTGAAAGTCCAAGGGTTTTGAAAGTCTTAAAAGTCATATAAAGTGAATTATATTACTTCTTGTAAGTCCTCGTTCATTTTCGCCATTGCTGCATATTGATACTTTTTAGAATAAGGAATATATAACATTTAAATTGAAATTTTAGAAAGTGATAAGAGAGAATAAAATAATAATAATAATAATAAATAAATAAATAAATAAAAATAAAAATCCTCAAATAAATTATCATCTATTATCTCTTCATTAACACTTTAAAGTTACTCCACTTCATAAACCAGTGAATTTAACTCATTCCCCCTTCATGTGAATTTAACTCATTCTCCCTTTTAACTTACTCCACTTTATAAACATGTGAATTTAACTCATTCTAACATTCAAGGGTTAGGAGCACCTTAAAGTGAGTCTGCTATTTTCTTTAGGCCCTTAATTATTTTCATCATTTTTATGTGTCTTGCTTCAATCATAATATATATGCCCTCCTCCACGATATAGCCATTTCTACAATATGAACATCCTTGTGTATTATTTGGGTCATAATATATCCCCCGTTCCTCACCATTGTCTTAAATGAGCAACGAAAAGCTAGCCACGTTGTAAAATCATTCATCAATTTTCTCCCAACATTATTAGAAAGGTCCCAAAATACCACTCGAATAAGCCACTTAAGCTATCAAAAAGGACTTTTTTGACACCTAGTAAGCAAGTCACATATACAATATTGAATATTGGAGGGATTAAATGAGCTTTCCTTTTTACCAAATTCCATAAGTATTGCTGCATTTGCTAAAGCATCTTTGCAAAGAAATTGTACTACTATGTATGATTGATCGAGTCACATAACATTGAATATTGTATATTATGTGGTTGGATAGATTAAATGAACTATACTCTTTACCAGATTCCCCAAGTATTACTGCACCTGCTAAAGCATCTTCGCAAAGAAATATACCCCTACCTATGAATGATTGATCGACCATAGACTAGTAGCTATGAATTATGATCATAAATGCCATAAGAATATAGAAACATTTTTAAAAGATGATAATTGAGGGCTTGCCTTCTGATTCAAAGAATTTGGTGTATTACATGTTCCATAAATTTACTAATGCTCTGATAATATTTTTTACACAATACCATCCAAGAATCTACCAGTTACAAAAAGCAAATCCTCTTTTCAATTCTTTCATGCCACTATGAAGATACCAGGATGATTCATTTGGTTCATATATGTCTATCAGAATCCATCCATCATCAGGTCTTGTCATGCTTAATCGGTCTTTAACACAGTTAAAACCTGCATCATCCTCGTATCAAATGAAAAAATGTGAACCCCGGACCTAAAGTGACAACTTGCTCTATTGTAGCCTGCAACCTCGCAATCACATGCTCATTATCTTGACTTGCATAGCAGATTTTGCTTACCAAGAATCGTCTGGAAACTGTCTGTACTTTCAGCACCTTTGTTGCATTGATTCTAGCCAAATGGGAAAGAAATCCTTCCCTGGAACAGGGAGAATTTAGGTAAAATAGATTTGTAAGTACAATCAAACCATGATAATCTACTAGGAGAGATTAAAAAGAGGAAAGAAAGTCTCTTTGTCTAGATAAGTAAAGACATGCTTTCAAACATTCGAAGGCCCAGATCGAGAGAAAAAAATTCCACCCTTTACAAAATTTTCTCTTTCTATACCCCTTAAATGGCTTTTTTGGACTTTCCGAACACTTGCCCAAGTCCCAATTTTACATTAATTTAGAGCTATGGGCCACTTATTACAAGTCTAAAATCATCTCCATTGTTGCTCACTTTTCCAAACTTCTATCACTTACTAACCCATTTCCTGTGTTTTGCCTTGCCTATGGCATTCCAAATCTTGAAAAATGGTAAGATAATTGTTTCAAATGACATTATTAACTAATTTGTCCAAGCATGCCACATATTACTCAAGAAAAAACCTTGTCGGAACAAACATTATAAGCATAGTTAAGGTACCATTCTTCAAAAAACAAACCAACTAAAAACACGAGATAATTTGTAAATTCAAACAAATCAGATAACAAAGAAAATAGGGAAACATTCTTAAAAACAATAAAAAAGATGAGCAAAAAATAACCAAAGATTAAAATACTAGATGATATGCACATTCAAAAGATCAAGAACCTACACATGTTCTACCATTCCTGTAAATGCACTTTGCACCCTAGACATTGATTCTTACATGTCAAAACTTATGCCTCTCTGTTTCAAATGTTAATTCCTGCAAAGCTATGTTGAAGGAAACGTGCCCCTTCCCCCCTTTTACCAGGCACATTATGGTATGGAAACTCAGGCATGCCTGAAATGCATTCAGGGGTGGTGAAATTTGTTTCATCAGTTTGAAACGCATTTCAGGAGCTGTATAGCAAGTTTCCAATATACATGTGGTTGGATGGATTAAATGAACTATACTCTTTACCAGATTCCCCAAGTATTACTGCACCTGCTAAAGCGTCTTCGCAAAGAAATATACCCCTACCTATGAATGATTGATCGACCATAGACTAGATATGAATTATGATCATAAATGCCATAAGAATATAGAAACATTTTTAAAAGATGATAATTGAGGGCTTGCCTTCTGATTCAAAGAATTTGGTGTATTACATGTTCCATAAATTTATTAATGCTCTGATAATATTTTTTACACAACACCATCCAAGAATCTACCAGTTACAAAAAGCAAATCCTCTTTTCAATTCTTTCATGCCACTATGAAGATACCAGGATGATTCATTTGGTTCCATATATCTCTATCAAAATCCATCCATCATCAGGTCTTGTCATGCTTAATCGGTCTTTAACACAGTTAAAACCTGCATCATCCTCGTATCAAATGAAAAAATGTGAACCCCGGACCTAAAGTGACAACTTGCTTTATTGTAGCCTGCAACCTCGCAATCACATGCTCATTATCTTGACTTGCATAGCAGATTTTGCTTACCAAGAATCATCTGGAAACTGTCTGTACTTTCAGCACCTTTGTTGCATTGATTCTAGCCAAATGGGAAAGAAATCCTTCCCTGGAACAGGGAGAATTTAGGTAAAATAGATTTGTAAGTACAATCAAACCAAGATAATCTACTAGGAGAGATTAAAAAGAGAAAAAAGAAAGTCACTTTGTTTAGATAAGTAAAGACATGCTTTCAAACATTCGAAGGCCCAGGTCGAGAGAAAAAATTCCACCCTTCTACAAAATTTTCTCTTTCTATACCCCTTAAATGGCTTTTTTGGACTTTCCGAACACTTGCCTAAGTCCCAATTTTACATTAATTTAGAGCTATGGGCCACATTAATTTAGAGCTATGGGCCACTTATTACAAGTCTAAAATCATCTCCATTGTTGCTCACTTTTCCAAACTTCTGTCACTTAATAACCCATTTCCTGTGTTTTGCCTTGCCTATGGCATTCCAAATCTTGAAAAATGGTAAGATAATTGTTTCAAATGACATTATTAACTAATTTTTCCAAGTATGCCACATATTACTCAAGAAAAAACCTTGTTGGAACAAACACTATAAGCATAGTTAAGGTACCATTCTTCAAAAAACAAACCAACCAAAAAACTAAATTTAAGACTAAAAACACGAGATAATTTGTAAATTCAAACAAATCAGATAACAAAGAAAATAGGGAAACATTCTTAAAAACAATAAAAAAAGATGAGCAAAAAATAACCAAAGACTAAAATACTAGATGATATGCACATTCAAAAGATCAAGAACCTGCACATGTTCTGCCATTCCTGTAAATTCACTTTGCACCCTATACATTGATTCTTACATGTCAAAACTTATGCCTCTGTGTTTCAAATGTTAATTCCTGCAACGCTATGTTGAAGGAAACGTGCCCCTTCCCCCCTTTTACCAGGCACATTATGGTATGGAAACTCAGGCATGCCTGAAATGCATTCAGGGGTGGTGAAATTTGTTTCATCAGTTTGAAACGCATTTCAGGAGCTGTATAGCAAGTTTCCAATATACATGTGGTTGGATGGATTAATGAACTATACTCTTTACCAGATTCCCCAAGTATTACTGCAGCTGCTAAAGCATCTTCACAAAGAAATATACCCCTACCTATGAATGATTGATCGACCATAGACTAGATATGAATTATGATCATAAATGCCATCAGAATATAGAAACATTTTTAAAAGATGATAATAGAGGGCTTGCCTTCTGATTCAAAGAATTTGGTGTATTACATGTTCCATAAATTTATTAATGCTCTGATAATATTTTTTACACAACACCATCCAAGAATCTACCAGTTACAAAAAGAAAATCCTCTTTTCAATTCTTTCATGCCACTATGAAGATACCAGGATGATTCATTTGGTTCCATATATGTCTATCAAAATCCATCCATCATCAGGTCTTGTCATGCTTAATCGGTCTTTAACACAGTTAAAACCTGCATCATCCTCGTATCAAATGAAAAAATGTGAACCCCGGACCTAAAGTGACAACTTGCTCTATTGTAGCCTGCAACCTCGCAATCACATGCTCATTATCTTGCCTTGCATAGCAGATTTTGCTTACCAAGAATCGTCTGGAAACTCTGTACTTTCAGCACCTTTGTTGCATTGATTCTAGCCAAATGGGAAAGAAATCCTTCCCTGGAACAGGGAGAATTTAGGTAAAATAGATTTGTAAGTACAATCAAACCATGATAATCTACTAGGAGAGATTAAAAAGAGAAAAAAGAAAGTCTCTTTGTCTAGATAAGTAAAGACATGCTTTCAAACATTCGAAGGCCCAGATTGAGAGAAAAAAATACCACCCTTCTACAAAATTTTCTCTTTCTATACCCCTTAAATGGCTTTTTTGGACTTTCCGAACACTTGCCTAAGTCCCAATTTTACATTAATTTAGAGCTATGGGCCACTTATTACAAGTCTAAAATCATCTCCATTGTTGCTCACTTTTCCAAACTTCTATCACTTAATAACCCATTTCCTGTGTTTTGCCTTGCCTATGGCATTCCAAATCTTGAAAAATGGTAAGATAATTGTTTCAAATGACATTATTAACTAACTTGTCCAAGCATGCCACATATTACTCAAGAAAAAACCTTGTTGGAACAAACACTATAAGCATAGTTAAGGTACCATTCTTCAAAAAACAAACCAACCAAAAAACTAAATTTAAGACTAAAAACACGAGATAATTTTTAAATTCAAACAAATCAGATAACAAAGAAAATAGGGAAACATTCTTAAAAACAATAAAAAAAGATGAGCAAAAAATAACCAAAGATTAAAATACTAGATGATATGCACATTCAAAAGATCAAGAACCTACACATGTTCTACCATTCCTGTAAATTCACTTTGCACCCTATACATTGATTCTTACATGTCAAAACTTATGCCTCTCTGTTTCAAATGTTAATTCCTGCAACACTATGTTGAAGGAGACGTGCCCCTTCCCCCCTTTTACCAGGCACATTATGGTATGGAAACTCAGGCATGCCTGAAATGCATTCAGGGGTGGTGAAATTTGTTTCATCAGTTTGAAACGCATTTCAGGGGCTGTATAGCAAGTATCCATGCTCATACAGCACATTTCAGGCCTCTTCTAGTGCCATGAAGGTATCATGGGTGATTGCAGTTATTCAGTTTTTTTGACAAGGCTAGTGATTAACAGTTAGTATTTTGAGTTAGAGCATTGTATTTCTTGTGGTCAATAAAATACAGATGCAGGATGGAGCGTTCAGATTTGTGTACTTGGTCTTCATATTTTCATTGTGGTGTTTGTAATTTACAACATTCAGAATTTACTGCTTTGATTAGTGTGTAGGTTTTGAGCTTCCTGAATAAGTTCAAATTCTGGGCACAGAATCTATACCATGATCTGAAATTTAAGATTTGTATTAAAACATGTACACTGAAATCTTCCAGGATACCCAGTATTGTGTGTATGGACTCTGGAGAGATCAGTTCACAATGACATGGAGCTGTCAATGGGTCTGAGTTAGTGTGATGCCTAAGTGTCTTCAATGATTGAAGAGATCCATCCAAACGATAGGTTATGGGGTGTGCTGCTCCACATTCTCCAATGATTGCAGAGTTGTTGTGTGCTCAAGAGAGGTGACCTCCACCTGGTATAGGTTGTAGGGTTTCTCTCTTGCTGCATTGAATATTGATGAACCTAGAAGTAGAATTGGTAATACACTACAAATCCACGTTCCAACTGCTGAATGTGTATCTTCTTCTATTTTCCATGATGAATATGAAGATGAGGATGATGACCATTAACCTTTAGGCTTTACTAGCTTCTATGTTCACTGTTCATAGTACACATACATAGAGCATTGTAGCCTTACGGCTCATATATAGACACTAATTTTGGATATATAGCCTCATTTACAAATAATAAACGCTATTTTTAGACTTTATTGCTTGCATTATGTTACATATATGATGTATCACTTGTCCATTTTATTTTATGTTTCTCATTTAAAATTTAAATGTTCTTGGGCCTTGGAACTTGTTCAATTATTCTTGAATCTGTATCTGTATTCTAAATTATAATGTTAAAAATTAAAATTTGAATGCTTTCTTTCAAATTTTGGGTATAATTTTGTTTGAAAACGCACTGGAAACGTGACCCCCGAAAAATTAGGAAATGGGGATACATGGTGTGCATATCCCCATTTCCTAATTTTTCAGGGGTCATGTTTCCAGTGCTTTCCCATCAAATACTTGTATCCATTTCCCCATACCATGCAGCTTAGCTGGAAGATCTCTCTTAATTCAGAAGTATTGTATCCTGGCATCAACCTGTAAAAGCAGCAATTGCTAATATTATTTGGACATCACTTCCAAAAACAGAGACATCAGTGTATATATATATATATATGTCCCCGTTTCCTAATTCTGGGGGATCATGATTCCAGCGCTCTCTCATTTTGGATATGCATATCCGTTTGCCCATACCATGCAACTTAGCTGCAAGGTCTTTCTTCTTAATTCAGTAGCATTGTTTTCTGGCATCAACCTGTTAAAGTAGCATTTGTTAAAAATATTATTTGGACATCACTCACAAAAAGAGAGGCATCACTCTACTACTATTAGAGTGGTAACACCTAATAAAAGTGTTGTTACGAGACCAAATGTTGGTGTCATACTAAATGTTAACCTGCTAAAGCAACATTTGTTATAAATATCGTTTAGACATCTCTTCCAAAAGCAGAGACGTCACTCTACTACTATTAGAGTGGTAAAACCTAATAGAAGTATTGTTAGGAGGCCAAATGTTGGTGTCGTACTAAATGTTAATGGGCCCCCATTAAATATAGGTTAGTTGAGGAGGTAGCTAAATAAATTGACATATAAAACAAGGTTATGGTGAAATACACAATGGACTTCTCCATTACTATAGCATATGGTCTTCATATATCTGTTTTTCTCATGATTATGGCCATGCATCTCTAAAAGCCAGCAGTAGCGCCAATAAGGATCATCGGGCCTGTGATCAAAGAACTGTATGTGACGGAGTTTGAAAGATTCAAGAGTAAAGGATATAGAATAGTTTCAAGTCTCAGAGAGAAAAGACAAGGGTATGATTATTTATTTTGATGAAATTGGAAGTTTAGAAACATTAAAAATGTTTTTAAAAGCAAAGGTATGCAAAGGCATATTATTAATAGAAATTAGTTGATGGCAGAAAAGGTGCACTGTGAAGCAATAGTGTATTCATCCAAACAGCAAATTTTCAAGTATCAAACAACGTATGCATATCCTCCTCGATGCAGCAACAGCAACTAAGAAATAAAATATTTCTAACAGAGATAATATGCAGCAACCGTCATATTTATTATTTGCAGACAGGCACTGGCAGATATTTTCTACATAAAGATACTCCGAGCAGCAAAACAACACCTCTCAGTATTTGGTGTTGACTTTCTAGTACATTCAACACAGAAGCTCTCAGTATTTGGTGTTGATTTTCTAGTGCATTCAAGACTAGTATAGTTTTTCAAAATCAATAACTACTTCCAATGATTCAATTAGTCTTCTTATAGCACTCCAATCATTAACCAACTATACATGGAAAACTTCAACCATTCACCTTTACCTATAGAGCAATAAAGATCACAGTAAACAGTAAACAAGAGACACCAGAATTAGGCTCACAGCCAGGGCAAAACCCACAAGGGGAAAACCCAACCAATCTTTCCTTCAGAAAGAGAATCCAGTTCATCAATAGTACATCGGAATATTCAAACAAGATTCCAAATCCGACCTCAACAAATACCAATTCAAATCAGTCAAAGGAGAGAGAATCTTGTCAATGCTGGTCAAAGTTAGTCTATAACAGAGGGACCAAATTTTGGCCTGATGTAGATGAACAGAGGGGCCGAAATTCGGTCCTGAAATTGCCTCCGAAAATCCAGTCAATGTACCAGTCAAACTTTTCATCAAAGCTTCAGTCAAAGCCTGCAAATCAACCCAAGTAAATGAGCCAGAACAGGGATGAAACTTAAGTCAAATAAAGTCAACATACCTTTGCAATTTTCAGCCTCTTTCAACAGTCAAAAGTTTGGTCAAAACAGAAGCAATCTCTCCAAGTCAACGCTGGTCAGACAGTGGAAAAGAAGCTGGTCAATGCAGACAGAAAAAGACTCCTTCGCACACGTGAATGTACCTCTGCAATTACCAGATCGATGTGTTGGATGAGAAGTGTGCCAAATTAATTCCAACGAACCTTTATTTATATGTGATTTTGGAGGTGACTTTTCGCACATGTTGGGTCGACTTGTCATTTTTAGGTCGACTCGGTCAAACATAAAAATTTGAAGTTTCTCTATTAATTTTCCAATGAAAATACTGACCATAGCTATCCATTTTTCAATACTCCCTCTTAGCTAGGGAAGTACATTCCATTTTCTCTCAAGATCAATCTCCCCGAACAATCCATAGGTCTCCTGGCCCATATAGCCTAAGGGAGAGATCACAAGTACAAGTCTCTCTCTCTATCAAGATCAATCTCCTCGACCAATCCATAGGTCTCCCGGCCCACAACATAAGGGAGAGATCATCAGTGTCATCATAAGGAAAGATAAATAGCATCTAACACATCCCAAAAGCCACAACCCCATGGTATTCAAATCAATGCCCTACTGACTAGTCGCATCAATCAATGAGGCCAAACCAAACATATGCACAGGATACATCTCCCTGACCAATCCATAGGTCTCTCGGCCCACATCCTAAGGGAAGAAACTCAAAATCAATCTCCCCGACCAATCCATAGGTCTCTTGGCCACTGCCTAAGTGAGAGATCACACAATCAAGGTCCCCAACCAAACTAGTCTCCCAGTAAAAACCTAAGGGATCACTTTATGCCTCAGAACCAAGCTCCCCGACCAAACTCACTAGCCTCCCAGTCAATTGACCTAAGGGAGTGACAATCTTCCCAACCAATCCATAGGTCCCCCGGCCGTAGCCTAAGGAATATTTTACATCATATGATGTTGTACAATCAGTGCTCCCTCTCCCTCAGAGAGGGGTACTCAACAAATCCAAGTTGCTCCCTGAAATATGCAAACTTCATCCAGGACAATGACCTCGTCAACACATCAACAACCTGCTCATCAATAGGGGCATACTCAAACCTCAGAACTCCCCTCTGGACAATATTTCAGATGTAATGATACTTGATCTCAATGTGCTTCAACCTGCCATCAAACATTGGGTTCTCAGAAAGCTTCACACAACTTTGATTATCACAATATATAATGGTCGATTCAAACACTTGGTCAAACAAATCAACGAACAATTTTCGAAGCTACACAACTTCACAACAGGCTGAACATGCAGCTATATACTCAGCTTCAGTACACAGAGCAACAACATTTTGCTTTCTACTATACCATGAAATCATAATGAAGCCCAAGCCAAGACAAAATCTAGAAGTGCTCTTCTTATCATCAAAGCTTCCAGCCCAATCAGTAATAGTAAATCCATGCAGTTGCCATTCTCTGTGAGAAGCATATCTCAAACCATATTCAACGGTACCACACAAGTATCTCAATATATGCTTCGCTGCAACGGAGTGCACATGTCAGGGCTCAACCAAGAATTGGCTCAACGTGTTGTCATAACAAATATCAGGCTTGGTGTTCACAAGTTAATTCAACGAACCAATCAATTTGCGATACATAAAGGGATAAATCAAATCAGAGTCACAGTCCCAAATCTTCTTCAAATTCATCACCATAGGAGTGTCCATGGACTTGTAGTCCATTATGCCAAATCTTTGAAGGATCATAATAGTGTATTTGCCTTGGCCAACAAAGATCCCATCAGGCTTTTGCCAAATTTCTAATCCCAAATAATAATGCATGAGACCAAGATCTTTCATTTTGAATTCATAAACCAGCTCCCTCTTACACTGAACAATTAGAACTTCAGCCCCTGTCAAAAACAAATCATCTACATACAGCAACAATATCAAGGGCTTGCCTTCAATAACTTTGAAGTACAAATCTGGATTAACATCACTCCTCTTGAAACCAAGACTCAACAAAGAGCCATCAATACGAGAGTGCCATGCACGAGGAGCCCTTGTCAGCCCATACAGGGCTTTCTTCAATTTTTAGACATGAGTTTCGATATCATGGACCTCAAAGCCTTGAGGTTGCTCAATATAGACTTCCACTTCAATGACTCCATTCATCAAAGTAGCCTTGACATCCATTTGATGCAATTTCGAACCTACAAGAGCAATGACAAATCTAATAGAAGCATACCTGGCAATGGGAGCGTTGAAATATGTAACTAGGTTTGGTCTTCATAAATGTATTTGAGATGTACTTATCAAAAGAATGAAGAAAATATTTTTATTATTATTATTATTATGACTTATTAAAGCATGGGTTTCATGCTTGGATCATCATGTTTTAGGTCAAAGTCCCCATTGAGGACTTCTGGGATTTATTCCGAGTCATTGTACATTAAAAGAGACCCTTCTTGGGCTTTCAAATGATGTAAAAAGAATCATTTCTTAGTCAAAAATGAATTTAGTCTCCTCCACACCAAATCAGCCTCAAAAAAATCAAGTCGGCCTCAAAACAAGCAATTCCACCTCCCTAGAAAGCTATAAATACAAGGCAGTTCGAGTTTATTTGGAGTATCTCATTCTCTCACATAGTTCGATTTCTAAAGCTAGAAGCTGGAAAAGTAAGAAGTTGAGAATGGGCTGGAAGAAGGGTTGGAAAGGAGTGTGAGTTCCTAGAGGAAGATAGAAGACCTCAAGATCAAAATTTTGGGACAACTCTCACTCAGTTCTGAGGTGTATCAAGGGAGATCGAAGTTCTCCAAGTTTGGTCGAAGCTGTTGATGTCGGGTCGAAGTTGTCGCTAATGTTGCTAGGTCGAAATTGCTTTGGAAGGATTATCGTTTGCAAGAAGCATTAAGGGTTGACTTGGTGTGGAGGAAGTCTTCATCTGGGTTTAGAGTCTTCAATTATCTCAAGAAACTAAGAAGGAAGAATGTTGACTAGGTTTTCCCCTAGATAGGGGTTTTGCCCTAGTTGTCTGCCTACATTTGTTGTCCTTGTGTTATTGTTTTGCTAATTGCTTGATGAACTAAAAGATAAAGGAAGAACATAAAGATAAAAGAACCACAAGTAATTATCTACCTAAGAAAATCTTTCTGCCTTTTTTATTTTCTAACATGGTATCAAAGCTAAGGTGAAGGAGAAAAAAGGCAATCTTAAGTATCTACTAGAAGGAATCTAAAGTATTGATCTAAATGATCATATAAGGAGCTCTTATAAGAGAAGAAGCGCACTATCTCCAAGGACAATGTCAAACACAATAGAGTGAGAACAAAATGGAATGAGCATCAAACTACAGATCTTGGAAGAAAAGGATTGACCTCGTTCTTGAAAAGAACGACGTCTTGGATGGGGTCAAAGGAAAGGTGAATAAACCTATTGAAGAATCCAGTGATGCAGACAAAGTGAAGTATAGAGAATTGGAGATATTGGCTATGACATTGATGGTAGAAAGCATAAAGGACAATCTTGTCCCATACATTTCCAATATAGACCATGCTCAAGAAATGTATGAAGCATTATCAAAATTATTCACTATCTAAAATATTGGTCAAGTAGCAAGCTTAAAGAATGAGTCAAGGACTACTAAGATGACAAATTATGATATTGTGGCTTCATTCTTTGTAAGGATATCAAGGATTAGAGATGAACTTCAAGCCATAGATGAAATTGTACTAAAGAAGAAGCTAGTAATCATTGCACTATTGGGATAATCAGCGACTTGGAGTTCTTTTGCTTCAGGTCTCAATATTTGGAAAGAAGCCCCTACCTTTTAACAATTGTGGAATGCTTGCACCCAAGAAAAAAATGAGAATTTCATTAGTATCCAACAACGAAGAAGAAAAGGTGTCAAATGCATACTCTGCTTCTCACAAGAAAGGACACTTGGGAATAAGTAAAACCTAGGGTTTACAACAAATCCTAGTGGAAGCTAGTCATGTTGTTGATTGAGTTGTGATTGTTTTGATTGTTGAATCTCATGTATGAAATCTAGGGTTTATATGAAATCGTAGTAGGAAGTCTAACATATGAATTCTGAAAGTTGTTAGATACATTATAGATCTATACTTGTTTGAATTGTTTCTAGGGTTTGCATTATGATATAGTAGGGTATGTCATACCTCTAGAAGAAACATTGAAACCCTAGATGTAATAGAAGTTGTTATGAAATGCTCAAAGTCTTCATGAAGTAGTCTAGAGTTTATGACAGAAACCCTAGCAAGAAGTTGAAGTGTAAAACTAAGTTTGAGCATTTTGATGTCTAAAGTTGAATGCTTTCATTATATGATTCTGATATGGTTAACTTCATGCTTCTATAGTTTTGGTTGTACTTACTCTCTAAGTTGTGCATGTACATAATCTTCAGGATGGTGAAAATGCTCGTAAAGTGAAGTTGATATGATAAGCATGATGACGAAAGTTAGGTAAATGATGATGGTCATGATAACTCTGATAAGAAAGATGGAAGCCATGAAAGATTCTCCAATGTCGTAGAAAAGAGGTAGAACTCCTGGATAAAATCTCCCTAAGTTAAGAGGGAGTTTGGATGAATGGAATCTCCCTAGTTAAGAGGGAGATCATATCATAGTCATGATGGACTCCTTGAAAGAAGTAATTGGAGAATGTATTTTCGAATGGTCGTTCCGAGAAGAAGCCGAATCTATTTGTAGAATATATTGTTGCAAGAAAAGTAGGAAAGGACGTTGTTTGGTTGAGGAATCTTCTGTTAAGATTCATTTGGAAAGTGTAAGTCCTAATGTGAAAAGTTGAGAAACAATATCATGTCAGAAAGACCCCGAAGGTTTGTATCTATTTATGTACATATGAAAGTTTGTTACTAATTGGGGTTGTGTTTGTATAGGTAAATCTCTCGAAGTTTGATAGCATGTTTTTACATGCTTAGTGTTGTCGATCAATTTGATTGGAGAGATTTGTTGTCGATCTGTTTGATCGGGAAGAATTTGTTACCGATCGGAGTACTTGAGAAGTTGATGCTTTGTGTGTGAGACATTGCCTGGGAGGACATCTGGTCGACACTTTGTGTTGATGTCTAGATCCCAAAGTAGGGAGTATGTCGTTGGTCATGGAACTCTGGCCTTGGATACACAACTAGATCCCTGGGTTGATGGTTAGTAAGTAAGCTTGATGGTAACTAGAGTCGCTGAAAGCTTTAGTCCATCTTACTCCCACCTGGATAGATTGCCCTGGTCAGGAATCTAGTCCATGGCATTCCAGTGCCTAAAATTCTTCACAGTTCATCTATTATGAGATCTTCCTTGTACTTCAGTCTTGTACTAATGAATACCTCCCTAGTTAAGAGGGAGTGTTGAAATATGTAACTAGATTCAGTCTTCATAAATGTATTTGAGATGTACTTATCAAAAGAATGAAGAAAATATTATTATTATTATTATTATGACTTATTAAAGCATGGGTTTCATACCTGGGTCATCATGTTGTAGGTCAAAGTCCCCATTGAGGCTTTCTAGGAATTATTTTGTGTCATTAGTCATTGTACATTAAAAGAGACCCTTCTTGGGATTTTGAATCATGTAAAAAGAATTATTTTTTAGTCAAAAATGAATTTAGTCTCCTCCACACCAAGTCGGCCTCAAGAAGATCAAGTCAACCTCAAGACAAGTAATTCGACCTCCCTGGAAGGCTATAAATAGAAGGCAGTTCGAATTCATTTGGAGTATCTCATTCTCTCTCACATAGTTCGAATTTTGAAGCCGAAAGCTGGAAAAGTACGAAGTTGAGAAAGGGTTGGAAGAAGGGTTGGAAAGGAGTGCGAGTTCTTGGAGGAAGATAGAAGACCTCAAGATCGAAATTTTGAGACAACTCTCACTCAGGTCTGAGGTGTATCAAGGGAGATCAAAGTTTTCCAAGTTCAGTCAAAGTTGTTGTTGCTACTGCTGTTCGGTCGACGCTGCTGCTGATGCTGCTAGGTTGAAATTGCTTTGGAAGGATTGTCATTTTCAAGAAGCATTGGGGGATGACTTGGTGTGGAGGAAGTCTTTGTCTGGGTCTAGAGTCTTGGATTATCTCAAGAAACTAAGAAGGAAGAATTGTTGAGTGGGTTTTCCCCCAGATAGGGGTTTTGCCCTCGCTGTCTGCCTACATTTGTTGTCCTTGTGTTATTATTTTGGTAATTGCTTGATGAACTAAAAGATAAAAGAAGAACATAAAGATAAAAGAATAACAAGTAATTATCTATCTAAGAAAATCTTTCTGCCATTCTGATTTTCTAACAGGGAGCAAACATGTCTTCATGATCCTCTCACTCTTTCTAGGAGAATCCTCGAGCAGCAAATGTTTCCTAATACTTTTCAACACTTCCATCAGCGGTATGCTTAATGTTGTAGATCCATTTTGAAGACACAACACAATTTCCTTCAGGCCTTGGCACAACTTCCCAAACATCGTTCTTCAATATAGATTGATATTCTTCAGTCATAGCATATTTCCAAACTTGTTCCTCAGTTGCTTCTTCATAGGTGGATGGCTCAGACTCAATGATCTTGCACATCATAGTTGCATAACCAAAATACTTATTTGGCTTCTGACTTTCCCTAAAGGTCCCACGAGGTGTAGCATGTCCTTTAGCTTCCTTCCAAGGTTTTTTCAAGCCAAGCAAGTCTCTTTCTAGTCTCACGTAAACTAATTCTTTGATATCCAATAAATTCATGATCATCAGATTCTTCACGAGGATCTAGTTCCATTGGTTCAGACTCTTTAGATTTCAATTCCACATTCTTTGGAGTAACTTGTATCTCTTCATTAGAGTCCAAGTGTGAACCTTTGGATTTCCAAAAGGTAGCATCCTCATCAAATATAACATTCCTGCATGTTTCAATAAAACATTGTCCTCGAACATAGAACCTAAAGGCCTTTGACTTCTCACTGTAGCCAACAAAAGTTCCTTTCTTCCAGAAGGTTCCAATTTAGTCCTCTTCTCCTTGGGAACATGAACATAAATAGGACAACCAAACATTCTTAAATGCTCAACATTTGGTCTCTCGCCTGTGAAGACTTCTTCGGGAGTCTTGTAGTCTAATGTTCGATGTGGGCATTTATTTTGAACATAAACAGTGGTTCGTGCAACTTCTCCCCAAAGAAACATCGAAAGTTCTTGATCATGAAGCATGGCCTTAGCAGCTTCCATAATGGTTTTATTCTTCCTTTCAACAATTCCATTTTGTTGAAGATAGTAGGGAACGATCAACTACCTCTTAATTCCAACATTCTTGCAGAAATCAATCAATTCCTTGGATACATATTCTCCACCATTGTGAGACCTTAAAGTCTTGATCCTTCTTCCTGTAACATTCTCAAACTGTGCTTTGAATTCATGAAGCTTCTCAAATACTTGATCCTTGGACTTTAAGAGGTAAATCCATGTTTTGCGAGAGTGATCATCAATGAAAGAAACATAATACAAGTTGCCACCCAAGGTCTTGTCAGACATAGGGCCACAAACATCAGTATGCACAACAAACCTGGATGAGAAGTGTGCCAAATGAATTCCAACAAACCTTTATTTATGTGATTTTGGAGGTGACTGTTCACATGTGGGGCTGACTTGTCCTTCTTAGGCTGACTTGGTCAAACATAAAAATTTGAAGTTTCTCCATTAATTCACCAACGAAAATATTGAGCATATCTACCTATTTTTCAACATTTGGCACAGAACATCAAACAAGGAACCACAACAGCAGCAGGATGATAAGAAATTAGGGCACATCACACCCCAGCAGGTCAAAGAGAACGATTGTAGATTCAAACTGATATGGCACATGTATTATGCCCTGTAGAAGGTCGTCATAAATCATTGACAGACGTGTCAGGGAAAGTAGAAATATGCAGGACCATTCCAACCAAAATGGGTCTACACAGGTCTCCAACCAAAATGCCAGAACAATGCATTCAGCAAAGTACTTGTGTCATTGGTAGAAGTTAAACCCATGGACATATTTGTGGGTTGTAGCAATGCACGAGCACCGAGAAGGGAATTGAACTTGAGACCAAATGCTTGTAGATATCCTTAACCAAAATGTCAAACCAAGCCATTCCAATGTACCCATGTCATCGGTAGAAATCCATACCATAGAGTTGTTTGTTATTGTTGACTGTGGTGATACATAGGCCCCACCGCGGGAACTGCGTGTAGCGGAGGTGCAGAAGGTGGGGGACATGGCAGGACTAAATTCCCTGTGGATATGGCTCCTTAACCAAATTACCAGAGCAGGGCATTCAACAAGATAGCCATGTAACTGGTAGAAATTCAACTAATGGAATTGTATGTGAACTCTGGAGTTGTAAGTTGTAACAATGCAGATGCATTGCAAGTGGGACCAAACTCAAAGACCAACTGCCTAACAATCAGTGTTTTAAAAAATAGTCGGTTCGGAACCGACTCGGCCGAGTTGGTCCGAGCCAGGCCTCAAAATTATGACTCGGCCAAGTATTCGGTTCCGAACCGGTTTTAATATTGCCTATTTGGTCTTTGGGGTCCATTCCCCTCTCCCAAACCCTATTTAACCCACTCAACCCCTCATTCTCTCACAGCCATCTCATGCATTTGAGTGAGAATTTCAGTGAGAGTTTGTGAGGAGTTGTTGAGTTTGTTTTTGGAGCAGCAATGAGGAGTCTTGGGCAAGCATTGTAGCTGGAGTGAGGAGCTTCTTGGGCAGCCATTTGGAGCAGCATTGAGGAGTTGGTTTCTTGGAGCAAGCTTGAGGAGGCAGTTTGTGCCTGGAGGTATTTTTTTCACTTGTAAAAATCTGTTTTTGCTTATTAAATTTTATGTGCAAATCTAGAAATCCTAAAGAGTGTTTTTTGTGAAATAAATGAACATTGAATCAATGTTTTTTTTTTTCATTTTCAGATTGTTTACTTTCATTTCCAAGTCAAAAAATGGCACCTAGAGTGAAAGATGTTGCTTGGGCATATGTTGAAATGGTTGAAAGTCAAATGCATTGCAAATTTTGCCATAGGAAAATTAAGGAAGGTCTTGGGGGCATTAATAGGCTAAAACAACACTTGGCGGGGATTAGAGGCCAAATTACTCCATGTACCTCACCAGAAATTGGGGAGATTAGGAAGGATTTGTTAGCTAGCTTTGAGAAGTTTAAAGAAGATGAGGCTAGGCAAAAAGAGTAGAGACTGAAATTGGGAGGAAGAGAAATATACAAAAAATGATGGCTACCAACCCCCATTTTGATTTTGAGGGTTTTTCCTCTATCCTTTGTACTGATGCATCCAACCACTTCCGATATGTTCCTCCCTCTTTTGAGTCTATTCAAGAAAAGGGAAAGGGAGGAATGAAAAAGGGTGATATGAATATCAATAATTATTTCACTCCCTCCTCTCCATCAGATGCACATGGTCCTCAAGCTAGTAGAAGTCAAATGCAACCCACTTTAGATGACCATTGGAAGAAAGAATTGAGGGAGACTGCTTGTGATTACATAGCTAGATGGTGGTATGATGCTGATATCCCCTTCAATGCTTCCCGTTCACCATATTATGAGCCTATGTTTGATGCCATACATGTTGCTGGAAAAGGCTTCAAAGGCCCTACTATGCATGAGCTAAGGGGGTATCGTTTGCAGAAAGAAATTTTATCCATTAATGACTATTTGAAAGATTTCAAGGACTCATGGGCAAGAACAGGATGTACCATCATGTCAAATGGATGGACTGATCAAAGAAACCGTACCATCATAAACTTTCTTATCTTCTGCCCACAGGGAACCATGTTTTTAAAATCAATTGATGCATCTGATAAGGTAAAAGATGGGCAATTGTTGTTTCAGCTATTGGATGAGGTTGTTGAGGAGGTGGAGGTGGCTAATGTTGTTCAAGTCATCACAAATAATGCCTCTAACTATGTTCTTGTTGGTAAACTGTTAGAGGAAAAACACAAGGCCATCTTTTGGACCCCATGTGTTGCACATTGCATAGACCTCATGCTTGAGGATATTGGAAAATTAGATTGGGTCAAAAACACTATAGATCATGCCAAAAGCATAACAAAATTTATCTACAATCATTCATGGATTTTGAGCCTCATGAGGAAACACACTGGGGGCAAAGATATTATTAGGCCTGCCATCACTAGATTTGCTACTCATTTTTTGACATTGCAATCTATGCTTTCACAACATAGAAACTTGCAAAAGATGTTTTCCAGTGAAGAATGGAATCTAAGCCAGTGGTCTCACAAACTGGAAGGCAAAGAATTGAAAAAGAAAGTTAATGAAGAAATATTTTGGAGAAAGGCAGTAGAGATTGTGAAGCTTGCTGAGCCACTGGTTAAGGTGTTGTGGTTGGTGGAGATCAAAGCATAATGTTGGTGAGACAAATGATTTATAAACACCATCATCATGGTCTCTCAAGGTACATACCCCACTCGGGGGTTCACAAAGTATGTCCTTCCTTGGACTATTCGTATCTTGTATAGCTAGTCCTCAAAGAATATCGGTCCTCAACTTACTCTTATCTTGGATGCCCTACCTCATCCTCAAAGAGTATCGAATGCTAGATGCTTACCAAATCCTTCATTTTGTCTTCCCAACTGAAGACAAGAATCATGTGCCTATCTCTCCCTCTCAACCAAAGAGGATATATCAACCAAACCAAGCTTGTCTCTCAAATACACAAGCTTCTTATTAGGAAGATATTTGGTCAATATGTCAGCTACCCACTCATCAATGGAGACATATTGTAGCTGCAGCTGCAGTACACCATCTTTTACTAGCTTTCGAATGTAGTGATACTTGTTGTTGATATGCTTTGTCTTTCCATGAAACATTGGGTCTTCAAACAATTGTATACAACTGGTGTTATCACAATGTATCACTGTACGATCCATTGGTTCTTCAAATAAGTCAGACAATAGCTTCCTTAACTAGAAAGCTTCTCTGCTTACTTCACACGCTGCAATATACTCAGCTTCGGCACTACTCAAAGCAACTGTATCTTGCTTTTTGCTCATCCATGAGATCATGGAGGATCCCAAACTGAAACATCCTCTTGTAGTGCTTCTTCCATTCTTCTCACTGCCTCCCCAGTTGGAATTTGTATATCCAATCAAGTGGACATCATTCCTCCTATCATATTTTAGGCAGTAGTGGATTGTTCCTTGCAGATATCTCAGTATATGTTTTGCTACTATCCAATGATCATGCTTCAGCTCCACTTGGAATTGACTGAGAATATTTACTACAAAACATGTCTCATCGAGTATTCACCATGTAAATCAGCGAGCCAATCAATTGTCTATACTTGGTAGGATCCACAAGGCTCGAGTAGGAACACCGTAGTCTTTTCAAGTTTGTGATCTTCAAGGTCTTCATTGGTTTGCAATCCGTCATGTCAAAATTCTTCAACATCTTGATCACATAATTTCCTTTACCTAGATAGACAACATCAAGTCCTTGCTAGACTTCCAGTGCCAAATAGTAGTGCATCAGCCCTAGATGTTTCATGTCAAATTTTGTTGCTAGTTGCTTCTTACATTCATAAATTCGACCTTCTTCACCTGTCAAGAGAGGATCATCAACATACAGAAGAATGATTACCAGCTCTCCCTTTACAACCTTAATATAAAGGTTCGGATCAGCAGAACTCTTTATGAAGCCTAATCTCTGTAGGTATGCATCCATCCTAGCATACCATGCCCTTGTTGCTTGCTTGAGGCCATATAATGCCTTCTTCAATCTACAAACATATCCCTTCCTATCTTTAACTTCAAATCCCAACAGTTGCTCTATATAGACTTCCTCATCAATTGTGCCATTCAGGAATCCAATCTTGACATTCATTTGGTGGATGTTCCATCCCATCGATGTTGCCACGGAGACCAACGAACAAATAGTTGTATACCTTGCTATTGAGCAAATGTTTCTTCAGAGTCAATGCCTTTTTGTTGAGAGAAGCCCCTAGCCACAAATCTCAACTTATATTTATCAATACTTCCATCTGTTGCATGTTTGATCTTGTAGAGCCACTTGGAAGTTACCACATATTTGTCTTCAGACCTAGGAATAATCTCCCAAACTCCATTCTTCATTATTGACTGATACTCTACATTCATGGCATCCTTCCATTCTTGGTGATTGACAGCTTCTTCAAAAGTGGATGGCTCTACTTCTATTAGTTTTGTCATGTAAGTTGCATACCCAAAATACCATTTAGGCTTCTTGCTTTCCTTGAATGTGCCTTGAGCTGCTCCATGACCTTCTGCATCTAGTAGTGTAGACTTCAACCAATTAGGTCTCTTTCTAGTTTCGGGGATTACCACAGGTTGTATAGGTTCACAGGGACCTTCATCTTCATGAATTGATTCTTCTTCTTCCATAGTAACTTATTCTTCGAATACCGGAAGTTCTTCATCATTAGAGTCCATAAGGAGATTTTTGTATTTCTTGAATGCAATACTTTCGTCAAATATCACATCTCGACTAACTTCTATTCGATGTCCTTCCTTTATGTAGATCCTATAGGCCTTAGAAGAGTTATTGTAGCCAACAAATGTTCCCTTCATGCCTGATGGATCCAACTTCTTTCTCTTGTCCTTAGGTATATGAATATAGACAGGACAACCAAAAATTCGGAGATGATCCACGCTTGGTTTCTTCCCAGTGAACACTTCTTCAAGAGTCTTGTTATCTAGTGACCTATGGGAACTTCGATTTTGTATGTATACAGCTATCTTCGTAGCTTCACCGCACAAAAATTTAATTTCGGTAAATCTTGATCATGTAGCATAGCTTTTACACTTTCTTCAATGGATCGATTCTTTTGTTCTGCAACTCCATTTTGTTCAGGATTATATGGGACTATCAACTCCCTCTTAATCCCAGACTCCTTACAAAAGGCTATGATTTCCTTGGATGTGTATTCTCCTCCATTATCAAATCTTAATATCTTGATTCTTCTTTCTATAAGGTTCTCTACTTCAACTTTGAATTCTTGAAATTTGGTAAATACTTCATCCTTGGATTTCATTAAGTAAACCCAAGTTTTCCTTGAATGGTCATCTATAAATGTGACATAATATAGATGACCTCCAAGTGATTTAGGAGTCATAGGACCACAGACATCAGAATGAATAAGATCCAAGATTTATTTTGACCTTGAAGCACTGCTTCCAAATGGTCTCTTTGTGTTCTAACTTCTTACCCAATGCACATCCTTTGCATATTCCTTAGTGATCTTCTTTCACTTCGGGGATTCCATCTACTATTGAGTTTAGGGATGGAAGGATTTTGAAATGGAGATGATCGAATCTTCTATGCCAAAGTTCACATGCGCTGATTTCAATGTAACTAAAGCTCGAGCAAGAGGAGTTAGCAACCTGTAAAGTCTACATTGACGAATCCCAATCATCCTAGCATTTTTTATACTTGAGCTTTTACCCCATACTACAACTTTTCCATCAATGAAAGCCACTCTATCACCTTTATCTTTTAGACTTGAAATGGAAGGTAAATTCTTATGCAAACCTAGAACAAATAGGATGTTGTTGAGAAGAATATTTCCTCCATTTTCTAGCTCTAGCGAGGTTGATCCAATTCCTCTCGCAGGCTAGCTCTTATTATCACCAAGCTCTACGGAGTAAGAAGACTTTCCTTTTGACAATGTTTTTAGTTGCTTGTGATGACCGGTCATGTGCTTTGATGTTCCACTATCGATCACCCAAATGCTCTCATCTTGAAATGTGTCAGTGAGTACTAAGAAGACTCCTTCGTCCTTTGTCTTGGTCACTTACATCTTTGGAGTAAATAGGAGATTCCATACTTCTTTGATGTCCTTCTTGAGATGATTTGCTACCTTTGAACAATTCTTTAGAAACTCCTTCAATGTACTAGAGATATTCATAATGCCCTTAGCCAACCATAGCTTTGATACCATATTGAGAAATATATAGGGCAATGATTAAAGTTAAATCTTTTCTTGATAACTACTTGTGATATCTTTTTACTTATTCTTACTTATTAGCTTTTTTACTTATTATTATGTTTGTACATCATCAAACAACTACCAAAACAAGAAGAACAAGAACACAGAATATAGGCTGCAAGCCAGGCCAAAACCTCTCCACTTGAGAGGAAAACCCGTAAATCTCTTCTCTTGTAGATTCTTCAATTGACGAATTCCAAGACCTTTAGATCAAGATCAATACCCTCCAAGACCAAGTCCAACCCTTCTGAATGATGTGCTTCCTTTGTCCAAGTAAAACCCAATCAAATCTCTTCCAGTAGCACAACTTCGACCCCCACTTGTAGAATTTCGGTCTCTACTGTAGATCTGAAATTCTCGACCCTCCCTACAGCGGTTGTTGCCACACATGTGAGCTTATTTTGGCCTCCCAAGGCTTCTTCAAACCTTCGCTTACCTTTCTCTTCCTTCTAGAGCTTGAGGATGACTTATTGTGACCTTCGCTGACCTTCTTTCTCTTCCCTATTCAAGATCGAACCTGCAAAAGAAAAACCCTAGACCAGTGACAGAAACCCCAGCCTTCCTTTGCACGTGTGAGAGAGAAATAACCCAAAGACAAGTTTTCTTCGTCCTCTTCCTTCTTTGCTACCTTCTTCTTCTTCCTCCTTCGCTTGAATGAGTGAGTGATGACTATGTTCCAAGGAGGTTGAGTTTCCTCCTTTATATAGGATTCTCAAGGTGGACATAGCTCCTTAAACTACGTCGACTTGCCAGCTGCTAGGCCAACTTGATCTTGAAGGGTTATTTTGACACTTTTAAAGACAAAAAAAAAAGAAATTCTTTACAAGTTACAATGTGCTCGATGGGGTCTTCAACTTATGACAATGACACCTTTGACTTCTTGACCTAAGACAAACCCTAGAGGTACTCAATGGGTTCTTGACCTATAAAATAAAAGACCTTGAGCATGAAACCCATGCTCCAAAAATAATAAATAAATAAATTTCTTTCATTCTACAATATACAAGAATCAAAAGTACATTTCATATTTATGAAGACCGAACCTAGTTACACATTTTTCAACAAAATTTCAGTCTGCAATCACCTCGGAAAATTTCAGCCCTTTACCACAGAAATCAAACTTTCACGCATTCAACTTTCACACGTTCGAGCTACAAAAGTCAAAGATCGGTTAACAAGGGAATATTCTTTCTAATTTTTACAAGGCTTCTCTCTCCTTTGACCCGGCTTCTCCTACTCCTTCGCTTGCTTCAAATTTACCTCTAGTTGGTCGAATGAATGAGCTCCAAGTAGGTCAAACTTTTCTCTTATAATCCTTTGACAAAAATAAAACAAGTATAACAAATACATCAATGATAAATTCACATTATGAAGACCAAACCTAGTTACAACTTCAACACCATCTACACACCTAAGTATGAAGATTGAAAGGTTCAAAACAATAAACTGAGCTAGATGCTATATACTATGAATCTATCATATGTGACATATAAAGCAGTGAAAAAGCAGAAGCAATTATTCAAATATATATGATTCCATCTACTATCCTTCTTCCTTGAGGCAACATGACTCCTATGTGTGGGCCTCCATGTGGTGGTAGTAGAGTTGGAGCAAGAAGAAACTATGTATATGAAAATGTATGTGGAACTTAAGATAAAGCCCCCAGTGTTGGAGTTAAGTCCTAGACATAGAGACCATGGTAGTGGCATCTCAACATGAACATCATCATCCATAAGAAGATTCACCAATTGCTCTAAAACCAATAACCCATACTCCAAATTATCTTCCTCTAAATTGTTATCCCAAGTCTTCACGTTTTTATCCATCTTCGCCTCCTCACATTAATAGAAAAACAATTTCAAGTTGTAATGAACATAAACCAAGCTCTCTGACCAGTTTACATTCACCCTGTTTCTTTTGATGCAAGGGATGAAACTGTAGGTGCTCCAACACCTCTCTACAAAAGAAGATCCACCACCTGTGAAAGCATTCGTGTTGCCAACGTTGTAACTATGCGAGTAGCACATCCATGCATGTTCCACCACGCGAGAGAACTCATATTCCCGCAATCTCTAATCGCATGGTTGGTCCCAAAGGCACCATTGCTAAGGATGTAGTGGTCCAATTGTCTTCATATCGGATCACACTCCTCATCAAGGGCAAATTTATCTAATGCTTTCATATAGCCAACTCAAACCTATAGATCTTTGGTGTGGATTTTTATTGGACCCACCACCAAACATCGATAATGAACACCATGATACATAATCATATTTAGGTATAAGCACATATGATAAGAAATGTAGTTGAATATTTGGCATTTCCCACCATTTTTCCACCTCTACACAAAAATGATTATACAAGTTAAGATCTCTATGCTAAATAATCCCTGTAATCTACCCTAGCATGTTATTTCCATTTGCTCATACACCTCCCCAGTGATTGGTCAATATGAATCTACAAACTTAACCATGAGATAAATTGGCTCAGTGAATTGCAAACAATATCGAACCACTAACCAGCAATCACTGGCAAGAGCAGTCTCCTTCACTACATTAGCACCATATCTATCTATGCTAAATTCATCATATGCATCACTCATCACCATAGCACCCAAAGCTTGTCTCACCTTCAATGAGTGCTTGACGGTGAGGAAATAGCTAGAAAATCTAGAATTTGTAATCTTAAATAGTTGCAACCTAAAGCGAGTGCAATAAAACTAATTCACCCTTGTATGTCAAGTGACAAATTAGATGAGTTGCTTCCCTCTCTTGTGCAAGTCATTAATCCGTCCACATTCTTTATGTTTTACAATATCATGCATCTAAAAGTTCAAGGTGTGCACAAAACACCCCAACCAAAAAAATGTGCAGATGAACCCACCCCATGATTTTACCTACTTTCTTACAATTTGTTGCATTATCAATGATTACCTAATACATTAGAACAATTAGCATCATATAAAGTTTTCAATACGAGCTTTGAAATGTTTTGAGTGGATGCAATGGTTGAAGAGACATGCACTACAAGAAACACTACACTATAGTAGAAACACCAAGAACGTTTATCAAATATTGGTTTGTAACATTTGTCCACTGATTAAATACAATGGATACCCCAAAATGTTAGGCATAACTACTCATAGTTACTCCTAGTTAGTTGGTAATTTCTAGTAGTTTCTAGTAGAGTCTAAATTTAGGAACAATTAGTCATGCATTGATGAAGAATCTTTCTAAAGGATTCTCCATGATCATTTTAGAAGATTCTCCGTGATCTTTTTGGCTTTATTTAATCGTGTAGTTTCTAGTCGAGTCTAAATATAGGAACAATTAGTCATGCATATATGAATTTGTGAACTAAAATTAGCATAGCCATAGTTAGCGTTCTAAAGAATCTTTCTAGAGGATTCTCCATGATCATTCTAGAAGATTCTCCGTGAGCTTTTTGGCTTTATTTAATCGTGTAGTTTCTAGTAGAGTCTAAATTTAGGAACAATATGTCATGCATATATGAAGTTGTGAACCAAAATTAGCATAGCCATAGTTAGCATTCTAAAGCATCTTTCTAAAGGATTCTCCGTGATCATTCTAGAAGATTCTCCATGAGATTTTTGGCTTTATTTAATTGTGTATCCTCAAGCAATTCAATAAATTTGAGTGACAAATTTGCAGCTCTATTATGTTCTATTCTGTATTATTATGTGGTAATATTGTGTGTGTTTAACTATTGTAGCAATCTAGTTTCCTCTTTCGTCCATCAGAGTGGTATCAGAGCCAGTATGCCAAAGTAATCAAAGTTGAAATAGAACCAGTGTTGTGACCATCAGTTGTCACCAATCGAGAGTGGCACAACCTGTCAAAAAAGTCGTTGCCATGAGTTGCTCTACCACCCAAGTCGCCCTGAAAAAGATGCTAGCTAGCACTATTAAGGGAAGCATTGTTGGGCACCAGCCCTAGCCACTGCAATTGCCTAGTCAAGTGGAGTTTGCTCGAGCCACCGATTTGGGTTTTTTCGTTCTTTAGTAAATATCCAAACCCTCGAAGGTCAAGTTCGCAAAGTTTTTTGTTTTATAAGATATTCAAGTTATATATTTCACTACTTTGTTGTTCGTGTTCACATGAAATGCAATTTGTCTAGAAGATTTTCATTGGGAGAGAAGTTTTTTCTTCAATTCAAAGCCTTTTTCCACTTTCACCTATGAGTGGTTCATTAAGAATTAAGTATTTTGTTAATGTGTCTAAAGGAATTTTTTTGGAGATATTTTTAAAGGTGTTTTCTAATTAGTGTATAAAACTAAAAATAAAAAAAAAGGTTGATTAAAAAAGGGGAAAAGGTGAAAAAAGAAGTTAAAGAGTTATAGAGAGATTAAGAAGAGGGGTATTGATCTTATTTTATTAAGAAGAGGTCTTTTAAGTTAAAGAGAGATATGGCATTCAGCGAGAGTCCTTCCCAACTACCAATTCCAGTTCTAATAGGAAAAAAAACAATGATGTTTGGGCCATATAGATGAAGACTTTGTTGCATTCCCAAGATGTTTGGGATCTTGTAGTCCATGGTAATACAAAACCAACTAATGAGGTAGTTGAACAAAGTTTGGCGAACGCACAAAAAGATAAACTCAGAAACAATAGAAAGAAGGATGCAAAAGCACTTGTTTCCATCCAACATGGTGTGGATGAGACTATATTTCCAAAAATATCAATAACAAAGTTCTCCAAAGACTCTTAGATATTAATTACCAGGGCATTACAAAGGTGAAAACAATTAAGTTGCAGATGCTAAGAATGAATTTTGAGAATTTGAAGATAAAAGATTCTGAGTCCGTAGATCGATACATGACCCAAGTCAAACATTGTCAATCAACTAAGAATGAATGGTGAAGAGCTTTCAGATCATAAAGTGGTAGAGAAGGTTTTCAGATGTAAGATACCCCCCTGGAATATCTCAAATTTTCTCACTAAGAATTTATGTGTTTGTTGATTTGGCCAATGAGGTGTTTTGTTAAACAATATGCATGCATGTAGTTGTAGGTGCATTTTCTTTGTATCTTATTTAAATAAGTGTACACAGTACCAACTAGACACCAAGAAAAACACCTCAAAACAGCAATATATTATTTATATCAAACTCAGAAATTTACATACCACTGATAGGATGTTTGCAATAGCAATATGACACCACTTTCTCCTCTAGAAATAACCTAGAAAGGTAGAGTAATAAATGGTTTCCCTCAGAATTAATGGCAATTCCAGTTCAGCTCCAAATCTGGTGTGTATAGACTAAATAATTGCCCCCATGTACAGCAGTCCAACTTGGCCCTTAAAGAACTCAAAACTCAACCCTTTGAAGGTATAGCACCCGGCCCTTTGAAGGTACAGAAACTCGACCCTCTTTAATTCAACTACTTATCCTCTGAGAAAGTCAGCAACTCAGCCCCCAATGTAATAGCAGAACTCGGCCAACTAATAGAAATGGGACATGACCTTGAGCTAGAATGGACTCAGCCAAGCAAGGAGGAAAGCCCTTGACCTTTTTTACATAATACCCACGCCCTGTTGTGAGAAAGGGAACTCAGCCCCCCTAAAAGGTCTAAACACATCCATTTGGTGGATCTTCCACGCCCTCTGTGTTGCAAGTGCTATAATGGTCCTAATGAACAAATAGAGGGCCGCGGGAGCAAAAGTCTCATTGTAGTCAATGCCATCCACCTGAGAGAACCCTTTGGCTATGAATCTAGCCTTGTACTTCTCCACGCTCCTATCAGTTTTGTGCTTAATCTTGTAGACCCACCGAAATCCAATCACAAATTTTCCCTCTGGCCTTGGCACAAATCTCCCAAACATCGTTCTGCATGAAGGAAGAGCACTCTTCCACCATAGCATCACGCCAAACCTGCTGAGAGGTTGCCTCTTTGTAACTAGAAGCTCTGAGTCTAAAGCCTCAGTCATAAATGCCATATAACATGTGTATCTTTGTGGTTGTTTGCTTTGCCCGAATGTAGAATCGGGTGCCCTAACCCTATCCTAAACTTCCTGAATCACTGATCAGCCCACCTCAACTTTCTTCTGCCTGTACTAGGTGTCACTGTTGGAATGGGCCCTATTCGCTCCTCTCTCTCCACCTGCTCCTACACTACCTCCTCAAATAATTTTCATACAGCCTGCCCAACTGGTTATGACGTGGCCTAAGTGGTTGGTTGAGCCTCCTACTTAGGAGCCTACAACTCCTCCACTTGTGTTGTAGCCTGCTCACGCTCTAAGGACATCCTAAGAGCCCTTTCCTCAAACTTGACATCACTCTTGATAATTGTCTTCCTCAGTGCTGGTATGTACACCCTATACACCTTGGATGTCTCATTATAGCCCACGAAAATGCCTTTTTCTACTGTTGGCTCCAGCTTCTTCCAACTCTTTGAGGGCAAGTGGCATTAAACCAAATTTCCAAAAATTTGGAAGTGAGAAATGCTTGGCTTCTTGCCAGTGAATGCCTCCTCTGGCATAACTCATCCAAGCAACTTATGTGGACTCTTGTTCTATAGAAAGACTGCAGTGTTGCATGCCTCTACCCAAAGAAATAATGGTAGTCCCTGTTCATGCAACATGGCCTTTGCTGCTCCAACAATGTTGTTGTTCTTGAACTTTGCCACCCCGTTCTACTGACAGTTATAGGGTGTGGTGAGCTCCCTCCTTGGCACACAAATCCTTGAAAGCATTGGAGATGTACTCTTCATTGTTATCTGATCTCAACACTTTGACCTTTTTCTTGTCTGGTTCTCCACCAATGCTTTGATCTCCGGCAACTTTGAGAACACCTCGTTTCTTCTTCATGAAGAAGATCCACATCTTCCTCAAATAGTCATCAATGAAGGTGACATAGTACTTGTATCCCATGAGGGATGGAGAAGAGAATGGACCACAAACATCTGAATGAGCCAATTTCAACATGCCCTTGGCTCGGTTTTCACTGCAGGGAAAGGATGTCTTCGCATACTTGCCAAGCGTGTAACCCTTGCACACGTCATGCTTGCCTGTGTTACACTATGGCAACCCTGTAGCTATCTCCTTGAGGATTTTCAGTGCTCCATGGTGGAAATGGCCCATATGCTTGTGCCATAACTCCCCAAGGTCTCAACCCTGCTCACGGCCCTCTCTGCTACTCAAGGTCACGAGTGTCTCAATTGTACCTATAGAGGTTCTTCACCCTCACTCCAATCTGCTTTGCTACTCTGGAAATTAAGGGCTTCAGGAAGGCCTTTCCTTTGCTAAATATAACCTCATAACCCTTGTCCTCTACGATTGAAACTGAAACAACTTTCTTCTTAAGACCTAGAACATAGAGGACATCGTTGAGATAAATACGGTTACCAGACTCCCTCTTAAATTTGACAGTACCTACACCCTTGGTCAAGTACCTGCCATCATCTCCTAGCTCAATGTGAAACTGCATGTCCTTTTCCGTCAATTGGTTGAAATATTCCTTGTTCCCAATCATATGGTTGAATGCTCCACTATCAATGTACCATATGTTGTTGGCTACTAAGCTTTCCATGCAAGCTATGAGCGAGAACTCCTCAAATTTGGAACTAAACTCATCCACCTTTGCCAAAGTTGCCACTTGGTCCTTCTTGGACCCCTTCTTCCTCTAAGGACACTTGGTGGCGTAGTGTCCAAATTGATGGCACTGGAAGCATTTTATCTTGTTGAGATCCTTCTTTTCTTTCTTGCCTTTGAGCTGGACTCGGCCCCTCTTGCGCTCTTCTTGCTCTTGGCCTTGCCCCCTTTGCCAACTAGGGCAAAGTTCTCCTCGTTTTCATGCTTAACACAAGCTCCAGTTCTAGACTGCCTTTGGATCTCCTCCTAGACATATTCACCCCACGACTGCTCCTAGTCTAGAGGCTTTTCTTTGCCACTCACTGTGTCCTGCAAGTTATCCCATGATTTGTGAAGCCCTAATAGAACAAAGCTCGCCATATTTGCTTCATGCACTGTCTCCCCCACACCGGCCAACTCGTCCTTCACCTGAGTGAACCTGGTGAGATAAGAGATTTTGGGCTCAGACTTATCCATCTAGATATTTTTGAGTTTGTCCTTAAGCATGAGTTTTCTAGCCTCACTTGAGCCCTGGGATAGGTTCAAAATGGTTGTCCACATTTCTTTAGCAGTCTTCTTGCTAGGAAGATGTGGTACAATATGGTCTTTTAACTCCTTCAAGAATAATCCTCCTTGCTCTAGCATCATTCTTGTTATGTTGAGCCAACTAGTAGGGGTCAGTTGGTGTGGCTAGCAGGTTCTCCACAAACTCCTTCACACCTCCTCTAGCACCACAGTAATCCTCGCCTTCCATGAGCATAAATTTGTTGCTCCCTCCAAACCGTGCACTGGTCTCAAACCCTAGTAAAACATTTTGTTGGTTGAATTCTTCAGAAACCCTAGCACGTTGGTCTGACTGGAAAATATGTCCTCTGTGGGTCAAAACCCTAGGTCACACTAATAGAAACCCTAGTGAAACCCTTAAATTGTACTATGCCCCTCGTCTGCGCCTTAAACATGTTCCTGAGGTTGAAGCAAGGGTGTTGATCTTCACTTAGAGACGCGGCTCTGATACCATGTTAGTTTTCTTAAAACTAAACAACTAATTTGTAAACTATGTTAGGCAAACAGCTGAAAACTAAACTTTAACTTTGATCCACAAATATACTGAGTTTACTAACTAGCATGCAGCGGAAAAAAAGGAACAAATGAAGAAAAACATACCATAAAACTGAACACAACAAATTTTACCCATGAACCCCAACTGGGGAAAACCTACAAATTTGGTGGCTTCTATTAAGTTACTTTAGCAAAAAATATTATTAAGAAAAATATTTCAATGAAGGGAAAACTTCCCTTTAGCTCTATAAATTCCTCAACGCATTGATACACCCTCTCTCAGCCTCACAACCCAAACAACATGCACATTGTATGGATCTGTATAGCTTCGGGCAGCCTGAATACAGCCTCTTCTACGCCCTGAATACAGCCCAACTTCTACGCCCTGAATACAGCCCAACTGAAGTATATTGGATGCTAGATAAGGTCTGAAGCTTATGTGCCTCTCTTTCCCCCTTAATTTGCATTCATTTGAAGCCCTAGTTCACTAAAACACTAGCCAAAAGTGTTCTCTTCTTGTTGCATTTAGCCATTAAGTCTCTAGGGCATGAATGAGCCAAGTGAATGCCCTTTTCCTTCGTAGAAATTGACTTGGGCCCACTAATCCCACGAAGGGTTGAGATTAAGTCTCTTTGGACAATTGAGATCGCTCCAATTCTTGACTATAGGAAAACTTATATTTGCCTAAGTCAAGGAATAAAAAATATATATAACTATGCCTTGGTCCCACATGTGAGTCCCTCTACCAAATTTAGTGCACCTGCTAAATTTGGTGGAACACTTCCTCCTCTAAGATCCATTTAACACTATTTGTCTTATAGATAGCGAATGTAGCAATCATATGACAGGAAACATAAGATTAATTGCATATTTGGATGATTCAGTAAGGACTAAAGTTAAGTTGACATCACATAATATTCTAAAAGTTATGGGAAAAGGAATGGATGACATCCTCACTAAATAGTGTCAGAAAAGGCACATAACAGAAGTGTACTACGCTCTAGGTTCGAAACATGATCTTCTTGAGGTTGGCCAATTTACTCAAAAGGGTATAAAGTAATCTTCGAGGGAGATGATTGTTTCATATATGATAAACATCCTAGTAAGATGTTGATTTCCAAAGTAATGATGACAAAGAATAAGATGTATCCTCTTGCCATTAAGTATGATAAGCATGATGACTCATTTGCTCAAAGAAACTTGTTTGGATGATTTTTGGTTATGGCTTTTCGGGATTGATCATGTACATTTTGTTGGCCTTGGACTCTTGCAACAACAGAAGATGGTTGAAGGGTTGCCTCCCATTCAAAAGCTAGCTAGTTCATGTGAACGTTTGCCTTCTAGCAAAGAGGGGCCGATTTTATAAGGGAGTGTCTTTTAGAGCAAAGGCACCAATGGAACTGGTTCATACAAATCTATGTCGTCCAATGCAAACCTAGTCACTCAAAAGAAGTTACTACTTCCTAACTTTCATAGATGATTACAAGAAGAAGACTTGGACGTATTTCCTTGAAAAGAAATTTAAAACTTTTGACAAGTTTTGAAGATTCGAGACAATGATTGAGAAACAAAATTGTCATCAAATTAAAGTGTTCAGATCAAACAGAGGAGGTGAGCATGATTCAAAAGATCTTCATAAATTTTGCACGCATCATGGGATAAAAAGATAGTTCACAACAAGGTACACAACGCAGCGAAATGGTCTAGTAAAAAGGAAGAATAGAACCATCATGAATATGGCTAGAAGCATGTTCAAAGGAAAACATCTATCAAAAGAGTTTTGGGGAGAAGCACTAGCTTGCTCAATTTTTTGAACAAATCTCCCACTAAAAATGTGAAGAACGAAGTTCAAAAAGAAGTATGGGCAGCTATGAGTTGCAATGTAGCACATTTAAGAGTATTTGGTTGTGTAGCATATGCTCATGTGCCTAAAGAGTTGAGAAGAAAGGTAGATGATAGAAGTGAAAAGTCCATTCTTATTGGGTATATTAGTAACTACAAGGCGTACAAATTGTACAATCCAATAACAAAGTTGATAATCATAAGAGATGTTGAATTTAAGGAAAATGAACCATGGGATGGAAGCATTGATAAATCTATAATAGTTGAAGCAACGATACCTCGAGTAGAAGATGATGCAGAGGAATAGATTGTTCAAGTAGGAAAACAAGGTTCGCAAACCCAATCATAAATCAGAAGTACTCCAACAAGGACTCCAAGACATTCTATTCAAGGTGAGTCATATACTCTATCAACTCAATCTACTCCTACTCAATCAAGTTGTGAATATGACTCCTTAAGGCCTAAAAAGACTAAAATTTTGATAGAAATCTATGACGACAAATATGAATTCAAATTTTGCATTATTTACTTGCCAACCAATATGTTTTAAAGACGCAATAAAAGATTAAAACTGGGTCAAAGCAATGGACGAAGAGATCAATTCCATAGAGAAGAATGATACATGGGATCTAGTAGAATTACCAAAAGATAAAGATTGCATAGATGTAAAACAGCTTTGCAAAGCGAAGCTCAATGAGAAAGGAGAAATAGAAAAGTGTATGGCTGGATTGGTAGCAAAATGATTTGCGAAACAGCCTAGAGTGGATACAGTTACAAGTTTACATATAGTTAGAGTTGTCTTAACCACAACAACTCAAAATAGGTGGAAATTTTATCCAATGGGATGTAAAATCAACACTCTTGAATGGCATCTTGGAAGAGGAAGTATATGTAGAGCAATAACCAGGATATGTTATCGAAGGTCGTAAAAATAATGTATACAAGTTGAAGAAAGCTCTCTATGGACTTAAGCAAGCTCCTAGAATTTAGTACAGCGGGATTGATTCATATTTGATCAGCAGTGGATTTAGCAGAAGCAACAATGAGCCTACATTGTATACAAAGGTAAATGAGCATGGACAAACTCTAATTGAAGAACTTAGTATAGCAGGATTGATTCACATTTGATCAACAAAGGATTTAGCAAAAGCAGCAATAAGCCTACATTGTATACAAGGTAAATGAGTAAGGAGAAATTCTAATTGTTTGTGTGTATGTTGATGATATGATCTTCACAAGTAATTTGTCAATAGGAAAGTCCAAAACAACTATAAAGAAAGTTTGAAATGACTGATTTGGAGTTAATGAGATTCTTTCTTGGTATTGAAGTCATTCAATCAAATTCAGGTATTTTCATGTTTCAAGCAAGGTATGCCAAGGATGTGCTAAATGTTAGTTTTTGTAACATCGGATTGTTGTAGCCACGAAATTTGGTGGAGAGGCTAGAATGCATGAGATCTCCAAAACCCAAAAATCGTTTCTAGAAATTCCACATAGATATGACTTAATTAGATTATTAGCCTATTTTTTATTGTTTTCTAAGTTTAAACTTAGGAAAACAGGTTAATTAATCATAACTAATTAAGTCAAGGTGCGAATTATCTAGAAACTCACACAGATCGATCAAGAAATGATCTGAACCATAGATTAAGATTTAATCTTGGTCATTGGAGTCCCAATAGGAAGATATAAGAAGGGATTGACGCGGTGATGGAGAATACACCAGTCACTTGGAGAATTCAATTTTCCAGAGTAGCAACAGTCAATTGTCGGGAGTTTGAGCTTCAGTTAGGAAGCAAAGTCAATGAGGGACAGGGACAGCAAGGTCGAAGGAAGTTTTCTAGATCCAGTGAGTGCATTTGCAGAGACGCAGAAGAGCCACAGTGAGGCTGACACAAGGATTGCGCAATAGCCTCCAAAGGCAGTTCGATTTGCAGATTCGGGAAGTCGTTTCAGTGTTCCGGTGGCAAAAGAATTTTGCAGAAGTCGGGAGAAGCGTTTCTAGAGTCAGTGGCAATAGAAGAAGCAGCTCAGATTGAGATTCAGGTCGTACAAATTAGCAGTGTTGTGAAAATCACGATAAAATGAAAAAAACGTGATTTTTTCCCTCTGCCGATAAAATCACAATAATTAAACGAAAAAATCACCAGATTTTTTTTGCCGATTTTTATTGAAAAATCGATAAAAACGAAAAAATCGCGATTAAACAAATACATATTTATTATAACAAAAACAAAAAACAAAAAACAAAAAAAAAATAAATAAATAAAATTCGTCGGGGGTTGCGACAGCATAGTTTTATAACGTTTTTTTGGGTTTTTTCATGCACTCATTTGGACAGTCGCGCGCGGAGGGAGGAGGAGCTCTTGGAGACCAAGCTGAAGGGGGTTTTTTGCCAAATCTAAGTGCTTGAGGAGGAAATCAAGAGGAGACCATCAATTTCTCCATAGAAACGGCATGTGGATTAATTTTTTTTTGTTTTCATTGTTTAAAAACATTGTTTTTGTATGTTTTTCATTGTTTTTGGTTGGGAAACTTGGTATGGGCACCGTTTTTCTTTTGTTTTCATTGTTTTTAAAGATTTTTTTGTATTTCTTCATTGTTTTAGGTTGGGTAACTTGGTATGACTATGGGAACCATTTTTTTTTTCATTTTTTTAAAACATTGTTTATGGTTTTTTCATTGTTTTTGCCATTTGGTTAGGTAACTTGGGTTTGGAATGGTTGGGTAATTCGTGTTTGAAACTTTGAACTTTGGAATGGTTGTTTTAGGTTGGGTTACGGGTAACTTGGATTTTCATTGTACAATCATCAATGTAAAAATTAAAAATTAAAATACTAAATTGTAATTTGTAAATTTGTATTTTGTAAATGCTAAATTGTAATCCTAATCCTTATTTTCCCATAGGTTCACAACTGCACCAAAACACCATTCAAGACTTCAAGTTTGCAACTTCAAAGTTCAAAAACAAACATGCCAAGGAAATTGCATCCTTTCTGGGAATATGGTGTACCTGATGCTCTAAATGATAGAGTAAACTTGAGTTGCAAGTTGTGTGGCCACCCTATGTCCAGGGGGATGTACAGGTTGAAGTTTCACCTTGCAAAAATCCCTGGACATGATGTGGAGCCTTGTATAAATACAACTCCTGAACTTATCCAAAGAGCCATGAGAGCATTGGAAACTTTAGAGCAGAATAGAGTGGCCAAAGAAGAACTCAAAAGGCAACTAAAAAGGTCAGCTGAAGGAAGTGGGCCAAGTGGCATTGGTTCTACTGTAGCATCAGCCAATCCGGTAGTTGCATCATCATTTTTTGTTCCTCGAACCACACCTGGTTCATAGCCATCTATCGGTTCAATGCTAAAAAGAACTGAGAAAGAACACGCTAACAAGTTGCTGGCAAAATTTCTCCTCTAGAGTGATATTCCTTTCAGCATTGTAAGGAATAATCCATTTTTCCAACCTACTGTTGATGCTATTGCCAGTGTTGGCCTGGGGTACAAAATCCCTTCTTATCATGATTTCAGAGGCCGGATTTTTCAAAATGAAAAGCGTGACTGCACCCAAAGATTGGAGGATTTAGGGCATCATGGGCACAAACAGGATGCACTGTTATGTCAGATGGTTGGATTGACCAAAAGGGGAGAACCCTTGTAAACTTCTTGGTTAGTTGTCCCAAGGGGACTATGTTTATCAAATTTGTTGATGCATCTGCACAAATCAAAGATGCAAGAACTTTATGTGATTCGCTGGATGTGTTTATTTTGGAGGTGGGTGAACAACATGTTGTCCAAGTCATAACGGACAATGCTGCAAATTATGTTGTTGCTGGTAGGATGCTTATGGACAGGCATCCTACTTTATTTTGGACACCTTGTGCTGCTCATTGTATTGATTTGATGTTAGAGGACATAGGGAAAATTCCCTTTGTCAAAGATATTGTTGACTCATCAAAAAGCATTACAAAATTTATATATAATCATACATCTGTGCTTAACTTGATGAGAAGATTCACCAACAACAAAGAGTTGGTGTGCCCCGCCATTACACGGTTTGCCACCAGTTTCATATCTCTTCAATCCCTCTTGATTTCTATGTGGGATGTGAAGAGAATGTTTCTTTCAGAGGAGTGGCGTGCTTTGGCAATGAGCCGCAAACCAGAAGGAGATGCCGTATGCAGACTAGTTTCATACCAGGAAGACTTCTGGGCGGGAGTGCAGGAGGTGTGCGCCGTTACTGAACCTTTGGTAAAGGTTCTTCGGTTGGTTGATGGTGAGAAGCCCGCAATGGGCTATTTGTATGAAGCCATGGACAGGACCAAAGAAGCCATTCGGGCCTACTATGATGATAACGGAGATGATGGGTTTCAGAAACAACTCCTTCTATGGGGAGTGATTGATGAGCGATGGAACAACACACTCCATCGTCCCATTCATGCTACTGGGCTTTTCCTGATCCCTGCATTTTCTTATGCATGTGGGTTTGATTTTGATGTTGAGATCATGTATGGATTCTTATCCTGTGTCCAGAAGATGGTGCGATCTCCAGAACAACATATAGAGATCTCTAAACAAATTGAGACATATAGGATGGTAGGTGGCACATTTGGCTTTGAGATGGTTGTCAATGATAGGACGATTAAAATGCCAGGTATTTTTTAGTTTGTAACTTTGTTTCAAATTTCATTGTCTCTTCAAATTCCATTTTTTTCTTATGTTTATTTAAAATTTTATTTGTAATTTTGTTGTAGATGCATGGTGGAAAATGTATGGTGGCAGGGTACCCCTTCTGCAAAAGCTTGCCATTTGCATCCTCAGCTAAATATGCAGCTCCTCAAGATGTGAGCGCAACTAGAATGTATTTGAAAAAATACACAACAAGAAGCGCAACAAGTTAACACTTAAACATTTAAAATATTGCAAATTTCCAAATAAATTTTTGAATTTAGTAAACAATATCTTTTTTATAATTATCAATTATTATTTCATGATCTTTGTACAAGTTGGAGTCCCAGCGACTTAATGACATGGTCTACGTCTACTACAATCTTCGATTGTGGGTGAGGCAACTTGAGAGGACACCTGATGTGGATACCATCTCATTGGATGGGACTGACACCACTGCTGCATGGAGGGTTGAGGCCGAGAGGCCTCTCATGGATTCTGTTTATGATTGGTTAGTGCAGGATGTAGTGGAGGGGGGGGAGGAGGAGGAGCAGGTGGAGGAGGAGGAGGAGGAGGAGGAGGAATAGGAGGAGGAGGTGACACCGCCTGCCCGAGCTACACTGCCACTAGTAGAGGACGTGGTATACCTCCTATAGCTCCTACTTCTAGTTCTTCAGCTTCTAGAGCACATTAGACTCCACTGCCATCTCCACCAGCACGGGCACTAGCATCTACATCTAGAGGGAAAGGGAAAGCTATGGCATTTTCTCGCAAGAGGGGCAAAGGAAATCAATAGGATTAGACTTTCATTTTATTGTATATGACATGATGAGATACATTATCATATTTTTTGTTGATATTTTGAGGCTGAGTTGGGACTCGGGAGTCAGGACTTACTATTTAGGACATGATTCAATGTTATGTGTGATTTTAGTGCTAGAAATGATATTAAACATCTTATATATTAATTTTTTTATCATATTTATGTGTCAATGTATTTATTTTATGTTGTAGATGGTTTAGATATTAACAAATTGAAAAAAATGAATATTTTTGTACCAAACGATTTTTTCCCGATTTTTTCCGATAATTCCGATTTTTTCCCCGCACCGATTTAATCCCGATAATGATTAATGCAACATTGGTTTATACAATTTAGGATCATTTTTATGAACAATATCTTTTATCCGCCCCAACACGGTATCCATCTGCTCATACACCTCGCCAATCACTGGTTTATCTGTATCTGCAAACCGAATCATGTGATAAACGGGCTTGGTGAAATCCAATACTTGCCTCACATGTGCCCAAAACATACCATCAAGAGCGGTCTCCTCCACCTGTTCAAAACCTTGCCTGTCAGCTACATTTGTAGCCCTTTCCTTTAATACCTACCAGTGTGGACTTGATACCATGCTAGCCAATGACTCTCTTACCTTCAAAAGGCGCTTGAAGGTGAGGTAATAGCTATCAAATCTAGTCCTCGCAATCTTCAACAACTCCAATCTTGAGTGACTGCAGAAAAGGCCATGGGTATTGCTATGATTTGTAATAAATTTTATCATTTCTTTGCCTCTCTTGTACAAATCACCAATCCATTTGTATTGTTCGTTTTTGTTCTTAACAATATCATGCATCAAAAGGTTCATTGTGTGAACCAAACACCCAGACCAAAATATGTTGGGGTATTTATCCTCAATAATTGCTCCCGCTGCCTTACAATTAGGAGCATTATTAGTGATGACTTGGATGACATTGTATGGCCCAATACGGTCAATTGTTTCAAGTAATGGTTCTGCAATGTTGATGCCGGTCTTGAACTTGTCTGAGTAATCATATGCTGAAAGAAAGATGGCACCACTAACAGACACGGCAAGAACACTTATCAATGGCTTGCCTTTTACATTTGTCCATCCATCAGATATAATGGACACCCCATGGTCAGTCCAAGAACTTGTCATTCTACTCAAAGAATGTGATATTTTTGCTTTTTCATGATCAAGTCCAACGGTTCTAGCCTTGTCATACCCAGGGCTCTTGTAACCTTTAGGGGTATCATTTATGGCAAAAACCATTTTGTGCCAATAAGGTGAGCGAAGAACATTGAATGGTATCCCACATGCATACAGAAACATGTAAACTTTTGAATCCACATCATTCCTACACCCTTCATCGAGGAAATCTGATATGCTTCTACGCCTTAAACTTGGTGACCCTGTGCCTCCATATCCACTTCCTTGGGAGGATGCTGAAGGAGTTCTTTGTGCATGTGATTGTGAACTTGGTTCGAAGAAACCCTTTGATTTTTTAGATTTGTATTGGGCTTCCTCCTCTTCCCTTATGTATTTGGCTCTATCTGCTGCTGACACACTTGTACAAGTTTTGGTTCCTATTTGTTTATCTCCATCCCATGGCCTTTTCCCGCAGAGGTGCTTTCTGGCATGAGTGTATGAACCTGTGTAATTATTGTTGCAATGGGGGCAATGAAATTTAGTGGTTCCACCCCCTTTCCTTGCTTCAGGCCTATTAACATATTTCCACAATGGAGTTTGGTCTTGTTTATTTTTTTGAGACTTGTGTTCACTCTCCTCCTCTCCGGGGTTTTCCTCAAATCCACTATGACCCACTTCTTCATTTTCAACCCTCCTTTTTCTACTCTCCAACACCATAATAACCAAAAGAGGAACCAAGTAGAAGAAAATGCCAAGAAATATAACAATGATGCTTGAAATTTGAAGTTTTGAATCTGCAAAAAAATGGAATGGGAATGGGTCCATGGAAGAAAAAAAATTATTTATTTATTTAGTAATGAACATTAAAAGAAAATTGCTAAAATAGAGCCTACCTCTTTGGCCTCCAATCTCTCCTTACTCCTTAGCACTTGCTCTCTCCTTGCTCCTTGCTCTCACTCTCACTTGCTCTCTCTTGCCCCTCACTCTCTCTTACTCTCTCTTGCTCACTCTTACTCCCACTCACACAATTTCTAAAATAATGAATTCATTGGAGGGAGGGTTTATTTATATTCCCTCCCTCCCTCCCTTTCCTCCATTCCCTCCCTTTTTTTGTTCCCAACGGCAACTTTTTTTCGGCGGAATTTTTTTTTTCCCGCCCGATTTTTTGGCCGCCAGGAGCGTTTTTTATAACTCTCCCCGACCACTCCCAAGCTATAAAAATCGCGATGCGATGGGAGCAACGCTCCCCAATTCGATCTGGAAAATGGCAGGGAGCAAAATTTTATTTCGAGAGCGCGCTCCCGAGTCACTCCGGCCTGGAGCACGGATTGGGAGCGAGATCGGGGGGGCACTCGCCTGCAACACTGGCTCTCTCCTTGAAGCTCCTCTTTGTTCTCTCCACACTCAAAGCTCAAGCAAATGAAAATGAAAATGAAAGAATAAGGAAAGTGGGAATAGCTCTTATATATATATATATATAACTTGTGGGAGCATCCAACTCTCAAGCAACGCACTAGGAGCATCTTGGAAGTGTCTAGGGAGCGCCTTGGGAACACGCTCCTTGGCTTCAATAACATCAAGGGAGTGCACTCCTCTACTCGAATAGCATCACACTCACAAGTTTGTAGAGAACATCTCAAAAAGGATCAAAGCATGCTCCCAATTTTTGGGAGCAAGCTCCTAGGGTGGAAAAACCATCAATCTCTAGTATAAGCTCATCTTCATTTCTTGCCACTGCGGTTTTAGAATGAAGTTGCTGCATTAAAATCCACTAGAAACACACTGAAATATGTAGTAGCAACACAATTAACAAAAGAAAGAACACTAGCAAAATTCTAGGATTTGTGTCACTATTGATTTAAGAAAAACCTCAGCTAATAAGGGTCACTTTAAACATTGGTGCGAGGAAAAATGAAGGTGACATCCTCTTTTAAAGATTTTTTTTTTGTTTCTAGAGGCTTCAAGAAGACTCATTAAAATATTACTAGCTAAAAAAATAATTTTAATCATTAAATATCATTTTCTGGGTCCTACGCCCAAAACTGCATTTAAAAATGTGTCGTACAGATGCTAAAACGCATTTTTGCTGCATTTCAGGGTTTCCATACCAAAACACAGCTGGTACCCAGGGGGGTCATGTTTCCTGCAACTTAGCTAAAAAAAATGGTCTCTAGGGATCTGCCATGAAAGAATTTCTGGCCCTTTTACCTGAACTGTTAAGAGGTAGCAGCTTTTCACGATATGCATGACAAACATTCTCTAATCCAGAGGAATCAATGCAGAAAATTCTCAATGGAATAACCTGACAGGGTCATCTAAGAATCAAAGTTATCTATGGAAGATTTGGAGAAAGCTAAGAATGTATTTGGCCAATAATAGAAGGAAAACACAAATCAACTGAAGGAAGAGCAAGAGGCTTGGCGATATGGTGGGATCAAGCTCATTCAAGTGAAATGTTTTGACTTCTCGCTATTCTATCTCTAGTTACCAAAATGATACAAGTCAATATGACATTCTTCGCCAATTGCTTAAGGGATTATTTAGGCTTAGCCTCGAAGTGTAATACGAAAAATGGAATCTAACTTTTATTCTGACCAATGCTTATGGCCACAAATGGACCATGTTGAAACTTGCCTATTAGTATCTTATATCCAACAAAAGATCACAAATGGGAACATCCCCTAGAACATCAAAGGGAATCTAAATACTATCTTGGAAGCACATGGAAAAAAGAGGGGTCATACAGTGAAGATTACACCAAAACCTGTTTGACATTGACATGATTAGAATCACTATTTAATTAACATTGATCCAAAATTAGGTAATTTCATTCAAAGATAATTGAAGAAAGAAGCTTCATTATGGAATTACTCAGCAATTTTTTGATAGTTGAATCATGTAGAGCTAAAGTTTGAAGCAGAGTCCATTCTAATAGGAATACCATTAAAAAGAAGAATACTCCCTTTGAATTTGAAGCTCTGGTTCTTCCATCTAGGTGCAAAGATAACATCCACACTTGGAATGAATCGAATGCCTATAAGGCGTCTAAGATGTTCCTGCTGGTTAATAAGCTTCAATGCCTGACCAATATCAATAAATGGAATCGCAATACCTTTGGAAACATCTCTACAAAAGTGAATTTTGAAAAAAATATGACACAAATCTGAAATCAAATATAAATCCAGGGAAAGCTGATGTCCAATAAAGGAAAAGGAAGGAAATGTATACTCATACCTGGACAACATCAACAAAAGAGGAAACATTCTGGAGACAGAAATTCAGAATCCAATGGTGAGAAGCAGGTGAAAAAAATACAACCTTTTTCCATAAAACAACTCCAAAACAATGGACCTTCAAAAGATTCTCCAGAATAGTTAAAGATAACACTGTTGTATAAGATAGAATCAGATCAGCAAGAAAGCAGAGTCTTATTTTCATGATCTCCTCACAGATCCTAAAACCACTAGTGGGCAGAATCGAGACACCCTACTATTCTTGATACCCGAAGTCATTTACCTTATTTTTGGGACCTAAATGCTTAGCAGGCAAACAACAAATCTATGAACTGTCCAAAATCCATGGTGTTTTGTAGTATGTAGTATCCTTTATATACTTTGAAACAAAAATTATTGAAAACCTGCATTATGTACTTTGGAGTCGGCTCTTTCTATCTAGCCTAATAATTCTTTAAGTCAAGTCTGCTAACATTGGTTATATTATATATCATACCAATAGAGTTCATTGAACCTTACTTAACTACTTTATAATGTTTTCATAGTATTTAGTATTACATCATACTAATATTAAATAATGACTATAAGTCTTGTTATCCTGTTATCTTTATGGCTATCTACGCATATAAGTGGCACAGAACAGATTTTGTATTTTATCGCCTGGTTTCCTGCAACTCCAAGAAGAATTTTAGGTTACAAGCAAACCGACTATCTATGTACATACTTTTATTGAAAGTTAATAGAAAGCTGCAAAAAATTATTGAATACTTGCCATGATTTTTACTTTCCAATGTTGTACAACTATTGTTTTCAATTATTTCCACTACCTGAAATTTGTTATACTTATTGTTATGTTACTTTCTGATTTTACCCCTACAGACTAGCACAAGTGAATTTGTGATTGTATCTTATTTACATTGAAACCAACCTTAGACTACATACATACATATGTATCAAAACATAAAAATGTTGAACATCCATAGGCTAAATGCAGTTTCGTTGTGTAAAGTATTATTGTTTCAATGCCACTTTGGCCTTAATTTTTGTCAGTGCCCAATACACAAGTGCACTTCAACAATACAGTGTACCAAAAACTAACACAGCGTATTGTTTCTGATTAAGACTACTACTAGTCTAAAGTAAAACAGAAAAATTATATTCGTGTTGTTTCTGATTAAGACTACTACTAGTCTAAAGTGAAACGAACAATTATAGTCATGTTGTTTCTGATTAAGACTACTAAGTGCAACAAACAATTATAGTCGCTTGACTCACAAAATTAGCATAAAAATACTCGCAGCTCTTTTGCTTTTGTACTCTTTTCACTTTTTGCATGAAACAAACATCAGGTGTCCATGGGAAATCCTTTTCTGTAAATATCTTTCCAATTCAGAAGATTTTACCATTGGTGAGGTTTCAATTTGTAACTATGGCTTAGAAAGAATGCTGCCTGTGATACCTTTTGAGACATGCTAACAAATAGTTAAATAAAAAAGCACATCTAAAGAGCAGCATGTGACAGCAAAATTGCATATGTACTTTTTTAAAAGTATTTTGTCCAAAATACTTATCCAATGTTTACATTCAACTTGTGTATTGACCGTCAAAACTATCTGCATAAGCAATATTCATACCTCCACAATATGCATCTATCCCAAGATACAAATCTCAAGGGTTGATTCTGATGCCAGCTGACCCATCTGTTCCGTGAGATTATCCATATTTTTGTTTTTTCCACACAATTCCCATTTTCAGATGGTTTCTCACCCTGATCTTTGGTAAGACTTTCCTGCGCCGCAGACTCAGCCTCTTCCGTTCCCCCTGACGTTGCACTCTCTGCAAGAAATTGTTCCCAAAACACATCGTTGATTTCTGGCAACAGATCCTCACCATCCAACATAATATCTCCATCACCCTCTGAGGAAAACCTATCTCCGTCAATGACTAATCCCATCTCCATAGCTATTGGTTCAGAGTGGGTATCTTGTGTAAGTATTTTAGGCCGCATATAATCTTCACTAGGAATACTGCCATTGTGATTAACTGTCACTATGCTTTGCATTTCAGGTAATTCAAGCTGAGAAGTAGGAAGATCCGTGCTTGTGACGATGGATTCTGCCAAATTTGAAAATGGATGCATATCTGCCAACCCTGAAGATACAACCATTTCAGGGAATCCTGAAGATGCAACAATCTCTGGCAATTCAGCCGAGCAGTGCATATCTGATAATGTCGAAGATGCCTGAAGATCAGAAATGTCTGAAGTGACACATGCATCTGAAAATCCTGATGTGACACATGCATCTGAAAATCCTGATGTTCCATGCATCTCTGTGAGAGTTACTCCTGACTGTCGACATATGGAGCTCCCATTTCCATCGTCAATTGCTTCACTTGAAGAACGTCCAACATCTAAAAGGTTATCCAATCCATTTGATGATGATTCTAACTTATTAGAAGTCTCAGTGTTGAAAAGCTGCATAAGCAATGCTTTGGCAGCATCGCTTAAAGCAGGTTGATACTTCACAATCTGGCCATCTGGAGAGCCATGTTGCCCATCCTGTGAGTTTTCTTCTTGCTTGGGTAATCGCCTTTTCTTGTTAGTTGCTGCAAGACGTTTATTGTTTTCATTCTGTTGCACAAGCTGTGCCAAAAACCCAGGATTCTGCATGGCTTTTGCCAAGAATGACATCATTTGTTGCTGCCGTTGTTCCATCCCTTGAAGGCGTTGAGACACTGTCTGTAGCTGGAGATCGGTAGACTGCTGCTGCTGCCTCAGTCTGACTAGTTCTGACATCAATACATTCTTATCCCGTTTGAGCCTCTCAATTTCTTCCTCCAGACCAAATTTCCCAACTTCTACACATGCACCGACAGAAGAGCTCTGTCCCTGTTGCTGCGGTGGTTGAGTGTGGCTATGTGTAGGCTTCCGCCTATAAATATTCTTTAGCAAATGTTTTTGACCTCTAAGAAAACCTTCGTTTGCAAATTCCCATCGATCTGGATCAACTTTTCTAAACCCCTGTTTAAACAAATGTACATGTGAGGACAACTGTAACTGGTAAAAATTTACATAATTAAGAAACCTTACATAACTAAGAAATTTTTTTCAGAAATCATACTTTTTTCTGGAACAAAAATAAAATGCTGATGCTTGTTCATTGCTGTTAAAGAATTAGTTAGTTAAAGTCGCATGGGATAATAATTATTTCCAGAATCCTATTGCTATATAGAGATTTTGTGTTACAGACTACAGTTGGCAAAACTAGCTATTAGAAAAATAGGCTGACAAACTTGAGACCAGATCATTTTTCAATTTGCAACTGTATGGAAAATTTCAAAATGATCAAAAAGGGTTCATGACAGTGGCAACTAAATCTATCAATATGTTACTGCAGTTTAGAAGATATTCAAAGAGCATGTCATTATAAAAACGAAGAAACACAAGCAAGATGGAAAAAGCATCAAATTTGACCAAATGCTTGTATCCAGCATCCATTAGCGACTAAAACAACGGAATATGAAAAACGATTGCAATGCTCCTCGTATCTCAACAGAGTCCTTGGCAAATCTAGTACATACTCCTGTAATCACTTATAACTTCCCTATTACTTGGAAAAAAATGTTGTCCCAACATAGAACTGCCATCGGACTTACATATGTGTTTAGTTGTCTCACGAAGCTTGAAAAATTGTTGTGTTTGAAATACTTTGGAAGAAGGTCTCGTGCAAATTCAGGTGGATTCCAAACAATAAAACTGTTATTGCCAGGGCTCCAGGACACTATCGAGTCTGTCGCTGGATCATCTACCATGTCATAGGTCTTTGTGAGGAAAGGTGGGGGAGCATTGCTAGTGCTGCTAGTCTGTGATCCATCCATGACCAAGATATCGGTAAAATAATACGTATATTCGCCTTATACTAGTAAACCATATCCACCAGGAAGTTACTGATTCCTCCTGAACACAATTTGCAAGTACGTCTGGTCTAAGAAATCCCAAAATTGCATAAGACTGCAATTGCTCCTAAACGACCACAAATTCGGGAGAGCCTCACTCAACAATTTCGCTGACTGGTCACTGCATACCAACTGAGATACATGCTTACTTCATCTGAAAGGAATGTGATGCATCTGGATAGTTCCTGGTCCGCCTCTAAAAATGTCTCAAAGTGAACCCATTTACATGTTGTTGTATCCAAAAATAACCAAAGCATGCAAAAACCTCCACGCACATCGGTGAGATTCAAGCCTAATCCCTCCAAAACCCTCACGTGTGTAAATCGCTCAAAATGGAGCAGTTAACATTCTTTTAAGAAACGCATCTGCAACATAGCGCCATATTCCTCCGATATCTGCCACACTCTAACCCTAGGTCCTCGAAAAAATTAAAATTGCTAATCAATGGAAAGCTTACCCGCTTCCAATGCGGGAAACCGATGCACACAAAATTTCACGACTCGACCGAATTAAAACCCCAGTTCGCTCAGAAATAACTCGAGCCGATCCGATCCAGCGGCTCTCAGAGTAAATCCCTAGCGGCAAATCACAGAATAACGGCTGGAAGCTCTAAAACAGCACAGAGGACTTCGGAGTGAATACCTTTAATGCAAGACATTTTGATGGATAAATACCCATATTGTATAATTTTTTTGAAGCTTCCATACGCGGGATGTGGGGAAATGGTGCCCAGCGGCTTTTGAAGTGTGTTGGAGCTTTGCAGGATTGCATGCTGAATGAGCTTTTCGTCGTTCCAGGAAAAGGGGACCAAATCCGTTCTCGGGAGTGTCCCTGAGAGTTTTTTGGGAGGATTTAATTGTAGGGAGGGGTGAAGGGGATCGAGTGGCAGTTGCAAAGCAATCGATATGGTGGTGTGGGGTTAGGGTTATTTTCTCGATTTTGCATGAGATCAATTTTTCTTTGCTCGATTCCACGTGGCATTTATTTTCCTTGTGGAGAGAGAAGTTACACTTGGCGACGGATTCAATGTATTTTTTATCATCTAACATCATATAAGTCACATGAGTGGAATATACGTATTTATTTATTTTTATTTTAATGTCAATAACATAATTTATGTTTATCAACCATATATGTTCTCTTCCATTCCATCATCCATGAACGAGGTAAGTGGATCAGCTTTGCATCAGAGTGCCGTGCTCTTCGTTGGCTTGCTTTATCCATTCTGTGGTTTTCTTGTGAGGTAAAAGCACTTTACTAATAACTTTAATGTATAATTTGATTTTCTAAATAGAGCTTGATAATGTATAATTTGATTTTCTAAATAGAGCTTATAAATGATATTATTTATATAGATATGTTTGGTTGTACTTTAGTTGAGCAACTAATGTCAATAATATTATTTATATTTATAATTATTCATGTTCTCTTCATGATTCAATGGATTAACTTTGCAGGTGTCATTTTTACTTCGTTTGTGATGGCTTTTGTGTGGCTATGTTTTGAGGCAAAAGTATTTTGTAATGTTTATTAATGAGTTCCTTTGGATTTGACAATGAATGATTTGATTTATTAAACATTGTGTTATTTATAGTAATATGTTTGGTTGTGGTCTAACGTTTGTAATAGTTAGGTAAATTAGTATAAATTAATACCACGGTAAATAGTAATATTTTTATTTATTAATTATTTATGTTTTTTATGTTATGATTCATGAAATAAGGTCAATTTAGTGGTTGAGCTTTGTACATGTGTCTTATCCTTAGTGGGCTTGCAATACCTTTTTTGTGGCCTTGTTATGAGACAAAAGTACTTCCAAAGCTTGTGAGTGACTTAGCTTGGGCTCCATAGTGGATGATATGATTTACTAAAATATTGTTATTTATGGTGATGTGTTTGGTTGTGACTTAGTGGTTGGAATAGAGCTATTATGTAAACTAGCTTAACCAAGGTTAATATCATTATCTATGTTTATTAATTATCCATATTATGTTTTATTTTGTAATTTATGAGGCAAGGTCAATTATGTGGCTTAGTTATGTACATGTCGCTTGCCTTCATTTGGCTTGTGATGCCCTTTGTGTGACCTTGTTATGAAGTAAAAGTACTTTTGATGCTTATTAATGGCTTCCCTTGGGTTTGATCATGGCTAATTTGATTTGCTAAACATATTATTTATAGAAATATATTTGATTATGGTTTAGTGGTTGATATAATAAGCTACTACGTAAATTTAATTTGAGAAAGGTCAATAGCATTATTTATATTTCTTGATAAACATACAATAGAAATAATAATATAAAAAATCTACTTATAAAAATGTGAAATATAAATAATATCTATAAAGTAAAATTATTTTATTATATAAATTAAAATAATCATGATTCATATCATGTTCCATAATTTCATATTTAAATTTAATTAATAAGCATAATAAAAAAAATATTTACTATAAATATTTTTTCTAAATTATATATATATATATATATAAATCAAACCAATGTGCATATCACATTAAAATAATAGTAATATTATTGATAAATTATAAAATATGTCAAAGAAAATCACCAAACTTATATGTACATATTTATATATATTATCAATATATGAGTTTATGGAGGGGTTTACTTTGTCACATGGTGCCAAGGGAGCACTTCAATTTGTGGGGCCAAACCTTGTTTCGGTCTTTTTTTCTAGTAGTCGTCTCTTTTCTCTAACATCTTTTATGCTTTCGACAAGACAAGTATATTCCAATTTCATGTTATGATAAGAATTATTATTGTCCACCAATGAGAAAGTTTTCGTTTGCAAGTTCGTCATTACCACCCTATATTTTTTGCAGTCCTTTGATCTCTAAGATGGAAGAGGAGTTGTTAGATTACGACTTAGACAGTTCTAGCCACAACTCAAGTTTCGTATCCTAATTTGAAGTTAATGTGATTGGTTCTAAACATTG